>BLKR01000539.1:0-480393 GCA_011170035.1 Teleogryllus occipitalis | reverse complement strand
CGGCGGCGATGACGGTGACGGCGGGCAGTGGAGGATGGCGGCGGCCGGCGGCGGGCGGCGATGGGCGGCGGCGAGCGGCAGTGGTGGCGGCGACGGCGGTGGCGAGCGGCGGCGGTGATGGTGGTGGTGGCGGGCAGTGGACGGTGGCGGTGGGCGGCGGCGGTGGCTAGCGGTGGCAAGCGGAGACGAGTCTGGCGATGGTGGTGGCGGAGGTGGCGGCACTGGCGAGGGGTGGCGATGGCGGTGACGGCGGGCAGCGGAGGGTGGCGGCAGCGGTGGCGGGCGGCGACGGGCAGCGACAGGCAGCAGGGAGCGGCGGTGGTAGTGGCGACGATGGCAGTGAGCGGCGGTGGTGGTGGCGGCGGCGGCGGCGGCGGCGAGCGGCGGCGGTGATGGTGGTGGCGGGTAGTGGAAGGTGGCGGCGGGTGGCGGTGACGATAAATGAGAGCAAAGGTTCGCTAAAGTTCTGTTCCACTTATTGGCTGAAATCAACTCAGCTACTTAACTATGTTGAGAATTCCGCCTCCGTCGGGGCTTGAATGCAACGACCTCCCGATTAGAGCCGCTACAGTGGCAACAGTTGTTTTCCTGAGCTAACTCGCGTAGGAGGGCGTGGATTGTCGAGGGTTGCGGTGGGTGGCGGAGGGCAGCGGAAGGTGACGGAGGGTGGTAGAAGGCGGTAGAGGGCGGAGGAAGGCGGTGGAGGGCGGTTGAATTGATTGATTGATTTTTTCGTGTTTCCGGGCACATCAACTGCTTCGGTCATTAGTCTCATTAGTGTAGTACGTTTTCTCTCGGGAGATGGCAGTGATCTTCCCCCGCTGGATGGCGAGATCCGGCGCCGACCTACCGTCGGCTAGTGGGCTTTCCCCCTAACCAGGACTCTCCCACCAACGGGGCACCGCCCCATTCGAGACAAGGTCTAAGCTCCCGACCGGTCTCCCGTAATATGGGGTAGTGTTGTGCATGATAGTATAAAGTGTTTGTGTAAAGGATAGGACAATAGGATAGGACAAGGAAGAGGAAGGAAAGATCGCGCGCGGTCCGTGCCCCGTTTGGTAGGGTGCTGCTCCGGCATTCGCCTGGTGTTGATCGGAGAAACCACGGAAAACTACCGATCAGAGCAGCCGGCCGCTGATTGGTTAATTCTCCTCCAGACAGCGACTGAATTCGACCTAGCTGAAAAGCTAGGGCCGAAAATCCTGCCTGAACCTAGGACCTCCCGGTCAGAGGCGCTGCAGTGACATCAGTTGATGCACTGAGTTACCGCTCCCGATGGAGGGCGGTTGAAGGTGGTGGAGGGCGGCGGAGGGGGTTGGAGGGAGGCGGTGGGAGGTGGCAGCGGCGGGGGTGGTTGGGCGAGCGGCGGCAGGCATCGGTGGGCTTCGGGCGATGAGCGCGCGGGGGCGTGAAAATGGAGCGGCGAAAAGCCATGCTGAGCCTCTCGTGCTTCGCGTGGGCGAGTTCAGTTGCCGTTCGCAAATTAAGGAAGATTTGGAATAACAGATGCAGCTCCTTCTGGTAAACAAAACGAGTTCAGCGGGATTCTCGGCGTTCTTTCGTGTTCTTTGCCTTCCATCCACCGTAATGATGATGAAAATATAATAATAATAATAATAATAATAATAATAATAATAATAATAAGAAGAAGAAGAAGAAGAAGAAGAAGAAGAAGAAGTTACCATGCTTTAAGGTTGTATCTGTGTGGTAGCTGTTTAAGACCAATAATTTGTAAAAAAATGAAATAATAATAATAATAATAATAATAATAATAATAATGATAATAATAATAATAATAATAATAATAATAATAATATAACAACAACAACACATTACTCAGTAACAGTAAGAGCGAAATGGAGCCAAGCAAATACCTTCCCTTCCTATGTAGGCCTGCAATATTTTTTTAATAAAAAGACACAACTTGCTTATTGTATTTTGTAGCTTCCAAAGGAATTGCGTTAAAGAAAGTTTTCCGCAAAGAAGTGTCAACATGTTTGGAAGTGTTTTAAGTGACTTTCATATCACTGAGTTGATGGCCATGGATGAAGACGAGTTTATGACTTACGACATCGAGTGACGTGAGGCGGAGGGCGATGGATTTCGATATCACAGTTCTGCGTGTGGAGACCAAATATTCCATAAAATTTCCAGTCACAACAAAACAGTTTTAATGGTCCTACTGCGTAGCAATGCTAATCGTTTGTGTGATGTTTTCATAGTCGACGGCGAAATATCACGTCAGGGTTTGCCAAGTAAGATCATTTCCTTATAAAATACCTGGGATAACACAGGTATTTGTTTCAATAAGTAATAAATATAAAACTTCCCAACAACTTATTTAATGTCGAAAGTAATCTGTTATCAATTGCTATTTATTATTCCTTCGCAAAATGATGAAATTAGGAAAACTATATGACCCATATTTATAGTTTTCACGAAATATGAAATAATGTACAAATTTTAATTTGTTTATAATTAAAAAAATAAATAGCGACCTATATTAAATAAACCAGCAGTTGTAATATTCATTAGTAGAAACTTGTTTATCAGGTTTGTGGAACGTACTCTTTTTGAGTGTTGATTCTCTACGCCTGAAACTGTATTCTGGCTGTCAATATGTTGCAACAAACATTGCCTTTTCAAATCGTCGAATTTTATAAAGAGATTAAAAGAATATTTTCATAACGAGGAAAGCTATGTGGAAGAAATAAATAGTCGCAAGTTGTACAAAGATATGCAAAAATATTGTGGCTGGAAGTATTTTGTTTTTTATTTCCTTCGTTTGTTATTTTGACAAATTAGTATTTTGGCTAGTAAGGGACATTTTCAGAAAACATTCAATATCTCAACAACTGAATAGGCATAAGGAATTTTTCGATGCCTTTTCATCTAATCTCATTGTTTAAGACCAAATGGCGGGCGTTACAAAAGTGTTATTCATGTATGTGCTGCTTGCTATTTAGCGACCTTCGATTTCTTTATTGCAGTCATTTTAGATTTGCGAAATGGTGCTTGCTAAGGCACGTTTCACGTTTGACCTAGTACCTTTCTAATTTTCAATAGTTTCACAAATACTGGAATCAACGACGAAAAAGAAACTGAGTTGATGGAATAAGTTACTGATTTCCTGTTTATTAGAAAGATTTCCTTTCCGTTTACGTCACTAATGAAGTAATAATCAATACATTATCGTGGTTCACCTTTATCGCGAATCACAAATTACATTTATTGCAAAGTATTCCTTTTCATTGCATCAATTATAGTTGGCTAAATTGATAGATGATAAGAAATGCAAGAAAATTGTGCCATAATGAGTACCTTAGAAAACAGTGAAGAAAATCTTCAGCTGCAAGTAAAAGTATCATACAATGAATCAGAATTTTTTATTAAATATAATTTAACACGTTTTTGTTACAGCACGTTTGATTTAAACTCTTTGCTTTCAACCTTTTGCTTCAGCTTCAAACATTTTGAATTAAATAGGAAGTTTATTTTCGTAAATTACTATTACTATTATTATTATTATTATTATTATTATTATTAATATATTGCTTTTATCATACACAAATATATCAAGAAATAAAGAATTCCAAGCTAACTCCTCAACTGGTAAAAGTTTCGTAACTGAGAATAAAATAGCTAACCCACGGATTATATAGTATTTCATTCTAGATGTGAACTTCAAACAACGGAAAACGGAGCAGGAAACAATTGTATAAACATTGTGTCCCCGGACGTCCGTGGATAAAGTGAGGTATATGTCCGATACCCTGGCAGTGAAACACAAGATTAATTTGTAGGGAAATGGAGTTTTGAAGTTGTGGAGTTATTGAAATCTTTCGAAAATTTAGTCGTTGTCAGGCACAGTTAATTGATGATGGATATCACAAGTTTTCTAGAAGAAGATATAATTCAGAAATCAGACACAATCTTGTTCAGGTGAATAATCATAATTTTAAAAAAATGTTTATATATTATTGTAAATATTTTGGTTAATATTTTCACAGAATCATCTCTATTACACAACTCGAAACAATGGTTTCATTAAAAATAAATGTTCTACTTACTGTGGAAATTAAATCAGTTCATTTGGTGTTTTCATTACTAGCATTTCTTCTACTTTTGATTGAAAGTTCATGCAAGTAAAATTCGCGTTCTTTTCAAGTACGCGTATACGTATTAATTCTACATATTTATTGTGAATATTACCTTTCCAAACTTTATTTATTTATTAAAAAACAAAAAAAAAAACTCTGTGACGTATAAGGGAGAAGATCATCTGTGCTTTCTTGAATTCCTGAATCCCTTTCCAACAATTTAACTATAAATATTTGAAAAACGAAAAAGTTTTTTAAAAGATTAATAATAATAATAATAATAATAATAAATAATTAAAAAAGCGCGAGATAAACATTTGAAAAACTAGACGCGTGATTAACATCTGAAAAACAATTTTCGTTCCCGAGTTATAGAAAACTTATTTGTAACGGTAAACGAACTGCAGATTTGATTTTTATGCATTGCTAACAAAATAGTAACTCATCCTGAGCTACCACTACAAGCAAAAGGAGAGCTCAACAAGACATGCACATAGTGAAGCTACATTTGCGCCCGGAAACAAATCAAGGGGCCATCTTTTGCTCAATGTATCAGGGAATATGATTAGGGAAACTTAATAAAAATTACACTTAATCGACTCTGTCTGGTACTGTTTCATGTGTGAACATATTTGTAATACAAAATCGTATCGAGAAGCGATTCCACGTAACATCTCATGGATTTTAATTTTAATATTAGCTTTCGAGTTTTTGAAGAATGAACGAAAATGTTGAAACTTCGGGATAGTTCGTGTGGCAACAGCGGTTTCACAGAGCCAAATATGAGAACGAACTTGGCGTATGTGAAACAGGCAGTTACATCGGGACTTACTATCGGCAAGTACGTGCCTCACTCACATGTTACAGGTGCATGTCATAACAAGACCACGGAACACCTCTCCGACGTAATCAATGAGTGTGCCTTTTAAGCTCTTCTTAGAAGATGTTACACTAGGGATATTGCTCATGCGATAACTCCGTCTGCAGACGACTTCACGAACAGAACCACACGGGCTATTTGGTAATATTTTGTAACCTGTACATTAATTATCATCTCTACCTGCTACACAAAGTAATGAAGATAAAAAAATAAAATTATGTTGAATGTAATGATGAATAATATCTTTTCAGAAAGAACATTACTCATTTTTAATGTGGTTGATATTCAAGACTAAGACTTTCTTAAACACCCTGATACAAGCAAATCACATAATGAACAAATTATATTTAGATTTAGATTTAGATTTATTACTAATTCTGCAAATAAGTTCCAGAACTTGGTGGCAGAATACACTAACTAAACATTACAGAACTTAACAACTATAGGAACTTAACAACTATGGTAGATAAGGATGGTAGATATGATGATGGTAGATAAGGATCCGTACTACTAATTTTATGATTTTATTAAAATTTAGTGTTTATTCTATAAAACAGTTAATAATAACACATTTTCGACCACTGCTATTCATTTAAAGAAAATATCACAAAATTTGATTGAGTGAAAGACTGAAATTCGTTTCTAAATGCAAAACCTTTGTGTTTTGAACCCAAAGATATTATTTATCCAGAGTACAATATTTCATGAAAGAACATTGAACTCTTTTAATAGAAGGAAACTAATTTTACTCTCATGCTTTTATATAGCGGTTTTATTCTCTACGACGGAATCTTCCACTAAGGAAATTCTATGGTTCTCAAAAATGAGCTCATAACGGATTTGTATTCGTTAGGTAACTTATTATCCCAACAATTACAGGGAAATCCTTCTCGAAGGAAATTCCAAGGTTCTAGAAAAATGGCGTTCAATTACGCAAACATCAAAGTTTACGATCTCATCTTCCAGAAGGTCGTCTTTCAAGAGAAAATGTTCTTTTTTTAAAAAAACAAACTTTATGTCCTTTACTTAAGTTCAGTTCTTGCGTCACAAGGGCAATCTGTGATCTGGTGGAGATCTTGCATTTCTCCGCTGACACAGGGGTTCAAATCCTGGTCCTTCCTTGTGGAGCTTGTGGAGAACAGAACTTGTTCGCAGAGGGTTTTCTGGGAGCTTTCCCTTGGCATTACAATTTTGAGCGAAGAAATCGAATAAGCTACTTAGGAATTCTGTGGAGAACATTTATTGCATCTCGTAAATATTATTTTAAGGAAGTACCATTAAAATAAGAAACAAGACTGAGACGCCACTGATTTGCAGTCATAGGTACGGCTATGGCACCGGCCTCAAAATAAACAAATGTATTAGCGATACATGGGGAAAGGTGGAAATCCGCTGTTCGGTTAATTGAATTAGTGATTCCAGGCGCGTCAACTGCAAAGATCATTAGTTCCGAAAGTATAGTGCATGTTTTATCACGAGAGGTGGCGGCGATCCCCTCACCCTTCGGGATGGCGAAATCTGGCGCCGGCCTACACGGCAGCAAGCGTGTTTCCCTTTTCCAGGTATCTCCCGCCAGCAAGGCACCCCTCCAGCTTAGACAAGCCCTAAGCTCCCAACGTGTGTGGTAGCGTATGTGTGTGTAAGGGGAGAGGATAGGACAAGGAAGAGGAAGGAAAGATCGCGGGCGGTCCGTGGCCCGTTTGTTAGGGCACTGCTCCGGCATTCGCCTGGGGTTGATCGGAGAAAGCACGGAAAACTACGGATCAGAGCAGCCGGTCGTTAGAATTTTCCTCCAGACAGCGATTGAATTCGACCTATCTGAAAAGCTAGTGTCGAAAATCCTACCACACCGTCGAGGCTCAACCCCAGGTCCTCCCGGTCCTAGGCACTGCAGTGACATCAGTTGCCCGCTACTCGGAATGGAACCTCCCTGAAGGGAACGTCTAAGATTAGCGACCGCCTTGGGTTTGGTGTATCCAATGGGCTGAGCGTGATTCCGCGGAGCGGCGCGGCGTGAGTAGAGTGGCGGGGAGTGGTGCCGGGAGTGGCGTGTGGCGAAGGCCCTGTGGAGCGGTGAGGTGCGGGGGCGGGGAGGGGCGGTGAAGAGGTGGGGCGTGGCGGGGGCTGGGCGGGCGGAGGGATCGGCGTGGCGGGCGGGGAAGGGTGGGGCCCGGGAAGGGCGGAGCGGGGCGGGGCGGGGCGGAACAGGATGGCCTGAGCGGGTGGCAGGAGTGGCGCAGAAGGCGGCGCGTGGCGGAGGCCGTGTGGAGCGGGGAGGAGCGGGAGCGGGGGAGGGAGGGCGGGGCGGGGCGGGCAGAGATCGGCGTGGTGGGCGGGAGAAAGGGCGGGGGCGGGAAGGGCGGAGCAGGGCAGGGCGGCCGAGGGCGGGATGGCGTGGTGGAGTGACGTGGTGTGGCGCCGAGAGCGGCGCGTGGTGGAGGCCGCGTGGGGGGGCGGCGTGGGAGCGCGCCCGCGGGGCTCAAGGGCGCGCGCCCCGCCCACTCGCCCGCCCGGGCCGGCGCGGCGCACGGCGTACGCGCTGAAGGCCACACGCAGCAGGTGGACGCCAAAGGCCTCCGGCCCCCGCGCGCTGCACGATGAGAGGGGCACGACCACAACAAATCCTCTTCCTCTTCCTACTCTTCACCCTCTTTTCTTTCATCACATGTGTTTTTTACGTCTCATTCCTATACTTTTACTTCTAGATCATCATATTATTTTTCTTTCTCCTCTTCTTCCTCCTTCTTTCCTTCATGTTACATTCTCTTCTTACCCACCTGCATCTTCTTTTTGTTGTCATATTCTCTATCCTTCTTCTTAGTGACATTATTTCTCATTTTCTTCTTACTTTCGTGGTTATTTCAAATCATATCTTCTCGACTCCTTGGACTATATTTTTCTCTTTATTTTGAGAGATAACGGAATTTTAAGTACAGAAATAGGTCCTGAGCTGCGACATCATAACTTAAGAACTACTATCTCTATTGCTTCAATTATTTGCAATGCCTGAAGCAAAACAATACTTGTACCATTAGTATTTACATATTTTTAACATTTTTTGTCAGAAAATTAAAATGTGAAAAAAATTAATTTTTAAAATAAAATTTTCGGCATGAAATAATTTGTTCAAATGTTTAGATTTGAGTGCATGACACTAGCTACATATTTGAAAATTATAACAGAAAAAAAAGAATCAGAGAGTTATTTTATATAGAACTGGAGATATGATGTTACAAGTTTCCAAAGTCAGCCAAAAAGTGAACTCTCTGAGATATGGCTTTAAAGTTTGTAATGCTTTAGGGTTATAGATTATGCCTCATTTCTTTAGGACTATATCTTCGCTTATTTTCTTTCTTCCTCTTAAATATCTTCTTCTATTATTATTTTCTGATATTGTCTGTTTTAGACTTCGGTTTTGGGGATGAAGGACCACGCCCCCTTTCGATAAAGGGGGTGTGGTTCTCCTAACGCCTCTACATAAATATCCAAATAAAAACAAAACGAAAGATCGTATAATAAAACGGGTTTCGCCATGATACAGAGAATATATCATAGGTTCTGATTCTGTTAAAAGACAAATAACGGATTTCCTGCGATTTTCCCTTTTTTGGGTATAATATGCCTTAAACTATAAGTTTGAGTAAAAAGACAAAATTTGATCCTACTTTCGATTTGTTATAATTTGTAACATAATTATAAATATTTTTATTATCTTTATGCGATTAATTTCTTTTCGGAAAGAAAATAATCGATTCGTTTAAATAATAATAAACCCTTATTTCATATAGCAGCTTCCTTCACTCGTTATTTTTCGATATGCCGTAATTTTTGTTTTATACTGGAACAAGCAAGCTTCAGTAGAATTTTTGTTTAATTTTCTCCAATAAGTTTTATTTTTAATGCTGTTTGTTGCATTTTGACCGCTACGGTTCTAGGTCATATTATAGGTACATTTCTTTCAATTAACAAGTACATTATCAATTATTGGTTTCCTTTTCCCTTTTCACTAGATAGCGAGCAAGGTTTTAATGGTGCACGAATTGTTGATTGGGTACCTTCACATCCGGTCACGATAACTCTTCCTGTATGTATAATACCTAACGAGCTGTTCTTGTGGTCACGATAATATACGATGGGTCTTGGCTTCAGAACCGAGTGCCCGAGGCGTAAATACATAGATCCCTTGTGCTACAAGATTCTTATTCTGTTGCGTCTCAGCCATTTCCGTGACAGCATGACGGAACCAAACTTTGGATCTTTAAAATGTATGCATACCGATAAACGGACAAATTGAAATTCAAATTCTAGGTTAAGTTAATGGATGAGAATATTTCCACTTTCTGTTTTTGTAATAAATTTATGCTGGTTTGTAAGGTATTATGTACAAAACAAAAAATTACTAAATAAATGCCGTTGAATCCGTCTTTTTCTCACATAAACAGTTTGCAATAAGCTGAGAGATTTATTAAATTATGATAAAGTATTTTAAAGATTTAATACGTAATGCTACATAACATTATCATTCAAATGTACATGTTGGATACAAGCAAATTCAGGGAAATACTCCTTTTTTAATTGAAAGAAATTATTTATTAAATTCACTATAGGTTTTCAGAAGTTTCATTAAAAAAATTAAGATTAGCTACTTTTTTATGTCACATGTAAATTTATTCTTTTACCAAAGCCGAATTAATAACGAGGCTACTCTCATGAAGCTTGAAAACTCTCGAGTCTAAAAAGCAACACAAAAGAATTAAAGTACTAACTAGTGAGAACCCGTCAAAATTTGACGGTGTGATCTAAGATAAATGTAAAATACTGTGCCCAGACTAATGTTCACCATAAGTTGCATTGTTTGAATCTTCAGGGTATAACGAAGGTATTCTGTGATGTGGAGTTCACAAAATTTTGAACACGTATGGCCCATGACCAGGTGGCAATGCAATATCGGTACCAAATTACACTAAAGAAAGAGCACTATTTTACTGACGGATATTATTTCTAAAGATTTTTGATGTGTCATAATCTCATATAAACAACTGTTTGATTTCTTCTGGCATATTACTCGAAGGTAAACTTATTTTCCCATTTAAGCAACACAGAGTAAACTCGTTTACAGAATTTCTCTCACATGGGAAGTACAAAGTAGAACAAAACTGACATTTCATAGACAATGACCCAACAGAAAACGAAATGACCTCACTATCACGACACACGCTGATTTTCTCTTTCCCTGCTCCCAGTCAATGTACTACGCTTGCGTCTTTTGGGGCGCGTGGGCAACGATTCGGAATTCGACATAACCTGTGAACAACTTCTCTACTTCAGTACAACCGAACAAAACCCACTGTCCGAATGTTGTCTACAAAATACACTACAAAAGGAAATACATGCAAACTGTCATCACCACAATGCAATTATTACTCTGAAACAAAACCTTGATGAATTGTGAACAAATCTCAACAATCAAAACAAAACATCAAGCAGCGCCACCATGAAGCGGCGGAGACTCACATCTATCGAGTCATATATATCAATTTTAAAACAGCCACCCAGCGCCCTCTGGAATTCTAGAGGGCGCCGAGCCACCCTTTGAAGAAAACAATTGACTATTGATAAACGTACTATTAAAGAATGATTTAATTAATTAATTTACACCGTAAATGTTGGTGAATCAACACAAACAATATCTGATAACACATCTAGGGATCACATTCTTTCATTTAAAAGAAAAAATACAACAATCGGTTCAGTAGAAGCTCTAAACGAAGCCATGGCAGAATACCTTATTTTTTTAAATATATAGACTAGTGAGAACCCGTCAAAATTTGACGGTGAGATCTGAGATAAATGTAAAATACTGTGCCCAGATTAATGTTCACAATATGTTGCGTTGTTTGGATCTTCAGGGTATAACGAAGATATTTTGTGATGTAGAGTTTCCAAAATTTTGAACATGTTTGCCCCATGACCAGGTGGCAATGCAACATCGGCACCAAATGACACAAAAGAAAGAGCACTATTATACTGACGAATTTTATTTCTAAAGTTTTTTGATGTGTCATCATCTATAAACAACTTTGATTTCTTCTGACATATTGCTCGAAGGTAATCTTATTTTCCCATTTAAGCAACACATAGTAAACTCGTTTGCAGAATTTCTCTCACATGGGAAGTGCAAAGCAGAACAAAATTGTCATTTCATAGACAACGACCCAACAGAGAACGAAATGACCTCACTAATACGACTTCTAAGCTGACTTTCTCTTTCCCTGCGTCAACTTACTGTACGTTTGCGACTTTTAGGGCGCGTGGGCAACGATCGACATAACCTATGTACAACTTCACTACTTAAGTACAACCGAGCAAAACCCACTGTGCGAATGTTCTCTACAAAATTAGCCCAAAAGCAAATACATGCCAACTATCAACGCCACAATGCAATTATTACACTGAAACAAAACCTTGTAGAATTGTGAACAAATCTTAACAATCAAAACAAAACATCAAGCAGCGCCACCATGAAGCGGCTTTAGAAGAAAACAATTGACTATTGATAAACATACTATTAAAGAATGATTTAATTAATTAATTTACACCGTAAATGTTGGTGAATCAACACTGTCATTTTTCAAGGATCGCGTTTCTTTTAAGAAAAAATTCTATAATCGGTTCAGTAGAAGCTCTAAACGAAAGCATGCAGAAATATATTTTTAATATGCGTTCAACAATTGGAACAAGATTGTATTTCTTTTTTGTGAAACAGCCCACAATTAACGCACTTTAATATCGCCAGATTTATTTGTTAATGTTATACCTAGTAGAAAATACGATGAAATAATATCACTTAGCTCGTGGAGGAAGCGCGCTTTTTGATCTCGTGCAATAAATTAAAATTGCAAGGAACAAAAGCAGAGATAAAAAGAAAATACCAAAGTGCATTGGTACCCTCACCTTTGTCAGCGTTTTAACGTAAGTAGATTTTTATTGCCTCCTCTCACCGACAATCCCTTACAGCAACTGCATTCATCCTTCTCTCTTTAGTACTCCACGCTTCTCTGTCTGTCCCTTCTCACTCCACTCCGCAATTTCCTTCTCCGGCACCGCATCGCCCAAGTCATGTCCGCAAGTGTCGTTTGCATCTCCAACCCTCTGGGTTGCCTTCTTCACAACCACGGCTGCGTTGATTACGTTCTTTGCACTCCATTATTCCCTCCCCTCCCCCATCCGCTCTCATCCATTCCTTTTTCCGGCCCTTTCAGCCCGAATCGCCTTTATTCCTGTAATCGTTACGGTCACAGCCGGGAGTAAAATCGCACCTTCTTGCGCGACCTGCGCTACCGTTCTCCCCTCCATCGCCTTCATCCTCGCCTTCGCTCCTAACTTGGTCTCCGTCCGTACTAATGTTTCTCACATGCCCTAGTACTAACGTTTCTCACATACCCTAGTACTAATGTTTCTTACATACCCTAGTACTAATGTTTCTCACATACCCTAGTACTAACGTTTCTCACATACTCTAGTACTAATGTTTCTCACATTCCCTAGTACTAATGTTTCTCACAGTTCGGTACAGCCTTCATCTTCTCCAGCTCTTTACTCGCCACATTTCGCCCCCATCCAGGTCACCTTCGAGATCTTCCTCTCAACACGTATTAGCTCTCAAATCCTTTTATAACCTACCTGAATCTTCATTCTCTCCACCTGTATCTCCATTCTAGCTTCCGCTCTCCTCTATTATTGTTCCCACTCACGCCTTCACTCTTTTCCACTTCGACACCAGCATCTCCGCGCTCTGCCTTAGCACATTCGCCCCAGCCTCCGCTCCCGGCTCCATCTCTGCCTCCTCCTTCATCTCCACAGCCTGAAACGTTCACTCTCAAAGAATTCATGACCACTTTGCTTGTCACTACCTCTGCGGATTGCATCTCGGCCTCCTTCTCCAACTCTACAACCTACACCATCATCTCCGATCCCGAATGCTTCTCTGATGTTTCCTTGCCTTCACCTTCCCCTGCATCACCGCCTCCACTCTCTGCTCCTCTGCTATCGCCTTGCCACAATCACAACCCCACCTCCAGAAAAGGCACTATCGCCTCTGCATCCAGCTCCTCCCCTTCCTTCTTTCTTCTCGCGTCTATCCACATCGTCTGCATCACCACCTGCCTCATCTTACCTCCACTTCCGCAGCCTGTTGCACCATCACCGCTCCCAGTTCCTTCACTGCATTCGTCTTGCCTCCACTCCTCGCATAACTGTCTCCACCTCTACCTCCAGTGCCATTATCACCACCTCCGCATCCAGCTCTCCGCTGCCCTCCCCATCTTTCTTCATCCCCCATTTCTACACCCAGCAACACATTCTCGGCTTCCAGTTCCTCCACTGCATTCGTCTTGCCTTCACTCCCCGCATCACCATATCCGCCTCTAACTCCAGTGCCAACATCACCACCTCCGCCTCCAACTCTCCTGTGCGCTCCTCCATCTCCACACCACCTTCCTTTAAGTTCCTCCACTGTCTTCATCTTGCCTCCACCCGCACGACCTCCACATCATTCGTCTTACCTCCACTTCCATCTCCGTCTTCACCTTTACCTACAGTGCCACCATCACTACCTCCGCATAGAGCTCTCCTCTGCCCTCCCCATTTTACCTCAATCTCCACACTACCTTCACTCCAAGTTCCGCCACTGCATTCGTCTTGCTTCCACTTCCATCTCCGTCTCCGCCTCTACCTCCAGTGCCATCATCACCACCTCCGCCTCCAACTCTCCTGTGCCCTCCTCCATCTCCACACCACCTTCACTGCAAGTTCCTCCACCTTGTCTCCACCCGCACGGCCTTCACTGCATTCGTCTTGCCTCCACTTCCATCTCCGTCTCCGCCTCTACCTCCAGTGCCATCATCACCACCTCTGCCTTCTGATCTCCTCTGCCCCCCCCATCTTACATCCTCCATCTCCACACCACCTTCACTCCAAGTTCCTCCACTGTCTTCATCTTGTCTCCACCCGCACGGTCTCCACTACATATTTCTTGCCTCCACTTCCATCTCCGTATCCGCCTCTACCTCCAGTGCCATTATCACCACCTCCGCCTCCAACTCTCCTGTGCCCTCCTCCACCTCTCACTCCACGTTCCTCCACTGTGTTCACCCTGCCTCCACCGTTACCTCCACGCCCACCGCACGGTCTCCATGGCGTGCGTCTTCTCACTGACCTCGCCCTCTCAGTGCGCACAGTTATTACCGCGCCGGAAATTGCCTCTCTTGAGGCGGCGCCTTATTTCGAATTCCGTTTCGCGCCTCGCGCTTCCTCCGCGCGGCGGAGAGGCGCCCCGGGCACTTCCGGTTCCTGACGGCGCGCCGCGCGTAAAAGGAGGCGTAAATTTCGCGGAATTAAAACGCGACTCATTTCAACTCGGAGACGTTGCGCGTCATTGAATTGACGAATGGCCCAATCTTCTTCTTGTTGGGGCTGCGTCCTTCAGCGTTGGCTCGCTCTGCTACATCTGTGCGAATGGGGAGGTGGAATGAAATGTATTGACGGGTGATGTGACGGTTTGAGTTTTCCCTACGTGATATGCGAAACCGCTAACCGGTCGTATTGGCAGTGTGAATGATCGCTAGAGTTGTTCAATAGCTCTTTTAACCAACTGATCCACCATATCCGTAACGCAATCAATGACACATGCAATATCGATGATACAATACGTTATATTTATGATCACATATCTTGCGAGAAAACGACAAATGAGTAAATATTGTTTTCATTAATGTAGAAATTGAAGCGTAAATATGAAGTTCCTGTTATATAACCCCCGCCACGGAAATCTTTAGTAAAAGGCGAAAGATTTATACGATCTGACGGGAGCTAAGAGTAGCGGTGCCCGGGGGACAGCGCAGGGGCTGGGGCTCCTTGCGAGCGTGCTGGGCGCGGCGGTGATGGCGATGTTATTGGCGATCGGAGGGGTGGAGCTGAATCCCGGCCCCCCTACTAACGTCGATATCATCGAAACGATCAATAGGAACCATAAGGAACTTATTGATAGAATCGATGTGTTGCAGGCTAGGGTTACGTCGGCAGAGACTTCAGTGCAGTCGCTGCAGACAGCCAACGAGCGGCTGGCTCGCAAGGTGGACTACCTTGAGAACCAGTCGCGGCGTAACAATATCATTGTTACTGGCATCCCAGAGCAGCGGAACGAGTCTTGGGCGGACTCGGAAAGATGTATCCTGGATCTAGCGGAGCAGCTGGGGGTCAGGTTGGAGCTCCAGGATATCGAGCGCGCGCACCGGACCGGGCGGCGGCGCGGACAGCCGCGTATGATTGTGGCCAAGCTGGCTTCATTCAGGAAGCGGGAGGAGCTGCTGCGAGCAGCCCGGGAGTATCTCTCCCGGAATGGCAGGGTGCGCGTCCGTGAGGACTTCAGCTGGGCAGTGCGGCAAACGCGTAAGGCGTTAATTCCGCATTTGCAGGAGGCGAAAGCGAGCGGAAGGCAGGCGTCGATTCGTTTCGACAAGCTTGTCGTGGCAGGGCGCAGTTACGTTTTGGCTGAGCTGGCGGCCCGTCCGCGGGCGTGGGAGGGGGCGGGGCGGCGGGGTCCCGTGAACTCAGCGAGGGGGCAGAACCCCAGGAGGGCGGACAGCCCCTCCGGGCAATCGGGCGCCTCTTCGCGGCCGCCCCCGTCCGCGCCTTCGGCCGTGGCCGCGGCCGCGCCTGCGGCTGCGCCTCGTGCTGGGGCGGTGCGGACGACCTCTGACCCCGCGGCATCGCGGCGGAGGCGGTCTCGTTCGCGTCGGCGGTCGCGTTCGCGTTCGCGTTCCCGCCGGAGCTCACGGCACTCGGCGAGTCCCGGGCGCTTCGCGGCAGACAGCCTGGAGCGAGGACCTCTTACGAGGGCGATGGCTGCAGCAAACATGCAGCAGCAGGAAGCTCGCGGTGAGTCGGGACCAAGCAGGTCGCCAAATAGGCATGAATAGGCTTTAAGAATAGGATGTTGGAACATCAAAGGTCTAGGCTCTAAGCTCGGAAATCAAGACTTCCATGGGTACATAAATACATTTGATATAATCGGTCTCGTCGAAACTTGGTGGAAGGAGGGTGAAACGTTAAATGTGTCTGGTTTTACAACCATATGCAAAACTAAAAAACGTAGAGGGGAAAGGGGTAGGTACCCGGGGGGTGTTGCGTGCTTATTTCGGGATAGGTTAATGCAATATATTTATGAAATTGCTACAAACTCAGATAATTTTCTTTGTATTAGACTAGTAATGCAAAATACTGACATCGCAATGGTATTTATATACCGTCACCCACAGGGCTCGCGTTATTATTCACCAGAAGCTTTTGGCGAAATCAATAATTTCTTAGACTCGTTGAAGCAAAGATATCCGAATACTGATTTACTAGTCTTAGGTGACATGAATGCTCGAATTGGCCATGAGCAGGAAGTATTTTCGGAATTCGATCGGCAAGAAGCGAGAGCTAATTCTAGAAAAAGCAAAGACTTAGTCATCAATAATGATGGTCAGGAATTATTAGAATTATGCGAGAGATTTAATCTCGAAATCTTAAATGGCCACTATGGACAGGATACTGAAGGGGAACTAACTTTTATTAGTGGGAATGGAGGTAGTGTAATAGATTATGCTCTGTTGTCGCATGAAAGAATAAACAATTTATTAGATTTTGGAATCGAACTACGGGCAGAATCCGACCACTTGCCTGTGTGTGTCCATTTAGCAGTAAATACTACTGAACGGCCACCGGCAGTGGTGCGGGCGGGAGCAACGAACGTCACAATAGCCAGACGACGGTTTGTATGGAAAGAGGAAAAGCGACAGGAATTTGCAGAGTCTATTCTTAACTCTGCAGGGTGGTCACGTGAGGAGCGGTCACCGGACAGGCAAACAAAGAATTTAGAAAGGCGGCTCTACCGCGCAGGGAAGGGCATGCGAATGTGGGGGAGAGGAGGAAGGGTACTGACCCAAGGGTGGTTTAGCGAGGAGTGTCGGGAGAGCAGGCGTAAAGCAATAGTAGCCTTAAGGATGTTCAGAAACAGTGGAACTGCGGAAGCGAGAAATAGTTACTTGTTACTACGTAGGCAATACGAGGCCACAATTAAGAAATCGAAGAAATCTTGGCAGGAGGGTGAGACAGCAAGAATAGAGGCAATTTTAAGAAACGATCATAATAAATCAATTTGGGACGTTATAAGATCTCTGCGTAATAAAATAAATGTAAGTAATACAATCTCATCAGACGCGTGGGAGCAGTACTTTTCACGGGCGCTCACAATAGCGAATATTGAAACAGGGATAGATATTATCACGGACCGGGGTGTCCCTGAATTAGACGAACCTATAACCTGGAATGAAGTAAACAGGGCTATGCTAGCCATGAATAATAAGAAGGCAGGCGGCGCGGACGGCATTCCGACAAAATTTATTTCGGAATTGTGGCACATAGACCCAGAGAGTATTCTGGATTTATTTAATGCAATAGTTGATTCCGGATCGTATCCAGAAACGTGGAGTACAGCGATCCTCCAACCGGTCTTTAAGAATAAAGGTGATACAAATTGCCCACATAATTATCGCGGAATTAGTCTTTTACCAGCGCTGAGCAAACTATTTTGTAAAATACTCAACGGGCGACTGAGTGAATGGGCGGAAAAGCACGGTAAAATATCAGAATTGCAAGCAGGCTTTAGGAGAGGCTTCGCGACTACCGACAATATCTTTGTGTTAGATACCCTAGTAAAACAGGCGCTTGCGCGTAAACGGGGCCACTTATATTGCAGTTTTGTAGATTTCGAAAAGGCGTTTGACTCTATCAATAGGAAAGCTTTATGGCAAAAACTTAATGGGCTAGGCGTCTCACGTAAAGTTTTAAAAGTGCTGCAGAGCATGTACGAAGACGTAAATTTCTGTGTCAGGTGCGGTGATGGAAGTACAACGCGAAAAATAAAATCGACAGTAGGAGTAAGACAGGGCTGTCATCTCTCACCGCTATTGTTTATCTTGTTTATAAACGATTTATTGACGTGGTTACAGGAAGCGGATACATCTGCGCCGGAAATTGAGGGCCTGAACATTCCCGGACTACTATATGCTGATGATTTAGTTTTATGTTCGGAGACTATTGACGGCTTACAGAAAAGTTTAAATCTCTTAGAAACTTATAGTGAAACATGGGGATTGAAAGTAAATATTCAAAAAACTAAAGTAGTTGTCTTCAAGAATGGATTTATCTGGGGTAGCAAAGAGAAATGGTTTTACGCTCAGGACGAGATCGACCAGGTTAAAACATTTACATATCTTGGGGCAAAATTTTCCATGAATGGGGGATGGAATAATCACATAGTGGCGGCGCACAGTAAAGGAAGAATTGCGCTCAAAGAAATCGTTGGCGCAGTGCGCAGGGTTCCGGAATTGTCTTTAAAGGTGTGCGATAAAATGTTTAAATCGCTAGTTCTCCCAGCAATGAATTATGGTGCAGAAATTTGGGGAGTGGATAGGATAGATCGACTAGAAAGCGTCGAAACAGATTATTTCAAATTAATTCTCGGAGTCTCAAGATTCGCAGCAAATGCCGGAGTCCTAAGAGAGGTCGGTAGTGTAGGAATTTGGAAAGATTTTAAAATGAAACCCATTAAACTTTGGATTAAATTAGCAGGTGAACAGTCGGACACACTTATACATAGATGTTTTCGAGTGCAGTTACAGGGAAGCAACCAACGCCACTGGTCGTATAAAATTAAACTGCTACTGGAACGTGCAGGTCTGGGAGACGTTTCTCCGGAGATGGTGGGAGATAGGGGAACACGTGAGATAGAACGGCTAATTTCAGGTAGACTTGCGGATATTAAAAGGCAAGAGATCCTGGCAGCAACGGCCGAAAAACGTTCGCTAGTTGCGCAAATTCACGCGAGTCCGTTATGGGGTTGCGAACGTTACGTAAACACACTGCGAAAGGACGCAAGAGGGGGATACGCTTGGTTCAGGGTCGGGGGTGGATGCAACGTAGATTAAAGGACTCTAATGGTAATGGCATCTGTGTGCTTTGCGGTGATAGGGAAGACTGGATCCACATCCTTTTAATTTGCAATGCGACCGAAACTTGGAGAGGAAAATGGATGGGAATGGGAAATTACTACTTCCAACATAGGAACGTAACGCTCGCCCAAAACATTCTAGGTGATAAAAGATCTAACTTCATGAAAGAATTAGGAACATTTCTAGGAAAGGTTCGGACCATTAGAGAAACTGAAATTAGGGAGTGGGAAAACAGCACTGGTTAGTACGAGCAGAGCCTAGACTGGAGAGAAATAAATAATAAATCAATAAACTAACAATAATTAGGTTAGTCAGTACGTTATGTTAGGTTAGTAAACAGTAAAAAAAAAAATAATAATAAAAAAAAAAGAAGTTATAAGTTTTAGTCAATTGCTAAGTATAAGTAGATAAATAAGTCAATAAAAATAAATAAATTAACTTATAATAATTAAAATAAGTTAAATAAATTAAAATTAAATAAATTAAAATAAGTTAAATAAATTTAATTTAAATTAATTAAAATAAGTTAAATAAATTAAAATTAAATTATATTAAAATAAAATAAAAGCAAACGGTTAAAATAAAACACATTAGGAGGCGAAGGGAAGTAGGAATCGGAAATGTTAGGGCAGAGGCGTTGGTGCGGACGATTTTCTGTGGTGCTGTTTGTTTCCAGGTGCGGAGGAGGCCAAACACTGGAAGGAGAATGCCTGACGCCCGCGCCAAATAAATAAATGGATTAAAAACCGGATAGATTAGCATGTACTCGGCTTCTGACGGCAGGTTTTTCCCCCTTCAGGGGTTTTTTCCTCAGCCGTACCTTATGGTCTCTTTTCCGCAGCTTTGATGCGAAGGAGAGACCATTTGGGGTGAATACCAGAATTCGAAAGGTTAGAACGCGGTAGAATGTAGGTATTGTAATGGCTTAAAGGCCTTCGGCCTAGCCACATTGCATCAAGATTTTTACTTTGCCTGTAATAATTACCTATTAAATAAAAAAAAATAAAGTTCCTGTTTTTCGACTGTTCACGGGCTAGGCAGCGTTGCCTTTTTCGGAA
Source organism: Teleogryllus occipitalis (assembly GCA_011170035.1). NCBI lineage: Eukaryota > Metazoa > Arthropoda > Insecta > Orthoptera > Gryllidae > Teleogryllus > Teleogryllus occipitalis. Next base: position 460,298 of record BLKR01000539.1, on the reverse strand, counting down.
ATTATCATCTCCTATGACGACCGACGCTCCTACGACCAGCTGGTTTGAATTCCCTTGTCAATCGTGATATTCGATTACTACACATACGCTTTATATTATACACTAATTCATTTTACTGTCATAGATTTTTCTCTCAGACTAAATGGCTGCAACCCCTGGTGTATATATTTACTTGTCCACTTGTCCACTAAAGAGCACATTTTAATTGCCCGAAGAAATCTCATTTCTGCGGATCTGACTGAATTTAATTCCCTTTTCGAGAGAGGGCAGATCTCGCATCCAAATTGAACTATTAGCACTGCCATTGTCTTATAAAACTTAAGCCTATTTTCACTTCTTGTTTTATATTTGAGGGTTCTATGTATTGTCTTTCAAATATATTTAAATCTATTCAGTTTATTTGTCACATCGTCGTCAGAGAGCAAATATACTTCATATTCCAGGTAAGTAAACCTGGACACTTGCTCTAAAGTTCTCCCACTCATCACTATTTTTGATATGTCAGGGTGTTTCCATAGAGAAAAGTTTTCAAGATATATCTAAGCAACGTGAAAATAATTGAACTCCATTACATTAAAGTCAAAACCATCTAGAAATAGAATCAAAGGAAAAGGAGTTAAAATAGAAGAGAACACAAAATTGACGAAAGGTATTAGAATATATAAAAGAAAGACAGAAGGAATAAGGTGCAATAATAATTTCAAAAACTAGTTAATGATTTTTTTCTAGTGCTCAAAAAATACCTTTCAGAGAGTTTGCCTGTAGAATTAACTCCTTTCTGAAATAAACAGGTCGCGTTGTAGATAGCAGGGTAATAAAGATAAGATAAATTTATTTAAACTGCAATTGGGTGTGACCCGGTGGCAGTTAATTACATAAGTAAGATATTAATTTTCATGCAAATAACATAATAATGTTGATAATAATGCTAAAATAATAATAATAATAATAATAATAATAGTAATAATAATAACAGTAATAATAATAGTAATAATAATAACAGTAATAATAATAGTAATAATAATAACCGTAATAATAATAGTAATAATATTAATAATAATAATAATAATAATAATAATAATAATAATAATAATAATATAAAAACTGGTGAATCTTAAAAACAAACATTAAATTACCTAAAAGATAAAAGAAACGTCAATCTAAAACAGCACTGAGTGCTTAAACAATGAAGACCGCACTGCACTTGCCTACACTTCACTTCATTTCACTTCACTATTACACTAAAAAAACACCTTCATTATTTCTCTGCTCTACACTGCACAACACTTCACTTCACTTCACTTCACTTCACTTCACTGTATAACTTAATATTCCTAGTTAACTACCTCAAACTTAGAAATGCCCTAAATTACTTTCCTAAATTGTTGAACGCTTCGAGGAAAGGGTTCAAAGGTTTTTGCAGGCAATCTATTCCAATCTCTTATCGTTCTATTTGTAAAAGAAAATTTCCCGACATCCGTTCTCTGCGGTCTTAAATTTATTTTGTGCCTGTGATCACCTCTACCGATGTACGTAGGAAAATTTAGCCGCCGTTTAATTTCTTTCCAAGCTGGATGACCGCTATAAGCTTTATACAAGGCGCAAAGTCTTGCCAATGTTCGCCTGTTTTCGAGTGAATCCCACCCTATCCTTTTCTTGTCCCTGAAAGTAAATTTAGCTGCTCTACGCTGAATCCTTTCCAAATTCTTACACTGCATAATTTTGTGCGGATCCCAACAAATTGCTCCATATTCCATTATCGGACGAACAAGCGACAAGTAAGCAATTTCCTTCGCGTTTACTGTACTCTTTTTTAAGATACGCATTACAAAATGAAGAGATCTCCACGCTTTCCCTACAACAAAATCTACGTGATTTTTCCAGCTTAATTTACTATCGAAATGGATACCTAGGTACTTACACGAAGAAACTCTCGGAATAATGTCGTTACTTAAACGGTAATTTGTTACGCTGTAATTGTGACCTCTGCCAAAAGTGATAGATTTGCTTTTAGAACTATTTATGGTCATACCATTATTTTCCGCCCAGTAAGATAATGCATCAAGATCCCGTTGCAGCATATTTTCATCGTCTTTCGAATTTATAATGCGATATATTATGCAATCGTCTGCAAATAGCCGAACATTTGAAATTAATTGCGCTGGCAAATCATTAATGAAGTGCATCTGGCGTTCAAGTAGAAAAAAAAGTATCTTTAGGTAGAAAATGTTTTGAAGGTTTATAATGACAACATTTTCATATCAAAGAGCAATCTTGAAAAAAATAAATTACATAACTCTAGAAGCTTTAGCCAAGAAATAAACGATGGAATGAAATGGCTTGAAACGTTGATGGTTGAAAACCGTTACAAGTCGTAAGACGGAAGGAAATGCAGTCTTACCCCAACCGGAAGTGCCGCTTGACTGACCAAAATGCTATTAGTTTCCTCACCAATTGAGTAAGAGACTATTAATGATATATCGACCGTTTGGAATAACATGGTTTCAACAGACAAACTCGAAGAAAGAGAGTTGTTAATGTGATAAATTCTATCTGACTTTTGCTGTAAGTAAAACACTCGTATCGCTGGTATCTGTAGGCAAATAACTACTGTCAAAATCACTACCATATGTGCAGAGATGCTTACATAGGTGAACACATTAAACATTTACATCAATTTTCTGGAAACGACTGGACATAGTTGAAACATTTTTATTTGAAAGGATCGTTATTTTGAAAAGTTAATAGATAACGATTAGTTTGTTCCTTTCTACCTAAACTCTTGCATACTATACTACTGCAACTTAAATCAAAATACGCACACTGTCGATTTCTCTCTTCTGACTTGTCATTAAAGAGAAAATCAGACAATGTGAACAAAATAGTGAGAACATACTCAGTTACAATACCCATTCGTTGCTGATTTAAACTTCAAAATTTCTACGTCCACATTCGAGGCCACATTACGTGGAAGCGTAAAGTGCGCATTTTTTAAAACCCGCTCATTCACAGAACGAAAAACCTCTAATTGTTGAGCACTCTCACTACCAATGTTCTCAGCTGGAAACAAACTTTCTCGCAAAAAACTTCCTCCATGTTCCACTTCAGATACAAGATGTTCCTAATACTAATTACTATGACTACGAAGGGAAGAAGTAAGACATACACCGAATTAAATTGTGGATTTTTCAATCGGTTCATTCTGCTACAAGGGAGAAATAATACATGTGAACAAGTCACATTAAATAAATTTTTAAAGAAGAAAAATCGACGAAAATTCGAGAGTTGTGAGACATAACCCGGACATTGTGCGGCGGGTAAGTCATTCACCGCGACATTCACACAACATAAAATCTCTAATTACGACGCACCACTCTCACTAAAAAACGTTCCCATCTCAGAAACAAACTTTCTCGCGAAAAACGCCTCGGTGGCGCGCGACGCTTCGGCGGGACAGCGAGACGTTTCTGCGGAGAGAACCAGCTTTTCGGGAAGCCGTTAATCGGCGCGTTGGTAATCACGGCCGTCAGCCGCCCACGTGCACGTCCACGCCGGCGACCGCCCGCCCGCCCAACCGCACGCCCACTCGCTCGCCCGCCCAACCGCCCACTCAACCGCCCGCCCAACCGCACGCCTACCTGCCCACCCAACCGCCCGCCCGCCCGTTCGCTCGCTCGCTCGCCCGCTCAACCGCCCGCCCAACCGCCCGCCCGCTCGCTCGCCCGCCCGCCCGCGCGCTTGCCCAGCCCCCCCCCAACCGCCTAACTGCCCACCCAACCGCCCAACCGCACGCCTCCGCCTGCCTCGCCCGCCCACCTGCCCGCCCGTTCGCCCAGCCGCCCACCCAACCGCACGCCTCCATCCAACCGCCCGCCCGCCCAACCGCCCGCCCGCCCGCTCGTCTGCCTCGCCCGCCCGCTCGCCCAGCCGCCCACCCAACCGCCCACCCAACCGTCCGCCCGCCCGCCCAACCACCCACACAACCGCCGACCCAACCGCCCACCCAACCGCCCGCCCAACCGCCCACCCAACCGCCCACCCAACCGCCCGCCCAACCGCCCACCCAACCGCCCACCCAACAGCCCGCCCAACCGCCCACCCAACCACCCACCCAACCGCCCACCCAACCGCCCACCCAACCACCCGCTCAACCGCCCGCCCAACCGCCCGCCCAACCGCCCGCCCAACCGCCCGCACACCCACCCGCCCGACCACTCGACCGCCCGCCTGCCCGACCACTCGACCGCCCGCCTGCCCGCCTGCCCACGCGCGCTGCAGGGATCGGCGGCGGTGTCGCTTCGCATCGCGTCGCATACGCCGCCCGGCACAGTGGACAGGTGCCACGACGCACAGGGCAAAAGCTTCCTTGACTGATTATTACGTGTTTCCGAGCGCATCAATCGATTGGTTAGTGATGACGGGCGCGTCAACTGCGAAGGTCATTAGTCCCGTATAATAATAATAATAATTTAAAAAATCTAGTGAATGATTTTTTCTCGTGCATATTGCGATTTGGGAGTAAAAACCCGGCAAAAATACATTTCAGAGAGTTGTAGAATTACAAAACGAAGAGTTAACCCCTTTCTGAAATAAGCAGGTCGATAGCAGGGTAATGAAGTGCTGCTGGCGTTCTAGTAGAAAAAAAAAGTATCGCAAGATAGAAAATGTTTTTGATAGAAAATGACATTTTCATATCAAAGAGCAATTAAAAAAAAAAACTCTAGCAAGCTTTAATCAAGAAATAAACGATGTATTGAAATATTTTCCCTCGGGAAATGGCGGTGATCTTCTCCTGCTAGATGGTGAGGTCCGGCGCCGACCTACCACCGGCTACCGGAGTTTCCCCTCACCAGGTATCTCCCACCAGCGAGGCACCGGCCCAGCTGGGTCAAGTTCTAAGCTCCCGACAGGTCTCCCGACATGGAATGTAGTGTAGTTCATGTGTGTTACACAGTTCCAATGAATCCATCCTCAAAAAATATTATACACGACAATCTTACAAAACATATTTTCATTTAGGTACCTACTGGTCCGTCCATAAATTTTAAAATGATCTTTAAGGATAATTCGAATACTGAATTACGTACAGTATAAAATGCTAATAAAATGTGTAAAAGAGAAACAGATTCCTTGTTTCAAGAATCCGTGATAAATGATAAACATGGAACTACGAGATATACATGTAATTGTCATTATTGGCCAGGACTTATCATGAGTTCGAGGACAATAGCGTGAAATTCAAGCGACTGACCTTGCAGACAGGGAGAGAAGCTGGCAAAAGGGTGAACTGACGAGCTTCTAAAAGGCTGAGAAAACTGTACGAATGCGAAGGGAAAGTGATCGAACTTCCGAGCGAGTGACAATTGGGCAAAGAAGGATCGAGCAGTCCGGCAGGCAAGCAGACGAGTGTTTACTGTACGAATGCGAAGGGAAAATGATCGAACTTCCGAGCGAGTGACAATTGGGCAAAGGAACGAGCAGCGAGCGAGCAGTCCGGCAGGCAAGCAGACGAGTGTTTACTGTACGAATGCGAAAGGAAAATGATCGAACTTCCGAGCGAGTGACAATTGAGGAAAGAAGGAGCGAGCCAGCGAGCGAGCAGTCAGGCTGGCAAGCAGGCGTGTGTTTGCGGGACTAGCGTGTCAGCCAGCGGACAATTAATGAGTTGACGACGGATGTGCAAGTGTATGGGCACGCAACTGTAGCGCTGGCAAGCAGACGTGACGGGACTAGAGCAAAATAGCAGTGATCAAACAAGCCAGCAAACAAGCGAGTGGGTAGAAACGAGGGCGTGAAACGGAACGAGTAATTGCGTGAGTGAGTGAACGGGCTGACGATCGCGGGAGAGCGGGCTGACGGGCTAGCGGGCGAACGCAAATGTAGGCGAGGAAAACTTATATGGGGGAGGCCGGAGTGTTGGCGAGCGGTAAAAATGAACGAACAAACGCGTGAGATTACGAGCAGGGCAAAAGGTTGGCCTGGAAGCGAAGAGGCGAAAGAGTAGGCATGATAACAAAGAATTGTATGAGCAAGCAGGTGGACACAGCGGGTCTGCAACGAAAAGATAGGGCACATACTGGGGGTATGGGGCTGCCTCTCATTGCTGTCAAGATGGGGTGTAGTTAAGACTGAAAGTAGGCAAACAAATAGGGTGAACAGGTCGGGAGTGAATTAAGGAGAAGGACCAATTCTGCGAGCAGGGAACGATCAAGGGAGAGCCCGAGTAGACAAATGAACATGCGGATATGTTTACTAAACAGGGGACTGGGCCAGGAAAAATGAAGCATATTTTTTTCAGATGTTGCTATTTTTAACTAACATCCATGTTTTTCAGGTTTTTAAAATACAAAATTTCTAGAGAGTGTGATTTCTGTACAAGTATACGGATACGGGGTGCAGATGTACGAGAGTGCTGGAGAACTTGAGTGTGAGTGTGTGAGATAGAGAGAAAGAGAGGGAGAGAAAGAGAGGAACAGAAAGGAAGAGAAAGAGAGAGACAGAGACAAAAAGAAGGAACGAGTGCAAAAGAGAGCATGAGAGAACAACAGAGAGCAAGAGAGGGCAAGAGAAAGCAAGAGAGGGCAGGAGAGAGATCAAGAGAAAGCAAGAGAGTGAAAGCAAGAGAGAGCAAAAAAGGGAAAGAGAGAAAGAAGAAGAGAGGGAGACAGCCAGAAAGAGTGCAAGAGAGATCCAGAAAGATAGAAATAACGAAATAGCGAGCGCGTGAAAGCGAGAGAGAAACAGAGAAAAAAGAGAAAGAGTGAGCGAGAGAAGGAAAGAGTGCAAAAGAGAGTAAGAGGGCAAGAGAGAGCGAGCAAGAGAGTGAGAGCAAGAGAGAGCAAAAAAGGCAAAGAAAGAGAAAGAAGAAGAGAGAGCAGGGAGAGACGCACAGACAGAAAGGAAGAGAGAGACAGTCAGAAAAAGAGAGACCAAGAGAAAGATCAAGAGAGAAAGCAAGACAGAGAGCAAGAAAGAGACCAACGGAGGGAGAAAGAGAGAGGAAAATAGAAAGGAGAGAGAGGGAGAGAGAAAGAGAGAGGAAAATAGAAAGGAGAGAGAGGGAGAGAGAAAGAGAGCGAGCGAGAGAGAGATAGCGATAGCACACGAGCGGAAGGTAGTACACGAGAGCGCCCACCGCGCGTGTAAAACCGGAAAGGTGGGCGTAGCCCGGGGGGCGGCGGCCGCGTGGGCGGACGGGCGCGCTGCAAATAGCAGGGAAGAAGGTAGCGCGATGGAGCAGCTAATTGCGCCGGGGGCAGTCCCTATGGCCAATTATGGCGCGCACCAATTTGCTGGCGGGCGGCGATCGGCTCCGCGGCCTCCGCATAAGGGCTGCGCGACAGCCAGACGGCCCCCGTGCTACGCGGCGCTGCACACAGTGTGCCCGGGGTGGTTGGTTGGTTGGATGTTACTGATTCCGGGAACGTCAACTACAGACGTCATTGGTCCCGTAAGTATAATGCATGTTTTATTCTCGGGAGATGGCGGTGAACTTCCCCCGCTGAATGGCGAGATCCGGCGCCGACCTACCGTCGGCTAGCGGGGTTTCCCCCTAACCAGGACTCTCCTACCAGCGGGGCACCGCCCCAGCCGGGACAAGCTCTAAGCTTCCGATCGGTCTACCGGAATATGTAGTAGCGTAGTGCATGTTAGTGTAAGTGTGTGTATAAAGGGAGAGGAGAGGACAAGAAAGAGGAAGGACAGATGGCGCGCGGTCCGTGGCCCGTTTGGTAGGGTACTACTCCGGCATTCGCCTGGTGTTGATCGGAAAACTACCGATCAGAGCAGCCGGCCGCTAGAATTCTCCTCCAGAAAGCGAATGAATTTCACATAGCTGACAAGCTAGTGTCGAGAATCATGCCACTGTCACGACTCGAACCCAGAACATCCCGGTCGTGTGTCCGGGCGTTTTAAGTCACAGCGCAAGATGCATAATCAAGTACTAATTTTTTTTTAATTTTATGCCCCTCGGGTGGCTCATGGACAGCGTGGTAGCTTCCAGACAGGCGACCAGGGGTTTGATGTACGGCTGGGCTAAAAATGAAGCTGTAGCTTTCTAACAAATATTGTTTCACTTTCTGTAGCTCTGTGACAAAAGAAAGCTCACGCAGGCCAATTGAGCTGAGTACGTTGATGGGAATACGTCATGCTCGTCAGATGTCTACCCTACCCCCAGGTGTGGACAATGAACAAAAACGGCCCAAAGCTGAAAACACTGCTAGCTGACAAAATTCGGATTAATCCGATCCAAATTCCAAATGGCATACATTTTATTTTATATGATGCAACGTGAAGAATGATAGATAATCGATTAATTTAATTAAATATTAACAATTTCTCTTCATGACATTACTTGAAACAAAGAGTTGAAGGCGGCGACTATCATCACCGATGCTATGCGGAGACAGTGTTAATGGGAATTTATTGAGAAGGTCGAAGAGGTGAACGTGCGGATTTGCAGAACGTGCGGATTCGCTAGTAGCAGATATTTTAAAATATTTATTATTCCTATTCAACATAAATATTTAGGAAAGGTTTCCATAATTTTCGGAAGAATTACGTGCTTTATTTTTTGTTGTTGAGGAAACAAAGGTATTGATCAGTTTCTCTTACAAAAAATTCAAGCGAGTTCAGTAAACCAGTTGCTGAGCTCCTTTATTACCTCTATCGCCTTAAGCCTCAAAACACTACACATCCGGAAATTTTATGGACAACCAACTACATCCATCGTCCCCATTAAATTTGGAAAGGAATACATATATTTTTGTGTAATAAATCTTTAAAGAAAAAACTTCTTTCCAATTTCGCAGTTTTCCTTCTTTTCCAGAACTTATATAAATAAATATTTATTTTTTGTAAAAAAATGGATGCGTTCTAAATCTTAAAAAATTAAGAAGATATGACAGTATTATATACATTCAATACTGAACACATTGTATGAAATATCAAAATAATTTTCGTTCCCAAGACAATTACAATAGAATTTCATTATAAATTCAAGACTTTGATCATAATTTATTCCCATCTAATGGTCACAAATATTTAAGAAAACATACTGAAATCTTCTAAGCATGATATCAATTCAAAATAACAGTGAACTATAATTTTATATTTCATAACAAAAATATATTTCTACACTACAATACCCTCTATTGGAGCATACATTGTTGTCAAATTCACCCTTATATATATATATATATATATATATATATATATATATATATATATATATATAAGATAATCGTGAAAATAGATCAACAAAAGTCTTTTTTTCTACAGCGCCAACTACATGCTATAAAACTACAGTGAATTAGTTGTGTTGTCACTGTCTTTTAGTATAGCAAATTGTGTTTTGAATGTTGTTTTTCTTATGTAATGGTTAATGGAATTAGCTAGTTGCTCTTACTACTTCGTATATTTATTGCCCTAAAGCAGGCCAAACAAATGGCTGAAACGTTGGCACTGTAAAAAAAACAAACTTTCATTGATCAACCTTCACGATTCTCCACATACATGACTAGTTACTAAAATCGTGGCTCTAGGATGACGGCAGCCAACGCGTGGTAGCGCCTTCACGCACTTTCACTGACGAGCGGCTCTGGAAGCGCCGGTTGCGAGAGAAAACCCCGGGAAACCCTGCACGTCGCGTGGCTGCCGCCGCCGCCGCCGCCTCCACGAAAGCCCCGTCATTTTTTTCCTCAGCGCTCCCCCGCCCCCACGCCCACCCCCATCCTCGCGAGCGCTCTTCGCGAAGACGAGCACGGGATCTTTTGTTCGAGTGACGCGGGAGCGGCGGGTAACGAGCGACGGGTAGGGTGGGGGGAGAGGCAGCAGATATCGTGCATGGAGCCACACGCAAAAGCAACTGCCGAAGTAACAACGGCATACGAATGGGCCTCGTTCGCACAGGTATCTGATTGAGATGGGCTGTTCGATTTAGGCGATTATATTTGCAATTGAGATTACAATTTTTGCGTTCAGGTAATATAGCGGTGCAACACGACAACTCTTACATTTCGTGTGGTTTCGCACGTGGATATTTTTTAAACCGACTCAGAAAATACGTACGCGGTAATTAACAGAAGTGCTTTCACACCAACTTCGATTTAAATTAATGAAATTGGTTTATATTTTACACACGTGAGTTAATTTCTTCTCTTAATTATAAGCACGTTGAATTCACAGAATGCAAAGCAAAGAAGAGTCTTGTGAAAACTCAGACGTTTGAAGCGTTTCAGGTAAGAATATACACATTAAATCTGAATTGCAGAAAATTAAATTACCTGATTTGTAGCAAAAAGGAAGTGTTTGTCATTGCTTTTCCGTTTGGTCTTATTTTAAAATTATTGACAAAAGAAAGGAATTCTTGAAAGATGAGAAATTTAATTGAATTTTTGCAAGCATATTGTTATCATCCAACTCAACAACTACACTGTCTTCTTTAAATGCCAATTTAAAGCACCGTGTTATCTGAAAGGGAATTGTGCACTTGAAATGCAGAAAAAAGTTCTTCGTTGTTTGTAATGTAATTTTGCAAATTCTAAGTAAATATTTCTTAGGATGATCACATATTAATCGTTCAGAAATGAAAATTTGTTAATGCTGCCAACTGTAAAATGATATTAGTTTCTACTTATTTTCAGTTAAAGGAATACTATTTCAAATTTTGGTTATAATACACTTTATATTTTGATTTATATAATTATTTTTTTCTATTATTAATATGATTTGCCATTATCAGAACAACGGTAATTTTTGCAACACATAAAAAAGTAGCAAATTAGACCACGGATTCTTTATATTTCCGTGAATCTTGATTTCTCCACATTCGTGATTCGTGTTGATAGCAAAACTTGCTACTTGAAAGTTCGTTTTACGAAAACGCGAAGAAACTGACGTCGACTGATAAGCAAGTTAAACATGATTATCATTTGTAGAAGTTGTGTTGAAATCGAGTGTACACTTGTTGCAGTTTTCATAGATAAATTGTACTTTTCGAAGTCAGGTACTTGACAAAGATAAGTATACAGTGAAAATTATGTTTTCTTGAGAATTTTCATAGAACACTAATTTTCTTCTCTTTATCAATTTGTATAGGGTCAATTCATTCATTCATTGTCTTGTTCGTAAATAATTTAAAAACGTAATTAGAGATGTGAATGATTCTTACTAATCAGGGAATCGCAATATTTCGTACTAATGAAGGAAACTGTTCTTAAAATACTTCCAAACGAAGTAGCTGTTCTTGGTTACAAAGATCGTGGAAGGAGTTCTGAAGCAAACTAAATTACGTCCACGTATTCAGTGAATAATTTAGTGCAGCGGACAAGTGACGTAGGAGATCAGATGTGGTCTGTGGAGTGAGATGGGAATGTTGAAAATTAGATAAAAAAGGCACCGTTGAGAAGACTTGAAAGGATGACATTAAAAGTCCAGCACCAGATGACCATCAAAATGGAAGTAGGGCGATCGTCAGAAGAAATAGCAAATGTGAGACTTGATTGATACTAACAGTACCTGCTATTTAATCGAACGAAGCGGTGAAATATTGAGAAACATCGTTCTGACAGATAGCATTTCATGTAGTGATATCAGATTCAAAAATATAATTTATTCTGATTTATTGATTATTCATAAGACGCCTAGTGCTATTAAGAGAAAATTATTGTGCAACATAAATATCTACCTATTGATAAGATTATTGAAATTTTATTCATTCGCGCCAATAATATGTAAGCTTAAACATAGAGGACAAGCCAATAAATAAATTACAATTATATTACTAATTTCCCATGAGCACAGAAATTTAAATAAACTACGTCGTCTCTGGCCTGTGAGTTTTGTTAGATACCCAGGCACTCGAAAAAATGAAAAAGTTACGATTTTGACTGAAAAATGCAAATACTTGGTTGTAATATACCGCGTATCAACAGAATTCTCAAAGTTAGTGTGTACTGACGTCGTGCGGCAGTAAGGGTCCTAGGAAGACACTGTCTACTATTGAACATTTTGCTGTTCACGAGATGGGTTATGGAACAATTTATTAGATATTCTCGGTATGTACACAACTGGATTACTATATAGATGGGTTCTACGTAGATATGTAGTACAACAGTATGCGATGTATATTTCGTTAAAAATATTTGGTTTATTAGAATGTTGTATGGGCGTATTGCACTTGTTTTTGATTAGTGGGTATAATACGTTTCGGAAAACCACTTTGCCTGTTTTCGCTGCTGCAGACCACTGATTATTTTTTAATTACAAAAAGTAGGCAGGTCGAAAAATCTATCTGTTAAATTCCAAAAAAAATCAAATCATTAAAAGTTGAATATTTTGCGTCGTACAAAATAGTTTTTTATTTATTTTACGTCAAAAAAACAGTTAAAACTGCGTATGACGTGCTGTGGGGAAAAGTGAATTGTGTGCACATTTTCAAAATTCTGTGATCCCTACACTAAGTCATATACTACTTGAATTTAAAAAAAAAGAAAGAAAAAAGAAAAAAAGAAGAAAAAAAAGAAGAAAAAAAGAAGAAAAAAAAGCTCCCAGGCTCTTATCCATGTGGTCCTTCGGAATAATACTTCCTGCCGCGACAACATGGAAACGATAACTTGAATAATTGTATTTCCCATTGAATTCTAGAAGACGTGCACAGATAATGAAGGTACATTTATGTCCAGAAGCAACACAAGGGGCCATCTCAGCATTCGCTCAATGGATCAGGGAAACTGGACGACAACCCTAATCGAGATGGGGTCATTGACCCGGAAGCTGCAGTACAATACTTGTTACATATTGTTTAGAATTATACAGTCCAATGGTAAATAATAGACTAAATATCACTGTTAAAATTAATGTTACTTTCCTTGTGATGCTCAGTATAGTCTCTACTTGTATAGAAACAGTTTAGTACGCTGTGACCCGCCCTGACTCGTTCATAAACCCTGCCCTGATGGTGTATGCGAGTGCCAAGCTTCTCCCTGTCGGCCAAGCTCCAGTTGGCGCCGACAAAAGAACCGCGGCGAGCGTCGCGTCGCCTTACGCAGATGTACGCGAGGGCGCGGCGGCGGCCGTCAGCGGCCCATTCCACGTCGCGCGCGGAGCCTAACAAGGTTGCGCTTTGCGGCGCAGGTATGCACGTGGGTGGCGGCGCCACGCCCTGCCCCGCTCCGCTACCTCTCTCTCTCTTTCTCTCTCTCTCTCTCTCTCTCTCTCTCTCTCTCTCGGTCTCTCTGTCTCTCTCTCGGTCTCTTTCTCTGTCTGCCTCTCTCTGTCCGTCTCTCTCGGTCTCTTTCTCTCTCTATCTCTTTCTATCTCTCCCTCTGTCGGTCTCTCTGTTTGTTTCCCTATCTCTCCCTCTCTCGGTCTCTCTCTGTGTCTGTCTCTCTCTCGGTATCTGTGTGTGTGTGTGTCTCTGTCTGTCGGTCTCCCTTTGACTCTGTCTCTCTCTGTCTGTCTCTCACACACTCACATACACTCAGGTTCGAATGAATACCTTCAGGGGCCCTAAGCAAGGCGTCTCCCTAATGAAACTTTGAACATCTGTATCAAAAATCAATTTGTAAATGAAGCTAGAAGTTTTGAATTTACAAATTTAGTATTCATATAATAATATATAAAATATTTTAAAATAATTCGAGTCTTCATTTTTGCATGACTTTTCTTTTTCAAAAATCCATTATCTATTTGTTACTAAGAATCTTTATCAAATTCATTATTTTTGTGTATCGTCAATGAATGACAATTACAAGTTGTACAAAATCTCCCCTACTTGCAATTTATGTGATGCCACGATATCATATCTACATTGTAATTTTCTGTGAACTTAAAGAGGGACGTTAAGAGAAGCTAAATCAGTGGATGTAAAAGGGATATTCGGGTTTAGCCATTAGCAAACAAAGCCTGTGATAAACAAGTGAAAAAAAACTAGTTCTCCACAGAAACATGACTTTACCATATTGATTATTGTTCACGGCCTCCAACATAAGCATTTGATCAAACTCTTGTAGGGCATCAATTCATGGAAATACTTTGCAACTTAAAATGTAGATTTTCAACCAAAAGTTCAAAATTCAATTCTAAAAAATCAAAATTATATTCACTGATTTCCTTTTTGATTATTTCAAATTACTATGTTTAAAGTTCGCTCACTACATAGATTTCATATCATTTAAAAAACAAAAAAACTTGAAAATTCTTAGTTTCATAATTTGTTTAGAATAATGTGGAATTACAACAATGGCAACTAAAAAAAGAAGTCTATCAAGAATTTCCTTCGGCAAACTTTTTAATCTCTGGAGGGCGAAATCGATTATCAATTTTCTATGAAGAAAAAAAGGAAAGTCCGAACCAATAAAAAGAAAAAGTCATCTGACAAGGTAACAGCACAATTCACTTATCACCTTGAGGCGGCGCGACCAGGCGCGACTCACACGCCACGCCCACGGCGCAGCGAACACTCCCGTGTACTCTTGGCTGCGTGAAGTGTTTATCGATTTTAAGTATGTTTGCATACAGAAGGAGGGGTGGGGCGGGCCGGTCAGAAACACCACCCACCCTTTGGTGCGGGGGCGAGAAGAGAAGCCACGGACAGAGAAATGCGAGGCCGCGGGCGTGGCCTGGTTTCCCACGACTCCGTGTGGCTGAAAGCGATGTTGGAACGGCCGACACGGCTTGACGAAAAAGGATGTTTCTGGCGTCAGTTTACAACCCGCTCTATGTTCAAATTTAGAAAATAAATAGGCTGGGTAAATGGTCTTGAAAAAATGCATTTTTATTTGGATAAAATAAATATCTGATTGGTTTGCTAATTTTGACCAACGGAAAGCGAAGTAAAGACGGTATCGAACTGAAACAAATGAAGAAAGATATATGGATCACGGAAAAAAGAATTATTAGAAATTAGGTAGAAAAGCCCGCAAGGGGTCATTCCATGAAGAAATGAACCAAAACACTACATATAACAATTAAGAAATAATTCGAGAAACGCAGAGTTGGTCGGTCATTTATCTATCCCAATCATTCCCTTTTACAGGTTCAATGCACTTTAAAAAAACATCTAGTTTATCCAATATCTACGTAGCTTGTATTGAGTTTTAGTACCACCAACATATAATTATTGTATATAATGATTGTTGAAATAATTGTTATAATAATTAATACTAGTGATAGTATGATTATTGCATCCTCGACTTGACCTGTAATATTTATTATTATTATTATTATTATTATTATTATTATTATTATTATTATTATTATTATTATTATTATTATTGCTCGGGAATCGCCCGTCTTGGACTATTATTATTGTTGTTTTTGTTGTAATTAGTGTTAATTAACTGCCACCGGATCATACCCAATTGCAGTTCATATAAATATATATGTATCATTTAGAGAAGGGGATGAATTTCATATATGTACCCTCGCCCCACTCCGGCCTTTGTGCTCCTTCACCCGCTGCCCCCCTTCCGTTCCTGATCTGCCCATCTCCGCCCTGAGTCTTCCCTCTTCGCCCTCTCCTCCTCATCCCCCTCCCCCCTCGATCGCTGCTCCGCAATCTGTTTTCTTCAATGCATTGCGGGTTGCCAAAAATAACCCAAGTCTTCCGAAAAGCATTAGAGGATCCCTTCTGCTCCCCGACAGGCCCCAGAGCGCAAGGGATGGTGTTTCAATTTAAAGATTGACTTGCACCCCTTCTGTTCACACCACCTCTCTAGGAGGTCTGGGAGCTTCACAATCGATACCAAATATTAGGAGAAAGTAACCATCCCCACTGGGTACCTCTATGCCGACTGTTATGAATTGTATCAAAAATTCTTTCCATATTAAAAGAAAGATAAACTAATAATATGATATCTGAAAAGCTATTTGAAAAATATCCTTGCAATTCCTTTCCTTACGCCAGACATACGAAGTGTTTTATTTCAAAATATTATTTCAAAGTATTAGTAATTTTGTTTGAGATCCACAGAAGTTTTCGATTCCATTGGAAGTTGGCAATTTATCTTTATTATGCGAGAGAGAGATATCCTCTTTCTAGATGCTTAGATGGTTACATTCAACTTGGAAAGCAGGATTCGTTTACGAGGTCAATTCCCTTTCTAAAGGTAATTTCTCTCTGACTATTCACATTCACCCATCTCAAGACAACTGAAGGTGTTTTAACTACACCAGATGCACAGTTGCTCTCGTTAAATTTCTTTATGAGAAGTGATTTTAATGTTTCTAATGAAGTTCGTATGTAATATAAACAAAGAATATTAGTAACTCATCTGTCAAGATACTATAAATACATGTACATTTTTCTAAGTTTGGATGTTTTCTCATACTTATATTTTTCTGGCGAGAGTTTAGCCAAGGTATAGTTGATTCGTTTACCAAGTTAAAAACCCGCGAAAGAAGAGATGTAAAAATATCAGAATGTAATTATTTCAATAAATACTTCAAATATTAAATACATACTTTATGGGATAATTTTCCTTTATTTAAACCTTCAAAGTCCAAAAAAATTATTTATTAATTGTAATATTTAATGCAAATTTCTTACAACTCTGTACCTTTTAGGTTACAATTTTTATTTTAAACATATACGTGTTCATTATATATATATATATATATATATATATATATATATATATATATATATATATATATGTGTGTGTGTGTGTGTGTGTGTGTGTGTGTGTGTGTGTGTGAGAGAGAGAAAAGTTCTTGAAAATACAGAATTGTTTTTATTTTATGCAATCAAATCGGTGGGATTACCACTTTGCAGGTGAGTGTTAGCTTTTAATAACTTTAGCTTAGCTTAGTTTAGCTAAGCTACAGTTTAGCTTAATAAAATGGATAGATGCAGTCGCCTGAAGGCACGACTAACTGCAAATTAGCGCACCATACCACTATTACTGAGCTTTGACATCCCTACTGGGTACCTCTATGCCGACTGTTATTAATTTTATCAAACTGAAAGTAAGAGGAAAGTAATATATAGAGTGAGAGGTGAGATAATTATTTTTCTAGGTTATGGGGGCCGGAATGGAATGACGCTGGACCAAATCCTTCTGCTCCGGTCACCACTGACGACAAACAAATTACCCGTCTACGTATCCAATATATAAACACCTTCACGCCAGACGAGCATGGACACACAGACAGCATCTCGGTCCACGCGCCTGGGACTGGCGTCGCGATGACGCAAACCGGTAGACGCAACATAGGCTGCCGCCGGCGCCGGTTCCCTGGCAGGTGGTCGGGAATAGCTACTTTAAATATTTGGAGCGTTAATGCAGCGGTTCGCTGAAGGAGAGAGACAGCGCTTCCTGCGCGACGCGGAGAAAGCGCCCAGGGCGCGCCTCGCGCCACTTGCGCTGCGGACTGGGCGGCGATCGGACTGGCGGACAGACTGGTTGGTGGAAGGGCGTTACACGGACTGGTGGAATGACTGGTTGGCGGCTGGAGGGATGGCGGCTGGAGGGATGGCGGCTGGAGGGATGGCGGCTGGAGGGATGGCGGCTGGAAGGATGGCGGCTGGAGGGATGGCGGATGGAGGGGTGGCGGCTGGAGAGATAGCAGATGGAGGGATGGCAACTGGAGAGATGGTGGATGGAGAGGTGGCGACTAGAGGAATAGTAGATGGAGTAATGGCGGCTAGAGGGATGGCGGATGGAGTTATGGCGGCTAGGGGAATGGCGAATGGAAGGATGGCGGATGGAGCGATGGCGACTGGGGGGATGGCGGATGGAGGACAGAGGGATGATGGATGGACGAACTGGCAGATGGAGTGACTGGATGGACGAATAGGCAGATGGGGTGACTGACGGATAGAGGGATGGCGGAAGGTAGGAGTGGTGGATGGACGTTGGCCGGTGGTCGAACAGACAGATACGTGGAAAGGCGGATTGACAGACTGACGGATGGATTGACGGGATGAACATGTTGGCGGATGGAGCAATTGGTGAGTGGATGGATTGACAAATGGATGGATCGAGCTTTTTTTCTGAATGGTCACTGGGACCGACTGATGGACTTTGAGATGGATGAATGAATAGTCGGATGGACGGATTGACAGAATATGGTGGCCGTTTGGACGAAATTCAACAGAGAGTTGAAGGGGTCACTTCCCCATGACCGCAACCAGATATTCTCGGTACAATTAACAAACTATCTACATTCAACGTGTACTCATCGCTCAGAGGCAGGCAGAACACACACACACACACACACACACACACACACACACACACACACACACACACACACACACACACACACACACACACCAGCGGAGAGTTAATTTTAGAAAATGGTAAAATACGAACAATAGCTCGTTTATCTTCTCGAACAGGGCTGTAAGATATTCGTGAGCAGCTTTCACTAATGGCTCGAATAGGAGTTATGGACAAATTAACCAAATGAGAAGCACACATTTTAGAACAGCAACGCTCTGAATTACAGGGAAAGAATAATACGGTGGGTGATAATCGCACAGTGCGGGTAACAGTGATGGGTGATAATCGCACATAAGAAATCGAGAAAAAAACAAGGAAAAAGAAATGACTCCAAGACCACGAATATATATGAATAAATGATAAATAAAAAGACATATCTAAGGGATTATCATTTATAGGAAACACGGAACAAAACAAGAAAATAAGGAAAACGGAAATTCGCGATGAAATGTCACAGCAAATACACATTGATCTGTACCCAACTCCGAGGGGTATAGAGCGATTTTTCTAAGGATGGACCAAAGTGACAGCTAGTGCTAACAACATAACTGAAGGTTCTGTGGTCATCGTGCCCTTGAGTCCATTAGACTCCTTTCCCGCATTCGTTCGTTTGCAGTTGGCTAACTTGTAAATGACTTCGACTCGTCCTTTTGTGATGTCCTCGTCTGACAAAAATATAGAGCGCTGCGGAAAATAATTTAAATTAGGTTGTGCAGTGTTATGTGCTCTTCTGTAAAAATTCTTTTTTCTTTAAATATTACAATGAATTTACTTTTTTCGTGATAAATATTATGTTTATTTTAAAACCGAGACTTGAATGCGAGATGCGTACCGATGCACGTGGTTCTGGCCTTTGTGCTGTTGTGAGGCGAGCTGTGATTGCGAGCGTTTCACAGTACAGTATTAAGAATGGATAGTCGGGGTGTTATAATTATTAATTAATCAGTCTCTTCAGTATCAAAATGCATTGGCTCATTGATGTGAAATGCGCAGAATAGGTATTTGAACGTGACATTAAAAATTATTTTTCTTTCTATTTACATTCGTGGCAGTTTTCTTTTACTGGTTGTGAGAGTATGTTAAGAGATTTTCCACATACGTAATTAAATTTAAATATTTCCCGGACTCGCGTACGTGCACATAGCTCAGCGAAACTCTTAGACTTCTGCACAGGGATGTTTTCACAGGAGCCATTAGCACTTTACGAAGGGGCGTGACTGAACAGCTGTCGCGGCGGAGGGATACTTCTCTGAAGTACATGTGATGTTCACTTGTTTTCGCGAACTGTCACTTTGGCTCAATCGTTCTATATAAGAATTAGAAACTCGACGCTTCACATTGGAAGTCCTGTGAAACGCTTTGTGCCGCGGCGCGCCCTTTCGGCTCGTTGCCAAGCGACCGGCCTCCGTCTCTTCCTACAGCGCCTGTGGCGGCGAACGGGAGTTTACTTGCGTCAGGAGCCCCCTCCCGGGGGTGCGAGACGTCATAAGAGCGTCCCCATTTAATTGTTCCGTATTTAAATTCGGCCAACAGACCCTTTTCTGTTGGCGAGTGCATGAGCTGCGGGGATTCCCCGACTATCAACATCTAGAGTAACATTGGTGAGCACGAAGTATCTTCACGTATGCATTATTAGGGTTTTGTAAAGCTGGACTCCTCAAGTATTCATTTTACTCTTCTAGGAATGTAAACTCTCATGATCAAAGGTATTCATTATTATATTATGGTATTAGGTGTAAAGAAAGTGTGAAGAATTTGCCACCGGGCTTAATGCCCAGAGCAAATTAAATAAATTATCTATCTATATCATATTCTTCTCTTGTATTTCTTTGAATCAACAAATATTCTAACGCCTTTGCAGACAGTATTGGATACAGCACAACAGGCAAGTTTAAATACATTAATTTACTTCCGTCGAAATTGACGAAGAAGTTTACTTCTTACACTGACCTCGACACCATGAGTACAAATTTAGCATGACGTAATTGTATAATAAAAAAATAAGAAAATAAATGAAAATTTAAACCATATACAAGTATATATTGATTGATACGAAATTTCATCGTACGGATTTTCTATGCCATTTTTTTACATTTATTATTCATTTACTAAATAATTTAATGGTGTGTAATTTAAGTGTGTAATCAAAATTTTACAGTGTGTAATTTAAGAAGACCTATACAGACGGTTCCGCTGAACATTGGACACCGGGTAATCGAATCTATGTTATGAATAAATAAAGAATGTCTTTCACTGACACCACAATGAGTCCATATGATCTAAAACACAATTGTACATTATTCAAAATTAGAATTAGAATTGTCCAACAAGAATTGTTTAATGTAGATGATATTCATGTGCACTGTCGTAGGTAATACCAAGAGTGCTTTGGAAATTTCAGATGAATAATAGAATATAGTAGCGAAGAAAAAAAAGAATACACTTTATTGGATCATACCAGATGTATAGTTCAATATTATTTGTGTTGATTTCACGAGTATAATATTAATTTTAATTTAATTTTCTCATAAAAATGCATCCCTCGGCCAACAACAAGAAATACTATAATAACGAAAATGATTTTAAATTTATTAGTATCAAAAATAAAGCATTTCAAAAATATGAGAAAGGCTAAATTAATTTGCAACGTACGTGTGTGCGTATCCTTAACAAAGAGAAACTTGATAGTGCCAAGAAACATATTTTTACATTAGTACTGACGTAATGGTATGTTTTTTGTAGAATTTTGCGAGGGCAATTATTCTGGATCACAAAACAAAATTGTAAAAATGAATCCAACTTCTTATTCACGCGAATTTGTTTGATAACATTAAATCGATGTTTCACGAAACGGGAAAAGGCATTTTTTGCGTATTTTTATGCTAATTGAAGGTTAATAAATAAGCAAAATGCCAACGTATGTACGAGAGGAGAGGGGTTTGACTAGGTGGAGTGAATTGCAAAGGGTTGTTGTGTATGCAGAACCTAGAAAAACAAGTGACTCACTCAGGTTCGTACGTCACTCTAACAGTGCAGTCGCTAGGTACCAGGATCTGCCAGAAGAAAGTACCTCACGTGTTACCACTAAGTGTCTTTCACAATGAAAAATGAAATCTATTTTATCCCATATCAATCTTAGGGTAAGAGTCGAACAAATTCGGAGGAAAAACAAACACGTAGTTTTTTTCACATTTTTGGTAAGTGTAAAAATTAAATTCTGAAAGTGTGGGTGTATATATGGAAAAAATTTAAATCTTACATTCTGAAGAAACTTAAAAATAATGCGTAATTTTGTATACTTTTGTATTAAAAAACAGAACGTTTAAGTTTAATTTGTCCTGTGGTTTTCAAACGTTTAAACCTTAATTTCTGTTTGGAAATTGGTTTTTTGAAGCTATTATAAATGCAACTGTCATGTAACTTTGTTGAAAGATAGATTTTTAAACTCAACTCCCCGTTTCGGCGTGACATCATAACCCTCAAGGGTTCGGAAAGGATTAAAAAATCATTTTGCAGAAAAATCTACTGAAATATCAGTGGAGAAAGACTTTCTGTCTTATCACTCAATGTAATAAAAATATCGCCGAGGAATATGGAATAGAAACAAGAAAAAATCTAAAAATAACAATTTAGATTAAAAAAAGAATTGCACTTAACATTGTAAAATTATTGATTACATTTATTCTTAAATATCACGAGGAGTGATATAGACTGAATAAAACATTTCTTAATGGAAATATGAAAGAAGTTTGAGCCAGTTATCTGGAATTAATTACACACTATTATTTTCTTCGTACTTAAGCCCTTTTTATCCCCTCAACAACGAAGTACGTTTAACGTAGTTCATCAACATGCGCTTCGTAAGTTTGTAGCCTATATTCACGCAACTTTATTAATAGACGCCAAACTTTTCCCGAGCTTCTGCTCTGAAACTTCCCGGCGTTCCGAAGAACTGGTACAGGAATTCGTGCTTAACTCTGCTCTTCCCCTTCAACTTCAAGGCGACTTTAATTTTGCGATTAACATATCTGCCAATCCTCCTACACAACATTTCATTAAAATCCAATCACAGGTCCCACACCCCAAGGCTTTGGCGTTGATCACAGGGTAGCAGAAGGCGCAAGGTTGCGACCTCCAAGGACTTTCTTCTTTCACTTCGCAAGGATCCGCTAATTACGAGTCAGGCGTGTGGCACTGCCTCTGACGAGTACGGGTCGATAAGGCAGGGAATCCCTGGTTTGAAAGGTAGTTTTCTTCCTGCCACTTTGCACTTTCCTAGTCCCGCGCAAATGAACCGGAGCTTTAACGGCTTTGCTCTCTTACTCACTTCGCGGCTCATTCCGATAAGAGCGGTACATTCAGAAATCCTTACACATGTTATTCAGAAATTTTCGGCATGTGTATCACAAGGCCTAATACTTTTCGAATTAAAAGTGTAGGGATAGAGAAATGGATTTCAAAGAAAAGACTGGAAATAGAAAATACTTCTTCTAATTATTGTTTTAAAAAATTGGAAAAAATATGTCTCATTTGAAAATTCATAAATTAATTTTAATTATGTAAAATGTATATTTTCAAGACAAATTAAATTATAAGAAAGAAATATTCTCTTTTCATTCCCCTGTAGGGCAAGTTAAAACAAGTTTGTGTTCTTTGTCGCAGTATGCATAGTGTCCCATATGCACTGAAGTGTACATTTAAAATTTGATTCCGGTCTAATGTCGACTCCGTTTTGTGATTTTTTTCCGTTTATACGAGGAAATCCATTATTTATTGTTCATATAATGTGCCTTTTCCAACTGCATTCTCAACGTACTTTGCAGCATGCGCATCGCAAAGAGAATCAAATCAGAGAAGAAATATTACAACAACCTATTAACTTCATATCCAACACAAATGATTATTACGAAACGATTACGAAACGTTATAATATAACGATCCTAGTTCTAAATTCATATTTTGCAAGTCCCAGTGATGCATTTTATGAACAATATGTGGAGCAGGGTTCCTGCAAACTTTCAGAAATATAGAGGCAATAAGAATTACAGTTCCATTAATGCTTTGAGTAAGATGTGCTTCTAAGGCGTGAAAAGATCAAGCTCCGTTAAATTCTGTTGCAATCTTCACGAAACGCACTATGCCATCGCGCAACATCCGGAGAAACCAAGTGCCAGCTGAACACTTGCCTAACGGAACACGGAAGACCGGTAGTGGCAATGAATCCATTCGTTACCGGATGGGCAATTTTTCGCCATCGTACTCACGAATATACTACTCCTAGAAATTGATATACTGTTTCCGGAGGTAACGAAGGGAAGCATGATGCAGCTTAACTCGTAAAAAGCCATTTTCAGTCGTTCAATGGAAGTGAAATAGGAAGGGTGATTGGATGGCTGTAAAAATTAAATAATACGTTCTGGACTCTTGTATGACTCACTATTTGGGATTTCTCAAATCATGTGAGAAGATCAGCATCATGTTGACTTATATACTCAAGTTATAAAACATTCCTAGGAGTAGAATACAAGCATTTGCAATGTTGCTTATTGAAGCGACTGTTGGCATTAATTATATTCTCTAATACTTCCTAAATTTTAATGTCTTCTTATATGTTTTAATGTCTTCGTGTATGGTGCCCATAGTGAAGCATAATGGTAGAGAAATGAACATCAAGAAGGAAAATAATGTCATTCAATAGAATATAATTTGTTGAAAGATTTAAAGAAACAAATATTTGTTTATTGGAAATGTACAGTTGGCATTCCAAATATTTGAATAAAGGGCACTGTAATTACCAACATTTTTGTTAATTATATTAGCAGATTTCCGTGGCTAATGACTTCTAAGAAAACAAACAACATAGTGTAGTTTGTAGTCTGTTAATGAAGTATTACAGAGTTCACATTAATGCTTTCAAAACAGTTTTAAGCAATTAAAATAGATAAATGATAAAACAGAATCAGCTTTCATTAAAACAGGTCACATCATAATGCGGCATCGCACTGTAATATTATCGTGTTACAATAGCTCACTGTTCCTCATTTTCTGAAATTTCTCACAAAAGAAATATTTTCTCAGATACTTAAAAACCGGGATCATATACAAAGGTTATCGGGATATCTGAGAATGATAAGGGTGACAATTTTTAGGAGGATCTGCAAATTTATTTTCATGGCGCATTCATTGATTGATTGATTATTTCGTGTTTTCGAGTGCGTCAACGGAACTGATGTCTACAGGACGTCAACGTATACAAGACTAAAGATCATCCTGATATGATCTTTAGTATTGTAAGTGTAAAGCAAGGTTTTATCACGGGCGGTGGTGTTTTTACTCACGTTGAAGTGTAAGATCCAGCACTCACCTACAAGTCATTTTTTAGGGGTCACCTTCTAGGAATCCCCAACCAGCGAGGCACCGCTCCTACCGGAACAAGTTCTAAGCTCCCGATTGGTCTCCCGGCACATGTGGTAGTGCATGTTAGTGTAAGTATGAGTAAGAGGTGAGGACAGGATACAGAAGCGGAAGAAAAGATCGAGCGCGGTCCGTTTGTTAGGGTAGTGCTCCAGCATTCGCCTGGTGTTGATCGGAGAAACCACGGAAAACTACCGATCAGAGCAGCCGGCCGCAGGAATTCTCCTCCAGACAACGACTGAATTTGACCTAGCTGAAAAACTAGTGTCGAAAATCCTGCCACTCTGTTCGGGACTCGAACCCTAGAGCCTCACGATCAGGGGCAATGCGGTGACAGGAGTTGATTGGTTGGTTAGTGATTCCGGGCACATTAACATCTTAGGACACTAGTTCCGAAAATGTAGTGCGTATTTTTTCCTCTGGAGATGGCGGTTATCTTCCCCACTGGATGGCGAGATCCGGAACCAACCTACCGTCGTCTAGCGGGGTTTCCCCCTAACCAGGTCTCTCCCACCAGCGGGGCACCCCTCAGTCGGGGACAAGCTCTAAGTTCCCGACCGGTCTCCCGGAATATGTGGTAGTGTAATGTATGTTAGTGTAAGTGTGTGTGTGTAAGGGGAGAGGATAGGACAAGGAAAAGGAAGGAAAGATCGCGCGCGGTCCGTTTGTTAGGAAGGCAACTGCTCCGCCATTTGCCTGTTGTTGATCGGAGAAATCACGTTAAACTATCGATCAGAGCAGCCGGCAGCTGGAATACTCCTCCAGGCAGCTGAATTCGACCTAACTGAAAAGCTCGTATCGAAAATCCTGCCGCCGTCAGGACTCGAACCTAGGACCTCCCGTTCAGAGGCACTGCAGTGACATCAGTTGATGCACTGAGCTACCGCTCCCGGTAACAGGAGAGATGCTCTGAACTATTTCGGCCGATTTCATCGTAAATGTAACTACTAGGGCTCTCGAGAAATTTCAGTCAGTGAACCACTGTTGATCGCTCCGCTGCTCCACATACACGCAAGTGGGTGCAAATGGAGCCAATTGATTCACAGTTTTGAGAACAGCAACCCTTTCCTTTCACTCAGTGTCATCGCTAATGACCTCTTTCGTGGGTAACAAATTAACAGCTGTTGATCTTCTGCATGTAGGTTTTACATTGAATTAACGGTAGGAGGAACTGACGTATTTGCAGATCGAACGTGGTCAAGGAGATGGTAATATTTATTTGTCCAATTATTATGGCCTTGAAGTTATGGAATTATCGTATGTGTTCGTACATTTTTTCCTTTCTTACATACTACTTATATAATAAAGAAACATGCATGTAATGCTGCGGCGAAACCGGAGACTTTCCGGCACACACAATCGCATTGTAGGTCCCAGATACCGGAAAAGTGGAAATTCGTATTTCTATACACAATGAAGCACTTCCTCTAACACCTTGTGTAGTCTGAATCCGGGTTTTGTGGGTCCTTTATATCGAAAAATTGGTTTACGAAAAAAGTCTGTCCGTCTCTTCGGCCATCTGGGAATATAAATGGTTAGACCGAAGGCAAGATTTTTTCCATTTTTTTTCAATCGATCTATCTGATGTCAAGAACCCTTGAATTTGAAACTTATACTGTGGTTTTTGGAAAGCTTTGCTTGTAGAGTCAATTAAATTCTCATTTTTGTTTCAAAAATGGTTCCAAATATTTTCTTTAATTTTTTCTCTGATAGTGTAAAGTATAAATGATAGGTTCGAAAATATGTATATTACATCTAACCATAATTTCCTTGATCACGTAACAATATTTATTGCGTTTGAAAATCTCGAGAATATTATGAAAATATTACCACAGGTTTGCCAACGTGCTACCTAGACGCTCTCGTTTCTCCGATCCTTGAGAGAGGTTCCAGAGAGAGGAAACTCCACTTGCAGGGAAAGACTCCACTTCATGGAATGGGTGATAACCGGAGCAAACATGTGAGAATTGAGATAACGCCGCCACTTCCGGTTTGAAGAGATTTGCAGAGGAAGGGGACCAAACGATGGGAGAAGCGCACCGAAGCGCGGTGCAACGCATTGCGGCAATCGGCTTGTCATATAAAAGCCATTCCGAATTATAATGGATTCGTACTATTATCGTACAAACAAAATTGATGTTTTGTTTTCGAGCCACGTAATACTCAATACACAAATAGGATTATCTTATATCACATGAGATTACTTTTTGTGACACAGGGATTACAAAATTTCATTTTTTTCTAATTGTTATCGATTAAAAGAAATGTATTTTCCTCGAACAATTTTAAACACATGTATTAACAGGATGCAATTTTCGAATTATGAACGATTATTTGGAGACTCATAATATATAATATTACTAGAGATATTTCTAACTATTAAGACAAATTTTTAAGGTTTCCTGATTTACAATGCTCTTAATGTTTGTAATGAAGATTTTTTTCATTTTTATTAAGAGTATTATCTACTTTGAGAAAACTGCTGTTGACTTTCTCAGTAATTGGGAGATCGCCCTTCTCGTGTTGATTCGGACCTGAGAAATACAAGAATAGTAAGGAAGTTGATTGATTTTACTAGTACTTCGTCTGAAAATCTAATACGAAGAACGTTGATAAAATAATTAGTAGAAAAATTACAAATTGAAAATGAACTCACACAAAAATTGAAAAAATATAGAAGCAGTTTAAAAGACAGACTGCTCTTCTCACACGAGTTCTCTGAAATGTCATTTCACTTCTCGAAGATTCATTTTTCTGGTTACTCAAGGAACTTTTCTCTCCACGAAAGAACTGGCCGCAAACTGACCGTTCAGCTCTTCACCGTGAGGAAGTTCATAAACTCAATCGAAGAAAATCACCGGGAGCGGTAGCTCAGTGCATCAAATGGTAGTTTTCCGTGGTTTCTCTGATCAACACCAGGCGAATGCCGGAGCAGTACCCTAACAAACAGGCCACGGACTGCGCGCGATCTTTCCTTCCACTTCCTTGTACTATCCTCTCCCCTTACACTCAAACTTACACTGACATGCACTACACTATCACATATTCCGAGAGCCTGGTCGGGAGCTTAGAGCTTGTCCCGGTTGGGGCGGTGCCCTGCTGGTGGGAAAGCCCTAGTTAGGGTGAAATCCTGCTAGTTGACGGTAGATTCGCCCCGGATCTCGCCATCCAGTGGGGAAGATCACCGTCATTTCAAGAGAAAAAAACATATACTACACTAACAGGACTAATGACCAAAGCAGTTGACGCGCCCGGAAACACAAAAAAATCAATCAAACAATCAATCAATCGAAGAAAATCAAACCAGAACAAAACCCATGAAATCGTGTATGGCAACAAGTGACTCACCAGAACGTTGTGGGATCTGAATTCTAAGCACGAGGCAGTAGCGGAGTTTGTTGGGAGAAAGTGCGTCATACGTGGTAAGAAGGCAGTTGCGCCGGACAGCCGTTAGCTGATCAAGGTCCTCGATGTCGCCAAATGTGGAGACACCAGATGAGGAAATGAGGCAATGAGGAAACCAGAATCAGCAGATGTCTGCCCCACGGGGCGATCCATCCAGGCACGTAATGCAGTGGAAAAGAGATTGTTGTCATTGCAAACCTTTTCTTTAAATCGATGAATATTTTTCAATGACCACGCCAACATGGGCAGATTAGCTGTTTTTGAAAGTCATAACGGTATCTATCACGTTAACTAGCAAACAATGCTAGTCACTTGATTTCCTGAAGAGGTAGATCTGTTAATAATGAGCAAGCCACCGCTTGTAGTATTAAAAAGAAAATATTGACCATGGACACGTCAATATTTCTTATCAACCTTTCGTCCACAATTTGATTAATGGTATCGGTATTAAATCGTCATAAAAGAAAAACTTCCGTCGAAAGATATGATAAAATTAGCAATCTTACTACAACCAATTAATTCATTTTATTTATGATTTATTTCGTGTTCTGCGCTAAGTCATCTCCTCAAGAAACGATAAATTTATGACAGGCTGTTTACTGCACAAAAGGTAACCAAGATGAAAGAGATATTTTATTTTGATCATTTGTTCCGTTACGTATTCCAAAGTTCAAGTATAACTACCTATATGAATACTTTTTTTTATCCCAAAGCTCATTTTCATACAAGTTAGATCCTGTTACAACGAGAAATAGCTGCTTGAGGGAAATATTCCCTATCTTTGAAATGCAAATACGTTCAAAACTGACGTGTCTACCGTTCAGTTTGAACTAAAGTATAGCAGGTGAGGTGTTGTTGTCATTCGTGATTCACAAATTGAATTAGTCATCATGTAGTCAACACAACGTCGTTTAATATTGACAAGGAGATAAACTCCAATCCGACTCCAAAACGGGAATTGGACAACACAGGGATATATGGTGTGGTTGTCGATATGAACTGATTCATTCTATTTTCTCCTTCAGGTTGCCCCAGGATTTTTTTACGATTTAACGAATTGGTAATTTTACCTTTATCTTGTGGATACATGGAATAGAGTTAATCTCTATACCACCTTACCAGGAAGGAGAATATTGATCCTTTCTTTTATAAATTTGTGTGGTTTTGGATAACAGCAAAACTCGATTGATTCTTTATTTTTTCTTGTTAGGTTTACAAACATACAATTTTAATGTCGTAAAATATTTTGCGTGAAACAAAGCATGCGAATTCAATGCAACTCTAGGATATTGACGTACCTGATAAAATGAAAAGTGTGCTTTTAAAATATATCTCTGTTGAGAATATTATATTTTACACCAGATTAATGCTTGTTGCTCATAAAATGACCAGCATCGGACATCGGCTTCCACTCCGACAACATGTTCGCGCGGAGGCATAAAACACACCACAAAATAATCTCCACCGATAGTATATTCATCCTCCAGCATTGCGTACCATATTGGATCAAACCGCACACTCAAGTGGCGAGAGATTCGCAGCAGAAAAAAAAAAGAGCGGAAAGAGGGTCGACAGACGTAGAGCAAGGGATAACCGCGCAGCTTTGCGCGAACAGCTGCGGCGCGCCAGGCGCAGCTGCTGCGCGGCCACGCTGCGCTGCGCGCGCAGACTGCGAGGCGCGACGCAACGCGTCGCCGCCGCCGCCGCCGCCACGACCTTTCCCACGCGCTCCCACGCAACCCACTCCTCCGCCGCAAGCGCGCGCGTTGTCGCCTTCATGTCTCACGCGGTGAGTGGCCGAGTATTGGTTTCGGCCGCGTCAGCTATCACTCACGTCATTAGTCCCATATGTTTGGGAATAATAAGCACGGGGTGAGTGGCCGAATATTGATTTCGGTCGCGTTAGCTACTACTCACGTCATTAGTCCCGTATGTTTGTGCATGATACTCAGCCACGCGGCGAGACTCACGTGATCCTCACGTAATTAGTTCTGTATGTGTAGTTCATGATACTCAGCGACGCGGTGAGTGACTTGAGTATTGATTTCGGTCGCGTCAGCTACTACTCACGTCATTAGTCCCGTATGTGGGGTGCATGATGCTCAGCCACGCGGTGAGTAGCCGAGCATTGATTTCGATCGCGTCAGCTACTACTCACGTCACTAGTCCCGTAAGTTTGTGTATGATACTCAGTCACGTGGTGAGTGACTGAGTATTGATTTCGACTTCGTCCGGTACCACTCGCGTCATTAGTTCCGTATGTGTGGTGCATGATACTCAGCCACGCGGTGAGGACGCTTCAGCTACTACTCACGTCATTAATCCAATATGCGTGGTGCATGAACTGTGTGCGATTAGATAGTCGCAGCATTGTAATTTAATTTGCACACCATTCAAATAAAATAACATATTATTATGAATCATAATTCTTACAGGGGGTTTTCTTTAAGTTGCAAGCCACTTCAGTTATGAGTGGTTCAAGTATATATCCAATTAGATGTTCGAATGCTTAGCGTGCACAGTTGATTGATTCATTAGTAATTCCGGGTGCGTCAACTGCTAAGGTCATTAGTCCCGTATGTGTGGTGCATGAACTGTATGCGGTTAGATTTTGGCTGCATTGCCTTACACTTTGCAGCTTTGCTAAGAGGTTGAGGAAATTCTATGGTAGCGTCTGCAGCGTTTTAGGAAATTATTGTTTCCATTCCAAGCGATGAGGTGGATGTTCAACTGGTTACTTTACGTAGTAACCATTGCGTGTAGGGTACGTGTATGAACAATTTAAACAAATAACATATATTATTATGAATAATATTCTTCAAATTAAGCCTTTAAAACTTTTTCCCTCAAGTTACTAAAACCTTCTCAAAGAGCCACTTCATTTATGAGTGGTTCAAGTACATTCTAGTTATATAGGTGTCCAAATACGTACCTTACATGGTTGATCGATTGATTAGTAATTCTGAACCCATCAACTACTGAGATCATTAGCCCTAAAAGTGTGGTGCTTGTTTTAATGGCGGAAGATAGCGGTGATCTTCCTCCTTTGGATGGCGAGATCTGGCGCCAACCTACGCCGGCTTACAGGGATTTTCCCCAACCAGGTATCTCCCACCAGCTGGGCACCGCCCCAGGTAGGACAAGTTCTAATCTCCCGACAAGTGTGATAGTGTAGTGTATGTGTGTGAGGTGAGGATAGGCCAAGAAAAAGGAAGGAAAGTTGGCTCGCGGACCGTGGCCCGTTTGTTAGAGTTCTGCTCCGCCATTCGCCGTGGTAAGAGAAACCACGAAAAACTACCAATCAGAGCAGCCGGGGCTAAAATTCTCCTCCAGACGTTTCAAATCGACCTAACATGTAGCTAGTGTATAAAATCCTACCACACCACCGGGTCTTGAACCTTATGACCTCTCGGTCAGAGGCACTGCAGTGACATCAGTTGAAACCCTGAGCCACCATTATTGGTACATGCAGGATCGTAAGCTGAAGGATCTGACGTTGGCGTACTCTTTAAAACGTTATATAACACACAAAATGTCTCAGAATAAATGTTACAAACACATGCCGGTAGAATAGAATCTTTCAGCCAAAGAACACCGAAATCTGCGATAGCGTGGGAACGTGCATCTGCCAAACATAAAAGCACGATGTGTTGCCTACCTATAGGGGGCGAATGTCACACGTGTAACTTTATTTAATGAGATCGGCACACTCTCCTCCAGCCTGGATTAGGTTTTCTGGGTTTTCTGGACGTTTTCTAAGGAATTACTAAAAATACACAAAACGAACATCAAACAACATTAAAATATTTACATGTTACCAAATACAATTTTACAAAATTCATCTATTAACCATATTTACTTAGTCTAATTTTTATATTTTTGACATTCTGAGGGAAAGTCTTCGGCACTGCTGCAGGTAATTTGTTCCAATTTTGTATCGTTCGGTCTACAAATGAGAATTTACCTACATCGGTTCTCTGTTGTTTTTTTTTGCCGAATTTTCAAACCATGATCCTTCCGCGCGACGTAAGTTGGTTTTGATAGTCTTGCCCTATTTCACCCCACGGACGATCCCCTCTTATTTATTTGAATAATGCACAAAGACGCAATTTCTCTATGCATTTTTCCAAAGGTTCCCACGATATAAATTCAGAATTTGAGCGTCCTCTCCTAACAAATTTTGCGGCATATTTTTGTACTTTCTCGAGAGATTTTATTTCCCCCAAACGATAAGGGTCCGAACATACGGAGCCAAAATCTAATATCGGACGTACTAGAGACGTGTACCCTAATTCCCTTGATTTTCCACTTCCTTTTCTAAGTATTCTAATTACAAAGTGTAATGCCTTCCACGCCTTTTTCACTACATAATTAACGTGTTGTGTCCAACCCAGATCCTCATTTAGTACAATCCCCAAATATTTACAGCATTTAGTCCTCGGAATATCCTAATTTCCTAATTTATATTTGATATCGTGTCTCTTTCTAGAACGCGCGAATCTAATAAACTTGCATTTGTTGGCATTTAATTTCATTTCATTCGTGATAGTCCATAGTTTATCTAAATCAGCCTGCAATATTTCTGTATCACTTGTGTTCTTAATTTCCCGATAAATTATACAATCATCTGCGAAAAGACGTATTTTTGTATCAACTCCCTGCCAAATATCATATCCACCGTGACGTTGAGTGGCGAGTTTGTGAGTCATTCTGTGGAAGAAACGCGAGGCCAGAGCTCCTAACCGCGAGCGAGGGTAAGTCGAGGAACTGTTATCAGTGGAGGAAAAGTGAGGCGGCGGTGGCGGTGGCAGGCTCAAAGACGCGCGCCGGTGTCGGCGTTTGGCGAGGCTTCGGCGGAAAGAATTCCCCCATTTGCGCTCTCCCTCCAGCTCCTAAACTAGGGATGTCAAAAATCATCGATGTTTTAAAACATCGCTAAAGGGTTTTCGATATCCATATCGGAAAAAACATCGATGTTTTAAAACATCGATATATTAACATAGATATTTTGAGTTCGATGTTAGCGGGAGCGGTAGTTCAGTGCATCAACTGATGTCACTGCAGCGCCTCTGACCGGGAGGTCGTAGGTTCTATTCCTGACGGCGGCAGGATTTTCGGCACTAGCTTTTCAGCTAGGTCGAATTCAGTCGCTGTCTGGAGGAGAATTCTAGCGGCCGGCTGCTCTAATCGGTAGTTTTCCGTGGTTTCTCCGATCAACACCAGGCGAATGCCGGAGCAGTACCCTAACAAACGGGCCACGGACCGCGCGCGATCTTTCCTTCATCTTCCTTGTCCTATCCCTTACACACACACTTACACTAACATGCACTACACTACCACATATTCCGGGAGACCGGTTTGGAGGTTAGAGCTTGTCCCAGCTGGGGCGGTGCCCCGCTGGTGGGAGAGTCCTGGCTAAGGGTAAATTCCACTAGCCGACGGTAGGTCGGCATCGGATCTCGCCATCCAGCGGGGGAAGATCAACACTATATCCCGAGAAAAACATGCACTACAATAACGGGACTAATGATCAAACAGTTGACGCGCCCGGAAACACGAAAAAATCAATCGAGTTCGATGTTTTCTTTACATCGATGTTTTGTTGAAAAACATAGATTTTTTTTAATTTTTAATTTTTATTATTTTTTTAAATAAAGGGGTTTAGGTACGATGTATAGTAGCAGCAATCCACAGCAGTATCGTTGTTTTGCGTCATCCTCTTTATCACGCTGCACATTTCGCCTGTGCAATGTGAGGAAATTTTAGGTGTTTTTACTTCGATGGTGTACGAATGGAAGTGACTAAAGGGTAAAGTGGCAAAACACGATGTTCTTTACTGTTATTTTTTTCTTTACATTCCATAATTATTTTTACTTACGTACTACTAAATTGCTGGTAATCAAACAATAAAATATATCTCTTGTGGTACTGTAATTAAAAATTGATTGGAAAATAGCATATTTATTAGTCTATAATTAAAACATTGATGCTTTTTCGTTGATGTTTTCATCGACATCGAAAGCCCTTTAGCGATGTATTGAAACAACGATGTTTCGATGTTTTGGACTAATTTGCCATCACTATCTATGCATTAAGTTTATCACTATCTAAAACGCGCTCCGTACAACATGCGGAAAAGAGTTTCCAACAATGTTCATGTAAAAGGGAGGACACTCGATAAGCAAAAAACAAAACAAAAAAACAACAAAAACAAATCAACATATTTGTTTTCATAAATATTTAATTTACTCTATTGTATGAAACATTTTATTGCATACGTTTCGTGATCTTGGTGATAGTAAGTATTGATAAGGTGATCGCCAAAGTCATGGAACATGTAATAAAATGTTTCATACAAAATATCAAAGAAATTTATAATTTATCGCCCATGGATAATGAATATGATGCAAGTATTTCGGATTCTGTTAAAATCAAATGGTCCAACGGGATGAATATCTTCGAATACGCGATGTAGGAATCTAGTCTGGTCATTGACTCGTTGAGATCAAAGGAAGCAAGAGAAACGACATAAACCACAATAAAGAAGTATAGGACTCACAATGAGGTCAATATACAGAAGGAAAATACTTAGTGATGCAAAGATCTCTTTATATATAGTGATGAGAGAACCACAATTCACGGAAAGGTTTTCAAGAGTATGAGTTTCTTGCACATGCGACCAGGAGGTTACAACATTTTAAATGTTGCCTCTTCCAGTCTTATAGAAGGGAAATATCAATATCACAGTAGTGCCAACTTTATTTCAAGAATGCGAGTTTGGTGAGAGACGAAGAAATACATTGCAGGCTTACATCATTAATCGACAGCTTCTCTACTGTTGTATTCGTGGTTCAAATTCCGATTGATATGGGGGGAACTAGTAATGAACAAAGGAAATTCGGAGAGGTTTTCTTGAGATTCTCCCATCTTCCTTGCTTCTCGTTCCATTATTGCTTTCTTCGTGCATTTGACACAAGGTATTCTCAAAGTATAACTACAAGTTTTCTTTGCTCATATATCGGCTTAAAGCTAATAAACATAATGAAACTTATTCTGATGAATAAGTTTAATGCATTTGATGATACCCAGTACAATTATGTGTTTCTTATACCTAATATTTTCTTTTGCCCAAATATTTGTTATTTTATAGTTTGTTTTATTATACAATTTCTTATAGCTTATATTTGTTTTGCTTATATATTGTCTTGATGATTTTACTTTAGTGATTTTACCAATATCAATCTACTGTAACCCTGCTAAAACAGGAGACCTTTCACCTTTAGTACTACTACTACTACTAATTTTGAAACAACAGCACATATGTCGAATTTTTTAACAGGTCTAGTACAAATATCTTATCACTAATTGCCTTTATATGGTAATCTGTATTCTGAATTAGAAGATTGAGAACTAGCAAAAGTAGAAAAAATACACGAAAGGGATCCACATGATTGATAACTTAACAAAGACGTAGAATGTGTCCCCATCGGTTGCGGAAATCTGCAGTTTTACTCATTTTGTAGCCTCTCATTACGGGATTTCATAAAAGACACGAGTTTAGGACATCCGAATATTCGAACGTCACGTGATCGAGGTCTGCTCGGTGACAAAACGGCGCATGCATCTCCCCGGGCGGTATTGAATAAAGACACTCGTCTCACTGGCCAGCTGCGAGCCACGTGTGGGGGCCACACCCACCCACGCCTCCCCTCTCCTTTGCCCTTCCCCCTCCCCTCCAGAAAGACCGGCGCCGGCGGAAAGCAAACCTCGCTGTAAACACGAGCCCGGGCAAATTGGGTTTAAATGGAAATGCATGCGGTGGGTGAGCGGACCGATGAACACTGATTGTGTTTGACGGCAGCATGCAGGCAGATAGGCAGGGGCTAATGTAATATTTTTCCACATATTTTGATGGTTCCTGTTCGCCTTTTTGATTGGGAGGTTTTCAATGTTTGCAGTTCGCAGTTCACTTGTTTTGAATTTGAGAGCTTTACGTGCAGGTATGAGCAGTAGTGCAAATCGGCTCAGCAATTATACTGCGCGAAAATTTAATTACTTTTCAGTCTGTAAATCAGCAGTCTGCAATTTTCCACTACCCTTTTGTGTAAATAATATCTTACATATTTGTAGTTCCCTGATCGTGTTAACTCCCAGTATTCAATAGTGTACATTCTGAACATTCTAGTATTCCTGTTGCTCATTATTTTCGCAGAATTGAGGGAAAGAAGGCAGCACATTCATAAACGTCATTGTACAGTATAAATACATAAAATATATTGCATAAAATGTTTTGAAAAAAGTGGTTAAAACTGAAAATCAATTGCGATTAGTGGGTATATTATTTTTATTGGCAAATACGGTACAGCTGTATGTTCACCCAAAGTAAAATAAGTTCTTAATTAAATGAATTTTTATATGAACTGCAAACTGCACGAAACAAAATTTATTCTAATGAACTTAACAATTTCAAGAGACTTTTTGATGTTTTTTCTTTCAACCTCTGATGTATTGTTGAAGAAAACTGCTACAGGAAACAATGAACTTTTTAATGAATGGCGGATTTTAATTTAGAATTGCGATTTATTTAGAACAACGAATGTCCTCTTATTAGGACAGAATTTAAAATACGATTGTCCCATAAATACGGTAGTTCTCGAATAAAAGGTTACTTTGTAATTACATGATGAATTAAAAAAAATTGATTAGTGATATTCCACAATCTTTAATATTTAAGTTTCTTTTATTAAACAGATAAACGAATTGTTAAGATGACGAGTTTTTGTATTTTCTGAGATCTTTAGTAACGTGAAAGCGCTTTATAGAGTTAAGCGTTATTTGTAATCCATTAATAAGTAATCAAGGCATTACGTGACACTCCAGTTAGAATTTTTATTAGCAAAAACCAATTTTTAATGGCTTACTGATTGATTTTTAAGTTAACTTTTTACATACTACAACGTACTGTTTATATACGTACTATGCACTTTTGAATCGTGGTGTAAACTCACCACAGACATTACGTCTGACTCCTCAAAGTAAGATTAACGCGGTCTTGTGACGGAATGAGTTGTGCAACATCTGTGTATCCGGAACCACAAAGCTGCCGCGAGATGGTATGCAACATTTGTCATCATCTAAAATTAGATTCAGTTTTTCTAAAAGCGGCTTTTCACATTTATTTCAAGCCGCGTTTTGACACACATTTCAAGATTTTCTTAACTTCATCACTACGGCACACTTTTTTCATTGCCCATCTGAACGTTTCTCTTAGAATTATTCTAGTGCACAGTTACCCTTAATATCCGTTACGTACAGGGTGTTACTCTAAGCATTAATACAGAGTAGGTTTATCGGTGCTATGTCGTCACAAAGGAATACCCTTTGAATCCAACATTGCGCATGAAAAAGATACAGAGAAAAAGGTTTTTGAAAAAACTTCTATTTCTAATTAAACAAGTCTTGTCTTTCTAGGTATAAATTAGGTTGATGTTTAAAACTTTCCTTTCAGTTCTGCGCGCATTGGAAAGTAGTTATCCCCTCCTATTTTATTTCAGTTGTATATATGCCTTTTGCCTCACACGCCATCAGTCTTTATAAATAAGGTCTCTCTAAAGAAAGAATTTCACGGAGCCGCGACGAATTGCATTTGACTTTACAAATATGAAGGATTTGTTTAAAAAACGCATTTAAATATTCATGTCAAATGTAACCTGCAACACTCGGTAGCATTATTTTTTTAAAAAATAAATATCGTTGAATAACTCCCAAACAAAACGTTTAAGGGCCTTAAAAAATAAAATCTTGATGCTAAAGGTCTCAACGAAACGTTTCTCACACCGTTCTACAGAATGAAATCTTCTTAAATATTCCATTACTTTTTTACTGATTCGACGTTTCTCGATTCTACCTCACCTTTCAGAGCCTGTAGAATCTTCAACTGAATGTGAAATTAAACTAATAAATTGATATTCTACGCAACTGAATTACACGGGTGTACCTTTCTGCTCGGTAATAACATTAAATAAGAATAGTTTGTTTTGACACGGGTGTATTTTATTCTCTGTTCTGTTACACGGAGACGTATAGAACAAGTGACGGAGGATAAGAAGGTATTGAAGAAAAATATATATTATAGGCTTAATAAGGAAATGGAAAAATAGGGACGAGGGTGAGGTTTCACAAGCAAGAGTTCTCGCTTGGATACGCTTGTATAGATTCTAATAGTTGATAAGCCTTAGTGTACTTCAAGTTGTTAAGCATTGGTGTTTATGCAAAATTAAATAAAATTTAAAACAAAATAAAGAGAAATAACGCAGAGAAAAATACCAACATATTTAAAACAAAATAAATGTAAATATATAGCAAAAAGCATTAATCTCTAAAGAAAACAAATATTTTTTCTACAGAAATATTAAATCCGATGAACAAGAAGATGAAATAAAAACCTTTAATTTTGAAAGTGTTTTTTTTAATTTTGTAGTGGTGGCACATTTGGTGGTGGCTGGCGTATTGGTTATGCCACCTTCAAATGAAGAATTTTGAAAAACAAAGACAAACATTGCAGCGGCCAACTAATACAAAAAACGTATGAAACAACTTAACAGTAAATGTAAATTTTAAAGAAAAAGCGTTTATCACTTTAGAGAACAAATATTTTCCCGATGAATTTCCAAATTTGGAAGGCGGGATACTAAAGGAAAATCCTCTCATTTTGTGATAATTCGCCACAGAAGAAACTAATTTTCCTGTAAACACCACGATAAACAATCTCTTATCAGCTATATTTTAAAGGAGTTTCCTGCACACCAAACATTTGCAGCACGATTTTCTTAAAGAATATTTCAAACAACACTAAAAGAAAAATCGTTGTTCGTTGTTATCGTTTCAGCATTATATTCTTTACTCTACATAAGTTGTATTCGAGAAAGTAAAAAGTAAGTCTCCTAGCAATAAATTCATCAAAATTCAAGCTTTTTAGTAGAAATGATTAAAACTGATTCTGATGAACTTCCAAACAGGAGACGTTTTCTAAATATCAGATTTACATTTAGTGAAATATCTCAAAAAGGCTGAATGACGATAGAATGTTTTAAAGACGATACTTTTATGTTTCATGTCTTGTTAGAAAATGCACTGTATTTACAGAAATTATTGCATCCAACAATTTTACGATAGCAATTCAATGCTTCATGGAAGGTAAGTCAATGTATATCAGAAAAATAAAATGACAATTTCATTTCGGCTTTGGAAATTATTCTTCCAATATGTAATGATCTGTGTCACATGAATCATTGTGAAAACGATTTGAAAAAATCATTAAATGTATTTTAATAGAAATCAAATCAAATTTGTCTTGAACCTTCAATAAGCAACATTTATTTTCTACCTGCAACAAACATCTCTACACGCCTGATTTTTTAGCTTACTATTTGCGACGAAAGATTTGAATGATTCATGTGATGATGTCGAGCCCTCGGTGGCTCGTTGGTTAGAGTGCTCACTTTCCAAACCGCAACCCTGGGTTCGATTTCGTCGGGGCAAAAATTAACTGTGCGCTTTCCTTTCAATGACACGGTATCCGTTGCTGGGTGACAATGAGAAAGTTCACTTCTCAGCTTGAGAAAGCCAGAGATACGGCCTAGGGATCGCTATGTGCGAACCACACATCCATCAACCCATGGCCGCATGGGTGGGACGCCGCTGATAGACTTTAGCTCGTAAAGAGCTGTCGTGCCATGGTACATACATACATGTGATGATATTAAGCGATAAATGATGTAATGAACGATTTATGATTTCTAGGAGGTGGATTTTAATGAAATGGCATCTTTTCATTTTAGAACAATGCCGTTTAGCATATAAATTCATTTTATGTTATGATGAAAGGAAATAGTCCATTTTTGTGCGTCGTTTTTTTCATTTTTTTAATCGATTTCGGTTTAATAAGTCTTTTTTTTTAAACTTTTCCCGTCGTTTTTAATGCATTTTTTGCTGATTTTATCTACTTTAATGTCATTTTAACGGTACTTGCTTCAAAGAATATTTACGAGATGCAACAAATGTTCTCCACAGAATTCCTGAGTACCTATACCTAGTAGCCTATTCGATTTCTTCGCTCAGAAGTTGTAATTCCAGCCATTGTGAGTATGTAATCTAACGTTCCTGTGACGTTCGTCACCGTCATTGGCGGTTCAGCCGATTTCGGGATAACTTAGACAGAGATTTTCTGGTAAAGAACAGTCCAAACCGAAAGTTTGAAAGCTGAGTTCACTTGAACGAGTAGAAACAGCTTCGATTACATCAGAAACATATTCAACAGCTCAAGTTGTTCATCTGAACTGGTTTTGATAACATTTTTTACGTCATATTTCTTTGCTTTTATACTTGGGTTTTTCTAACGTGGCGGCTGAGGATAGTATCTCCAAGATGGAATTCGGCACGACCTTTTGAGTCATTCTCAGTCCTGGCGCTAGAGTCGTTTGTTCTGCAGCACTGCTTCATGCGATCGCGATCATGCGACATCTGGCGGCAGGACCAACAAAGACGCAAAACGTCGTGCCGAATTCCATCTTTGAGATACTACCCTCAGCCACCACGTTAGAAAAACCCAAGTATAGGGCATTTTAAAATCATTTTAAGAGCATTTTATTGATCATTTGTGGCGATGTTTTAGGTCATCAAAATCCGTCCCCTCATGATTTCACATTGTCGGTGGTCGCTGCAATAGTTTTTATTCGCCGAATTCTGCGCATGTTTCAAGCCCCACAATGTGTCGTGCTTCACCTTTTCCGCCACCATCCCAAACACGCGTGAATGAGTCAATGCTGCGTCGTTTGGCGGCGCGGCGTTCGCGCGGCGTTCGCGAGAACTACGTCAAAACAAGCGACACGCGGCGCGTGTTGTTGGAATTGCGGGCGCGAAGCTCGCGGCTGGTATTCCCGGTGAGGGGGAGGGGGCGAGGGGGGGCGACGGGGGGAAGGGAAGGATCGAGCGGCGGCTGGCGGCTCCCGGAAGCGAAGCAGAAGCTCCGCTTCCGCCTGTGCGTCTTCCGTTGCAAACACGCGGGCAGGAGGCGTCCTACGTGGATCCTAGACCCGGCCGACCTATCACTTCCGCCGAAATTTACATTCGTTTCATTCACGGTTCACGCAAACTCTAGAGGGTGACCGGGAGCGGTAGCTCAGTGCATCAACTGATGTCACTGCAGCGCCTCTGACCGGGAGGTCCTAGGTTCAAGTCCTGACGGCGGCGGGATTTTCGA
This sequence comes from Teleogryllus occipitalis, assembly GCA_011170035.1. NCBI lineage: Eukaryota > Metazoa > Arthropoda > Insecta > Orthoptera > Gryllidae > Teleogryllus > Teleogryllus occipitalis. The sequence continues at coordinate 418,991 of BLKR01000539.1, read as the reverse complement.
CATTAGCTTGTCAGCTAGGTGGAATTCAGTCGCTGTCTGGAGGAGAATTCTAGCGGCCGGCTGTTCTGATCGGTAGTTTTCTGTGGTTTCTCCGATCAACACCAGGCGAATGCCGGAGCAGTATCCTACCAAGCGGGCCACGGACCGCGCGCGATCTGTCCTTCCTCTTCCTTGTCCTATCGTCTCACCTTACACACACACTTACACTAACACGCACTACACTACCACATATTCCGGGAGACCGGTCGGGAGCTTAGAACTTGTTCCGGCTGGGGCGGTGCCCCGCTGGTGGGAGAGTCCTGGTTAGGGGGAAACTCCACTAGCCGGCGGTAGGTCGGCGCCGGATCTCGCCATCCAGCGAGGGAAGATCACCGCCATCCCCCGAGAGAAAACATACACTACACTAACGGGACTAATGACCAAAGCAATTGACACGCCCGGAAACACGAAAAAATCAATCAATATGGAGGGTGTTCTAATGCAATTGACGATTTTTCATCTACCTCATACGTAAGTTATTACACACACACACACCTACATAAAATTGTGGTTTGACACCATACGGACAGTTTTAGTGAACAATGCAGTGAGTGAAATGTAGTGAGTGAGTTTCATTCACTATTAAAGAGAAAATTCCATTCACTTCTCCCCATAACACGTCACACACAGTTTTTAACTGCTTGTGACGTAAAATAAATAAATAGATACATTAAAGTGGGTGAATTTTCGCCTGGTACGTCATACGACATACGCACATCATAATACGAGTATATGAATGAAATACAGTTTGGTACCAACGACAGTTTCAATAAACAGTTGTGTTGCAAAGCTAAATTCGCCGGTCTGGATATCAGAGGTTGCTAGGGCTGAAGGGCCGTAACTGCCTGGGCTCGAAGGGTGGCGGTTTCGAATCCCGCCTCGGGCATGGATGTTTGTGTGTGTTCGTGTTTTCGTGGTCGCTACATGAACAAGTTGTTATAAAGCGACTTAAAAAAGCATTCATACAAACAACAAAACAATGAGAAAATTATAATACGGTAGACAAATTTTCGGCAGACTTGCTTTTCCACATTGTTCATAACGCCCTCCTCATAAGTTATATGGGGGTTTATACCAAAATGACAGTTGGCATGAATAATAATAATTTGAGGTGCGCAACCAAGTATGACAAGCATTATGAATGAAGTAATAAAAAAGCAAATTCCCGTACAAACTTATTTTTTAAATAAAAAATTCTCTCACAATTTGTGCGTTGGTGTTAAAATTAAAAGCATTTTCAAAAACTACTGTCCACCCAAAAAAATCAGTTTACTTGAGATTCGTGACGAGCCATGCTTCTTACTGAACATTCCTGCTCTGCTGAATGATGCGAATTTTTATGCTCTTCATATTTAGTTCATTCCATTTTCTTTCTTATAGTTACGATATCAGATCGTTTTAATAATGACAAAATCATGGAGTTAGTATGAAAGTTGGCGTATGCTACCGGATAATCTACATTACCTGCGGGTCAGGAATGGATTACTTTAATAATATCAACACATTAACAACGTTATTTGCATCTCTGTGGCAATTCATTCGGTGTCATGAGGGCTGTAATGTTAAATTCTTACTAGTTAACAGATTACTGGGAATATAAATCCTCACATGAAATCATAAACACCTCTTTGTTTAACGAACGTATTGTTCATAAGAAGGGAGTGAATAAAAATTATCCCCAGTGCTTTGCTACCGTGAGGTGTAGCCAAAAGCTGAGAGCCAAACACCAATATACTATCGCAATTCCATGATGTAGATAATGTATCTGGCACTAGCGCCATTTCCCAGTCGATAAATACACATTTCATAATCCACGTAACGCAAACCTAATTTTATTTAGTAGCTCCTGTAAATCTTTGGCGCCACAGCTATCTCAGAAAAAGTACTTTTCGTCTCAGAGGAACGAGCACATTTGAAGAGTAACAGGAAGATATAAAGACGAATTGCTACTAATTCTGAGCATACAAAGACCCACCAATGCATGAAAAGGAATGCGACTTTTACAGGAAGGTAGCCTTGACTCTTAAAATCATGTAAATGGAGTCTCATTCGTGCATAGAATGAAGCCAGTAAATGTCTAGATTTATGCAAAAACATTCAACATTAGGTTAAAGAGTAGGCGTCCGCACATTCATTAATAACCTTGATCTTTATGCTGTATATGCGTGATGTGGTCTTGAAAGAGATCACAAAGCGAGAAGAGATAACCATGGTATTTGTTGTTTACTGACAATACTAAATGGAATCTTTATCAAATGAATTCAGGCAATAGAGATGCGTTAATTTGTTTTTAAAATTACCAAAACATTATTAGTCATAATTAGACATCGGATGTTTAGGCACTAAAAAATCGTCTTTAAGGCGCCTAAAAAGGCACTGAAAACGTCAAGAATAAGGAGAAAAAAGACACTGTCATACGTTACATACACAATAAAATTGAAAAATTGTAATTTTTGTCGATATTCTTTTGATAACATAAATGCACAAAACCAGTTCGTATATTTTAATGTAAAACTAGATTTACATATTTACAACTTTTCTACATTTTATTCTTAATAGTTTCCATTAACCAGTAATATTTACATATTACCAGTAAATTTTCAAGGATCACAATTTCAAATTTGCGACGACTGGGAGACAAAATCAGTTTGAATGCGGAGAAGGATATCTGAACGATGTGACTGGCATATATTTTAGCAGTACAAAACTAGCAACACTGAAACCTTCTGGGAATTTATATTTATTTCCTCTTAAAATTTCGGTTTCCTCGGCGTATTGTCAACCGTCCATGTTCTCAGATCATGGCTGGTATTTATGAAATAGGGAAATGGAGAAAAATCAGTTGGTATACTTTCAGGAATTCTCTCGTAATTTTAAATTTCAAGACGTGAATTGAAGGCTTTGTAATGAATGGTCACGTTGGACCATCGCCGAATTTTCCGATATCTTAGCGTTGTATATAAATATAATAAATAAAAGGCAAAAAAGTCTTAAAAAGGTATTTATGCAAAAAAATAGGCATTTATGCTAAAATAAGCAAAAATAAGCATTATAAAACTTCGTCATATGTCATCATTTGTCATGATTCGTGGACATATATTAAGAAGTTGCCAGCCACAGGAACTACCTAATTGTATGTTGTGTTTATAATTACCGCTTTCGACGGTAAAACACCATGTATATCATCAATTATATCATTAATGATTGATTGATTGTTAGTGATTTCGGTAGTACGTGTAGAGCATGCTTTGCCTCGAGAGGTGGCGGTGGTATTCCCCCGCTGGATGGCGAGATCCGGCGCCGACCGACCGTCGGCTAACGGGGTTTTCCCAACCAGGTTTCTCTCACCAGCGGGACGCCTCCCCAGCCGAGACAAGCTCTAAGCTCCCTACCGGCCTCCCGGCATGTGTGGTAGTGTAGTATACTGCATGCTAGTGTGTGTATGAGGGGTGGGGATAGAACAAGCAAGAGGAAGAAAAGATCGCGCGCGGTTCATGGCCCGTTTGTTAGGGTACTACTCCGGCACTCGCATGGTGTTGATCGGAGAAACCACGGAAAACTACCTATCAGAACAGCCAGCCACTAGAATTTCCCCCAGACAACGGCTGAATTCGACTTTGCTATGTGGGTGGTGTCAAAAATTCTGCCCGTCGGGACTCGAACTCTAGAACCTCCCGGTCAGAGGCACAGAGGTGACATCAGTTGATGCTCTGAGCCACCTTTTCCAGTTATATACCATTACGTTATTGCGCATACTTTATGTACTTAGATATTTCATTCAGATGCATAGTAAAGAGATATAAAACAGTGTCCGGAAGAAAAACAAACAGTCCCGTGATGATGTTTCTCAAGGTCCCCTGTCTTGCATTCTAAGATCTCACTCGCAATTCCGCCGTGCCAGTCACCCTATCTTCCCAGCTGCATTATACTTTTCCTCGCAGGTCGCCCAGAACAAGGCCACTCCCCCTGGCTACTTGCCAATCTTTGTGCCGCACTGGGCCATGAGTACTCGTCTCTGCCACACGAGCCCAACAGGAACATCCTTTCGGCACAACCGATTTAGTGGTCTTCACGGTACAAGGAATCTTCAAAAATGAGGTCAGTTCTGTTCGACAATATGGAAATTAATGTTATTGACCCATTACTTTGATAAAGCTGGTTGTAAAACGAGTGAATTCTATAATAAATAGCCCTATTTATGACAAGGTAAACGGCAATAAAATTAGTCATTATGTAATTTTAATCAGTGTTTGATGACTTGCTATGAGTAAGATAATTAAAGTTTAAACGAAAGTTAAGTAAATGGAAATTTATATCAGCTACAATGTTATTGTTGGATCGATCATATTTAACTAACGATAAATACCCATTTTACCGCAATACTATTTTCAGTTATCTACTCAAAAAGTCTACATAAGATTAAACACTGCATCTTTAAAAAAATGAACGTTTTGGGGAAAATCTTCTTACTCGAGGTACTTTCTAAAATATGTGATTATATATTAACTTTATTTCTTATCAAACAATTATTAGTTTCTTGATTACAATTTACATGTTATGAAAATAAAACCTGAATACGAAATGTAGCCCTTACTTGTCCAGTATTCATTATTTGCGGCCCAACCACTACCACTACCACTACCACTGCCACTACCACTACCACTACCACGACCACTACCACGACCACTACCACTACAACTACCACCACCACCACCACCACCACGTGGGGTTTGACCGACTGCAACAACAGTACGCGGAAGCTACAAACCCACCGCGTGAGTACACATTTAAGGAGCTGGTTGGACCCTCGGGTGCTTTGGGCGAAACTCACAGAGCAAACACACATGGCGGGCGGACGCGCGAACTGGCACGTCGCTCCATTGTGCGTCGCGACGCGGCGCCCGTGGCCCTCGGCCCATCTGCCACTTCCTGCCTCTCGCTTCCGGCAACGAAGGGGTCGAAACCCCAAAAATAATCAATGAGTAGCCACTCAAAGGATTTGCACCGGGAGCGGTAGCTCAGTGCATCAACTGATGTCACTGCAGCGCCTCTGACCGGGAGGTTCTAGGTTATACTCCCCACGGCGGCAGGATTTTCGACACTAGCTTTTCAGCTAGGTCGAATTCAGTCGCTGTCTGGAGGAGAATTCTAGCGGCCGGCTGCTCTAATCGGTAGTTTTCCGTGGTTTTTCCGATCAACACCAGGCGAATGCCGGAGCAGTACCCTAACAAACGGGCCACGGACCGCGCGCGATCTGTCCTTCCTCTTCCTTGTCTTATCCTCTCCCCTTACACACACACATTTACACTAACATGCATTACACTACCACATATTGCGGGAGACCGGTCGGGAGCCTAGGGCTTGTTCCGGCTGGGGCGGTGCCCCGCTGGTGGGAGAGTCCTGGTTAGGAGGAAACCCCACTAGCCGACGGTAGGTCGGTGCCGGATCTCGCCATCCAGTGAGGGGAAAATCACCGCCATCTCCCGACAAAAAAACATGCACTACACTAACGGGACTAATGACCGAAGCAGTTGACGCGCCCGGAAACACGAAAAAATTAATCAATCAATCGATCGAAGGATTTGCGTATTTCCTCTGCCCTAGTTGCCGTGTCGTGGAGTCGGTTGCCGGGTTTGCATTGTTGTGATGGATTTGATGTTTTGGAATATAATTACGGTACATACGTTAATTACTTTTGGTATTTAATTAATTTTTTATGGTAAACAATGCTAGAAAATTTTGCAAAAGTAATTTGAGACAGGAAAGAGACTTTGGAATTTAAATGATATTTTTGAGTTCTTTTTACAGAAATTTAGATGAAAAAATCAGATCGCTAATATTGAATGAAATATCACTATTGGTGAGAACAGGGCAGTAATAAATCGGATAAAATAATGTTTATTATTATTATTATTATTATTATTATTATTTATATTATTATTATTATTATTATTATTATTATTATTTAAAGAATATCATATTAAAATGTTGAATTATGATCTAATCTACGTTTCATTTTTCTGCACGAATTTATTTAACGTGAAATATTTAATCACTCTAAAGTAAAGGTATAGTTATATTCCGATTACTTTTATGGAATTTTGCTTAGTGACATAATTCATCAAAATGAGATAGCTTCTTCGTCCCCCTTTTTAAGCAAGAAAATACACACACTATTCTCATCTGGCCCAGACTACTATACAATTGAAGCATTTACTGCTGTGACTCGCGTATACTATGCTAAGCAATGTTTTGAATGGGCAGTGGTTCAAATAAGCATACAATACGACGGAGTAGTGTCACGAAAAAAAAAAAAAGCCTTGGGAACCGTGCACCACTTCCTACGTGTGGAGTGCGGTGACGCGAATTGGACCGCGACAAGCGGATGCACGGAAGAAGAGGAAGTGGATGTGGAAGTGGAGGGGGAGGGAGCGAAGAGTACGCTTCGGCTCGTGCCGAGAATTCGTCGCATGCCTCGGCAATAAAGAAGGTGACATCACGAAGGAGGAACTCTTCGTGGAAATTACGGGGTGTTTGCTACGCGATTCTTAGTGACTTCACTATGGCTTGTCGTTGTTCGCTACTGTGAACTTCAGCGTAGCACTGAGTTATGAACTTTTATCGCCGTGTTTGAACATGTTTACGACGGCAATGTCGAGTGGTAGGAGAAGGGGCTGACAACATTGGGGAAAAATCGCGTTGGTATTCCCAGTCTCAAATGCCAAAACACACACACACACACAGACACACACACACACACACAAACACCTGCGTGTGCCAAAAAGCATGTGTGTGCCGAAACATGTGTGCCAACATATGTCAAAAAACCTGCATGTGAAAAATTATAATCAAAGGATTGTACTTTAAAAAATTAGCGCCAGTTTTATTTCTTTTGAAAAATATATTGTTATGAAATCATGAATCAACATCACGAAAACAGAAAGATCGATATTTAGACTTACTCTCTATACTGTCTACAGAACGAGTTTTCCGAAATAGACGAGGACCTTAAGAATTTTAAAAACCGAAGAAAAAAAACCCACGAACACAACGAACGTTGCACATATTTCTGGAAACGCTGTTACTTTTAAACCAACATTCTAGGGAAAAGGAATATTTCTGTGCCTCCAGTCATCGCTTTACTGAGCGACTGGTGAAGCGTCACTGGGCGGGTGTTTTGTTATTGGGAAAGCTACAGGATGCCTAACGTCAAAGCCAGTCACGGGGTGGGACAGGCAGTAGGGGACAGGATGTAGCGTTCATTTTGGAACTGTGAAGTCCTGAACTCTCCCATTCCTTTAAAAGAAGGAAAGAAGGAAAAGGCCACAGCTTTTTTGGTCTCAAGCATACACGTAGATTCTCATCGTTGGTTTTGTTTGTTGTTGAATTTTCTCACATTAACATGAAACAAAATACTCAAATAACAGAACTTTATTATCAAGCTTTCAAAAATACGTTTTTGCGAAATGCATTTTTGTTTTTGTATTTTTTGTTGTAAGAAAATTTTAACAGAAGTAAGATTTCGCGATTAAATCAAATTTAGTACTGATTGCGGTTTTATATTTGTCATATTATTGGGACATTTAAAATCTTCAGTGAATGAGTAATTCTGAAATTGATTCTTTTTTTTTTCTTTGCGTGTTTAAATTTCAAAAGCATCGCGGAAAATGTCTTATCCCCAACAAATATTGAATAATGAAAAAGTGGTTGTATTTGCAACATTTGACACACGACATTGTTCAATTCATTAGCAAGGTCGCATTATCGCTCAAATAAAAATGGGTTAAAACATAAGAATCTCATTTCTTCAATGTCGATTTCGTTACTTTCGTCTGAACCCACACATGGATTTATAAAATAATTCATACCATGAAAAGACAAATCTTCAACAATGAGAGGAAAAGGGTTTATGACGAGTTCAAGAAGTTGACTATTGAAATTTCTGTCGTGGTCTTCAGCCTATTTTTCAGACGCCATTCCTTCGCTTACACTTACGTCTTATACTTGTATTGTACATTGTATTATTGTGTACTTATTCTGATTTGTCATACATGGCTTATGCTGTATTTATGTGACAAACATATTATTATTATTATTATTATTATTATTATTATTATTATTATTATTATTATTATTATTATTATTATTGTTGTTGTTGTTATACCATGTGTGATGAACAAACTTATGATGATATGGATAGAAATATGATAATAGCACATTGACATAATCAGATGGGTTTACGAGAACTCATCCGATTGCATCGTCAATCCCAGATTATTAACATTGTTTCAAATTGTGATTCATATTGACTGAAGAAGATTTCAAGAAGGGGGCAAATTATTGTAGTACACTCGCCTAATTAAACGGCTGTATTTAAAATATTAAAATGTAAAGTACATTTATTACTGTTTAAACATATTACTGATTTTTAAAAAAGGACAATAGCACGGAATCCCTAGAGAGTCTTCGATGTTAAGTAATTATTTTGTTTCTCATATTCAAACCAACAACTCGTTTCAATGCAATTGTTTCAATTTATAAGGATATGAATACTTTAACATATAATCAATTAGCAGATATTCATGGACATATTTTGTTGGTGTGTTTTCTCTTTTGAACCTAAAACCATTAATTTAATTTATTTATAACAATGTAATGTTTGATTAGCGCAGCCGTATTAGTTTTTTTTATAAATTTCATCATGATATAAAAGCTTTAATGAATTCATAATAACACACTCTTTGTCAGATAAAGGTCGTGCTTAAAGCGATGATTTTATAATTAATTTCATCATAACATTAAATGTATGATGGTTCTCATAATTGTAACCAAATAAAATGGCCCTGTGGTAGCCGATAATAGTAACTCATGGTAGAAAGAGGCCCGGCACAATACGGTCAAGAGCAAATGATATCATCTTGTTCTGGAGTGCCGTAGTATGTAAATAAATGCGAGAAAGTTTAAGTGACTTAATATTACGTGTTATAACATCGCCAAGGTGGACATTCTGTGCAGAAATGAAACACAACCATTTAAGATTATTGATTGACCATATATTTTTGTGGGACGCTGATTTAAACGAAATATTTAAGGACCTGTGTTTTGTCCCCAAGCAAGTGATAGGGGGTGTGACTAGGAGCGGTAGCTCAGTGCATCAACTGATGTCAGTGCAGCGCCTCTGACCGAAAGGTCCTAGGTTCGAGTCCTGACGGCGGCAGGATTTTCGACACTAACTTTTCAGCTAGGTCGATTTCAGTCAAAGCAGTTGACGCGCCCAGAAACACGAAAAAATCAATCAATCAATGATAGGGATGTGGATCCAGTTTCGAGGTTGACCACCTCCCTAAGCTTTCAAATGGACTCTCAACCACCCTTGTTACGTCTCGGAACTTTACAAACGGCACCTTTAGACGCTTTTCTTTTAATAATATTATTCAGCTCAAACATAACCTTACTTATATTGTTTTAATGATATTTTTGTTGCAGAGACGTAAACACACTCAAAACGGTACACACAATACGATTCAATTCAACGATACACACGATACGTATTCAAAACGATACACACAAGTTTCACTATCCTCTGTATTACGAGTAACATAAAATTCCAAGGACATTTTGAAAAGTCAAAAGAAGATTTTAAAAAATCGTTAGAAATAAAAGACATTTTTTCTGTCGCCAAGAATGGCGTTAATGATTTTCATCACTATAAAACCAAAAATGTAAATGGCCCACTTTTGATGCGTCGTCGCAATGAGACTTGAACAGCAACCACTACATCGTCGAAGTCGGGTGCTTTCGGCGAAGGCGTGGCTCGTGTGGGTGAAATGTTGCGACAGAGCGTGTAGGCGACGGGGCGGGGGAGGTGCGGGGCGGTGGCGGAGTTAGGTGGAGCACGCGGAGGCGGGGCGGGAAAGGTCGGGCCAATATTGAGGGACAGGGCGGGACGGGGATGGGGTCAGATGTGGCGGGGGAGGGTGGGGAGGGGAGTGGCGGGACGAGGCGGAGCGAGGCGGAGTGGAGGTGAGGTGTGGCGGGGTGAGGCGGGTGAGGCGGTGTCGAGGCGGGGCGGGGAGGGCATGGCGTGGCGTGGCGGGGCTGGCGGGCGTGGCGTGGCGGGAAGAGGCGGAGCGGGGAGAGACGGGGAGGGGAGAGACGGGCGGGGCGGGGCGAGGTGTGGCGAGGCGGGGTTAGGCGGAGGGAGACGGGGTGAGGCAGAGCGAGGCGGGGCAAGGCGGGGCGAGGCGAGCCGGTTAGGCGGCGCGATGAGGGGCCAGGCAGAGCGAGGCGGGAGGGGAGAAGCGGGGGGGCGAGGTGGGGCGGGGCGAGGCGGGGTGAGGCGGACGTGGCGGGCGGAGCAAGGCGGGGCGAGGCAGAGGGGTCGCGGGGTGAGGGAGTGGGTGGCGGGGCGTGGCGGGGAGAGGCGGGGAGAGGCGGGAGACGCGAGGCGTGGTGGTGTCGAGTGAGGCGGAGCGGGGCGGGCGATGCGGGGTAGAGCGAAGCGGGGCGTGGAGAGGAGGCGCGTTGAGGTAGGGAGAGGCGGAGCGGGACGAGGCGTGGCCGGGCTGGGCGGGAGAGGGACGAGGCGGGCGAGGGCGAGGCGGGGCGAGGCGGGCGAGGGCGGGGCGAGGCGGGGCGAGGCGGGGCGAGGCGGGGCGAGGCGGGCGAGGCGGGGCGAGGCGGGGCGAGGCGGGGCGAGGCGGGAGGCGGGGCGAGGCGGGGCGAGGCGGGGGGCGAGGCGGGGCGAGGCGGGGCGAGGCGGGGCGAGGCGGGGCGAGGCGGGGGCGAGGCGGGAGGCGAGGCGGGGCGAGGCGGGGCGAGGCGGGGCGAGGCGGGGCGAGGCGGGGCGAGGCGGGGCGAGGCGGGGCGAGGCGAGGCGGGGCGAGGCGGGGCGAGGCGGGGCGAGGCGGGGCGAGGCAGGGCGAGGCGGGGCGAGGCGGTGCAAGGCGGGGCGAGGCGGGGCGGGGTGAGGCGGGGCGAGGCGAGGCGGGGTGAGGCGAGGTGTGTCGGGGCGAGGCGGGACGTGGCGGGACGTGGCGGGGCGAGGCGAGACCGGCCGGGCGAGGCAGAGGATCGCGGGGTGAGGGAGTGGGTGGTGGGGCGAGGCGGGGAGAGGCGGGGAGACGCGAGGCGTGGTGGTATCGAGGTGAGGCGGAGCGGGGCGGGGCGATGCGGGGTAGAGCGAAGCGGTGCGGGGAGAGGAGAGGCGCGTTGAGGTAGGGAGAGGCGGAGCGGGACCGGGGCGTGGCCGGGCTGGGCGGGAGAGAGGCGGGGCGGGGCGGGGCGGGGCGGGGAGGCGTGGGCGGGCGTCACGCCCCGGCGGGCGCTGCGTCCCGATTCCGCCGCTGCCGGACGCCGAGCGCCGCGCCGCCGCCGCCCTGTGTCGCTGCGCTCGTGGATCCGGCGGGGAAAACAATGTGACGTCAACGGCGCTGCAGAGGCGTGGGCGGCACCGGCGGCACAGGCGGCGCTGGTAAAGGATGTAGTGACGGCTACAGCAATTGTTCTCAAACTGTGGCGCGCACATTCCTTGCGGTTCTCGCGTGACCTTCAGGCCCTGTCGCGAGTTAAATAATTCAAAAATGGCAAAAAATTCAAAATTTCTGACTTCAGAGCGAAATTGTCTCTCGAACTTATCAAATTAACACTTTTTATATTCCTTGAAAAAACTGTTCCCACCATCCTTTTGTATGTGTCATTTTCATTTGGAAACCTGCGTTCTAATTCACGTAATGTGACCGGGCAATCACATCCTCACATTGCAAACGAAAATGATAAAAAATACAGTTTCAATTTCCTGTAAAACCATACTCAGATTAATTAAAAATTATGTTATTTTCCGATTACATTTTTGTAAACTGATCAAAATGATTCTCATTAAGAGGTTATACTACTATAATAGATACTATAAAAATATTATATACAATATACTATTAAAAATAATTTAATTGTTTTTAAATATCTGAAATATTTTGATGACAAAGAATCTGATATCCTTATGAGTAATACAATAAATGCGATTGTTTCTAAACGTTCCACACCAAACAATGGGTTCTGAAGAATATCAGACACCCAGACGGAGTAATGGGCAGCGATCTAAAACAAAATGAGATCTCTCTTATGACCGCGTCATAACTGAGAGGTTGCTATTGCGATTAAGTTGTTGGCGGTGAAATGACCAGATGCGATAGTCAGAGTGGTAAGAAAGCGGTTGTGACACAGGTATTCGGGCGTGGCGTGGATGATGAAGTAATCAAAATATCGAGCATTATTTATTTATATATCGGTGATAGTGTTAAATCCAGTCGAGTGCCCCAAGTTTATTTAACTCGTTAAATATTAATGTATTATGCCAGAAAAGGGAGTCATGATACATTATCAAGATGGGGATAAATACACTACATGAAAGTAAGTGAGGAAGACGAAAGTAATGCAATTATTAACTGAGATGAAATGGAAACGAGAGTACCTGAAGGCAAAGTGTTGAGGACACATTGGGTGCACCAAAAACAATAAATGTGGTGTGGTATATGAATCCTTGTGAACAAAGGTGGACAGCAAGTAAGCTAAGTGTTGGTCTAAGTAGCATGGGCTGTCCATTATTATTGATGTCGTTGTCAATGTTGCTCTTTGATGCCTTTGTTGGTCTTATTATTACCGTCGCGAACGTGGTAATTACTGTCGTCATTGTTATTGGTATTATCATTATTGTTATCTTTTTTAAAATTTGTTGCGTCTATTAAATGACGCAACGCGTCTCTAAGCCCCTTAAGGAGCGTTAAGCGCTTTGCGCTGGGGAGTAATCCTCCATTACTTTTAAGTTATGTCACGTCACGTTGCAGTCAATTATCGTGGTGGTATGATATAAACACCAGAACAGAAGAAAGAGAGGACATTGGGTGAAGTCCAACGGTAAAGTAAGGTAGTATGCCTCATTTTAAGAACGACGATGGCTCTATCAAGGAAGGAAGTGCAGGTAATAGCAAGGCAGAGCTCAGAGCAGAAACGGAGACGGTACTGATAACGGCTTCAACAGCATTTCCGTTGTTGGCGGCAGAGAAAACGGTGATTGCTGCAAGGTGGAAAGAAGTTGTGCTTGTGTTAGCAAAGAGGAAATGCAGAGTTGAATACTGTAATAGTGGAGTTGATATTCAGTTATTTTTGTTTTGTTCCATATGTGTTTTACTTTTCTTTGATTCATTAAATGATTCGATTGCAATAATGTTTTTCGTACATTTACAATAACATTCTTTACAACATTACCTTAGAGTCCTATCACAATGTTTCAATTACTATGATATGATTTCCTTTTATATTACTCTTATTTTTTTACCCTGATTAATGTGTAAATCAACGTAACGTTGTCTTGCAAGCTGCTATTTCTACGTACGATAAATATATACCATTTATTTGAGTTCTCTATATCTGTTGAATGCAATATCAAGAAAAAATATTATTTATTATTATGCACTGCTTACAGGGTCGGATTAATATTGACCAAAATGTCAGGTTCGCTAATATCATTGAAACCTAATAAAATCAAATTTAAAAGTATGAAAATTAAATGACGCCCCCCCGCAATTTAAAATATAATACTAACATTTGCTTGTGTAATAAACAGGTTTATATAAAAGTTAATGTTAGTTCATAAATATTTATAAACTAATATGAACTTTTATTTACAAAGTTAATCAAAAATGGAGACGCTACATCTCCTCCGGGAGCTCGTGCTTATTCTGTTTCTGCACAAATCGATTTCTACTGTTTGCTATTGCTTGGTATTGTGTTATTATATTTGATAGAGTTTATCCTACACATAAGTTCAGATAATATGATGTGTAAAGCAATCGTTGTTCAGATAATAGTGCTATAATTCGATTTTGTGGAAACATTTTGTCATGTGATGGTGACGTTAGTTGTGATTAAAGTAAAAATTTTGTATGATCGTATCTACAGGTGCTAATGGCGTTGCTGAAAATTTCGCGGTAGAGATGATGTTGATATTGCGATGTTTCAGAAATAATGATTGTACTGCAATGATGTACAAAGAAACGAAAATACTGGCCATGATAGTAATGATCACCATAGGGAAGATATTGATCGAGTGGATGGTATTAAAGTTGATAGCAAGGATAAAAAAGACGATTCAAATTATGATAATCGTGATGACATTGGTTTAATGATAGTGAAAACGTCCGATAGCTTGTTGACAACGTCGCTACAGTTGTGGTAACTTCACTAATCCAGGTGAAAAGCTCAGCAATGACAGCCCATCACCCAAAGCCTCCATTATCCTACAGTACGGGAGCAGACCGTGCTGTGCTACAAGCGTCAAAAGTGAAAATGTCTTCGCAGAAGTGTTGGAAACGAGAGAAGTGATGACGGTACGTTGATAACAGAATTGAAGGTGATAGATACCATGGTGAATGTGGACATAAGACACATTAAATCAGGTGAAACAGCAATGCAGCAGGAAGTGTCAGTGCCACGCCCTTTAAACAGCTTTGCATGTTTCCCTCTGGTCAGTGAAAGTGTCGTCACAGAAGTGGGGACCATAACGATGCTCAAATAGTAATGTAGTGGCGATGGCTGAGAGTAGTAGGGTTAGTATTTTTTGATTCTTGATGCGTCAACTACTGACCTGATAAACCCCATAAGTTGGTTGGTACATGCGATATTTCGGGTATCGGCGATGTTGCCAACGCCGGGAGAATGAGATTCGGTGGTGACCTACTTATCTGCTTGCGGGCATTTGCTTTCGGGATTGCTCCCCTCGGATGGCTCCACGCAGACAGGACAATTTCCCGAGTGGTCTCCAAAGATGTGTGGGAATATAATACATGCATGTGCATGTAAGGAGAGAGGAGAAGACGAGGAAGGCAAGATCGCGCGAGCTGCATGGAACTTTTGTTAGTGAATTGCTCAGGCATTCGTCTGGTATTGATCGGAGAAAACACGAAAAGCCATGATATAAGAGCAGCCATGCACCAGAATTCTCCTCCACACGGTCATTTACCGATCCAGCTATCTAGCTCATGTCGTAAAATCGCTATCGTCAAGTCTGTAGGACCTTCTGGACAATGTTGCTGCATACGCAAAGGTACTGTCGCTGAGGTATTAGAGCCGGTGATAAAGGCAGCAATAGTAGTAATGGTCAATCCCACCAAACGGCCCGACTGCATCCCGTGACAGCGCCCCCACACCCCTAAGCCAGGTCAGCGGGCGAGATCCTCCAGAATGCGCTGAGATCGCGCAGCGCATCGCGCTTTGCCAGTGAAAGCGCGGCGCGCGCAGGTGTCACTCGTCGCGTGACAATGTCGACGCGGGGGCGGGTGAGCGCGTGCGTGCGTGAGAGCGGGGGCGGGCGTGGAGGCTGGCTCGGTGACGGGGCGGGGACGGGGGCGGGGACGAGGAGGGCGGAGACGGGGGCGGTGACAGGGCGGTGACAGGGGCGGTGACAGGGTCAGGCGGGGTCGGGGGCAGGGTCGGGGGCGGGGGCGGGGTCAGGGCGGGGTCAGGGCGGGGTCGGGGTCAGGGTCGGGGGGGGGGGCGGGGCGGCGGGGTCAGGGTCGGGGGCGGGGTCGGGTTGGGGGGGGGGCAGGGGGCGGGGTCCGGGTCGGGGTCGGGGTCAGTGTCGGGGGCGGAGGCCGGGGTCGGGGGCGGGGGCGGCGACGGGGGGCAGGGACGGAGTTGGGCGGGGACGGGGGCGGGGACGGAGAAGGGCGGGGCGGGGACGGGGGCGGGGGGGCGGGGACGACGGGGCGGGCGGTAGAGCGGTTGCGGTGGCGAGCGCAGGGCAGGCGGCGGGGGCACGCGGGGACAGGCGCGGGGATAGGGGAGGGAGCGAGGGCGGAGAGGGTACAGCTTCCCGCGGGGGCGTGCGTGGGGGCGGGCGCAGAAGCGGGCGCGGGGCGCGGGCGTGGGTGCGAGGGCGGGCGTTGGAGGGAAGCGGGTGCGAGCAGGGGTGAGGCGGGGCGCAGATTCGGCGGCGAGCGTGGTAATGGGGCGTGGGTGGGCGCGGGTACGGGGGGCGGGGGCGGGGTTGAGGGGGTGTGCAGGGCGGGCGCGGACGTGCGGGTGGGGACAGGGGCATGAGCGGAGAGGCGGGCGCGGTGGCAGGCGGAGGGGCGGGGAGGAGCGGGGCGGGGAGGAGCGGGCAGGGAGGAGCGGGGCAGGAGCGGGGGGGAGAGGAGCGGAGGGCGGGGCGGAGGAGCGGGCGAGAGGGCAGGGGGCGGGGGCGGGGAGGCGCGGGGAGGGGAGGAGCGGAGCAGGGAGGAGCGGAGGGGGAGGGAGCGGAGCAGGAGGAGGGAGCGAGCGGAGGAAGGGAGAGGGGAGGAGCAGCGGGGAGGAGCGGAGCGGGGGAGGAGCGGAGGAGGAGCGGAGCAGGGAGGAGTGAGCGGAGAGGGAGGAGCGGGGCGGGCGCGGGGGTGGGCTCGGGAGCGGGCGCGGGGGCGGACGCGGTGGCGGTGGCGGTGACGGGCGCGGACGCAGGGGCAGGTGCGGGGTCTGGAGCGGGGGAGGAGCGGAGCGGGGGGGGAGGAGGGGGTGGGCGCGGGGGGTGTGCTCGGGGGCGGGCGCGGGGGTGGGCTCGGGGGCGAGCGCGAAGGCGGGCTGGGGGCGGACGCGGTGACGGACGCGGTGGTGGGGGCGGTGGCGGGGCCGGTGACGGGCGCGGTTGCAGGGGCAGGTGCGGGGGCGTGCGTGCGTGCCTGAGGGCGTGTGCGGCGGTGCGTCTGGCGTGACGTGGGCGGCGGCCCCGCTTTGGAGGATCAGCTGGTGAATGGCGCGGCGGAGGTTGCGCTCACGGGCGCGGAGCATCGGTAGGGGCAGCACGTGCGCGCCAAAAGGCCCCGCCGCACGCGCCAGGCGCCTGTCGAAAGGCTTTCGCGGAAATGAATTGCCCCAGACACTTCGACGAACACTGGGCCGTGCGGAGCTTGGTGCTAAACCGTTTTTCCTGTACTTGCTCCAAGAAAATTTTATTTATTTAAAACCTTTAAATTATTCATGGATTTTCAGTTGTACCTGTCCAATAATTATATTATTATTATTATTATTATTATTATTATTATTATTATTATTATTATTATTATTATTATTATTATTAAATTATCTCATTTAAATTTAGAGACCGTTAATTATTATAATCTCGTTATATTTTCAATTTGCTCAATTCGTACCACGTTTCGACGAATAATTTTCGTCATCTTCAAGTAAGATACATAAAATTTGAGAAACATAAGTACATAAAGAAGTGTAATGTATTCAGAAAAAAAAATGTTTACAAAACCATTTTTCAATGCTTGAAGATAACGAAAAAAATATTCGTCGACACGTTGCACGATTGAGCAATTTGAAAATTTTACAAGATTGTAATAATTAACTGTTCGAAAATTCAATGGGGTAATTTGAAAATAATAACTTAATTTATTCAACTTCATCATTTTATTGTCAGAAATTGTGCGTTTTATAACTGTGGCGATCAAAACCGTAACTATTCTTACACGCTTTAAGAGAAGTCTATTTTAATATATTTATAAAATTAAATACACAAATCTTTTGAAAATTTTTGAAAAGAATTAATATCGTATTCCTGTAGTCGCATGCAGTTAAGTTTTGAATACAAAAATAATTACAAACATAAAATATGCCAGGTTATAGGTAAAATATGAAACGAATTATGAATATATTTCTGATGGGTGCTTACCTTACTAACTCACATGCTTAAGTACTAATGTGTGTCATTCTATGGAACATATTCAATGGCGGCGGACAAATTTGGATATTTAATAAATTCATTAGTTACAATCATGTAATCCAATCCCAATTTTCATTAAAATTGACTGCTCTTAAAGCGTGTAAGAATAGTTACGATTTTGATCGCCACAGTTATAAAACGCACAATTTCTGACAATAAAATGATTATGTTGAATAAATTAAGTTATTATTATCAAATTATCCCATTGAATTTACGAACAGTTAATTATTACTATCTTGTTAAATTTTCAAATTGCTCAATCGTGCAACGTGTCGACGAATATTTTTCGTTATCTTCAAGACCCTAAAAGTGCTATCAAATGACCACCACGTTCCTCGACGTCCAATCCCGCCTCCAGCAAGAACTCCAACGTGTTTCGCGACACGTCCGTGCCTGGAGACATATGACAGCTACGCAATAAGGTCGCTGCACCAACTGGAGAGACAGCGGGGAGGTGAAACTGTTGCTTTACGTCACACCTCCGCGCAGAGGTCGCTGCTCACTAGGCCGCGCTTCCGCCCGCGTGCTGCGCCGTGACTCACGCGTGCGTGGGAGACGCCGGGCCTTCGGCACGCCCGTGCCAGGCAAGGCGCGGGGGTCAACGGAACGCCACTGCATGGTCACGCCGTCACCGCAGATGGCTGGCGTGACGTGCGAGGACCCAAGGTGGGAGCGGGGAAAGTGATTCGCCCAATATTGCATTGTTTGCAGCGTTAGATGGTGTAGTTCCCGAAATTAGACAACAGACTGTGATATACCAAAATGATGAACCATTTTTATTAAGAAAATTTTTATTTGACATAGAATATTGAAATATACCCATCCATATACCCGTCTTCCTGCCCTCAAATTCCTGTAACCTGTTTCCGAATTTCTAATAAATATATGGGCGCCAGGAAATGGTTAGGAGAATGAGCTCCCAAATTATATTTACTTATAACTCCGTTGCTGACTCAGTCGGCGGGTTCTTTACCGAAATAATCGTGAGTACTTACGATCACTTAATTGCCCCCCCCCCCACACGGAGAAGCGTGGAATATGAAATGCAAAATTTAAATATCCTACTGGATTGCACGTGCGGCAAATGATAATCAGCTTTCAACAATAGAAAATAACAAATTTATTTATAAATTTTAGCATAAGATTGTTTTTGGTCATGAACTTTACTATGGCGCTGTAGAACCTGTTATCGATGGGAATCTTGGGCGCCGTCCTGGTAAACGATGTCTCCCCGTAGACTTCAGCTATGGGCCTCGTCCAATATTCTTTCTTGCTACCGAACAAATCCGTATCTTGTCGTTTCTTCTCATAAACCACTATGTACACTGTTTATCCATTGGCTTTTCATCCCCATTCACCTGCTTGAATTGCTACAAGTTCTAATACTCCTTATTGCTCATTACCTAAGCAAAATCTAAAGTGCTGTTAAAATATTAGCATATAAGTTCACCAAGTTATCATCGGTTCCCTATCATCGGAGACTAAGTTCGATTATCGTTGTCCGCTTAATAACATTAATAAGTCCCATTTTTGGCATTCACTGTTCACTTCGTCTAAACAATTTCTGAGTTCTATCTTTTGAATACTAACAACGACAAATCACTAGGTCCGAACTCGCGTAAATTTTCTATGTTCAAGTAAACTGCTATATATCTAGCACCCTGATCCGATCGCTATCGTGTCGAGAGCTCGAATGAATATTTTTTGTATCTTACTTCATGTCAACATTTTTCTATCCTTTACTCTCTTGTTTAAAACAAAATTATGCGATCTAGCTCGCGGCGTCATCTGCGTCATTATTTTTTACCAATAACTCACGGATGCTACTTATCGTCCACTTTTGAACTAATGGACATTGTTTATATCTTGCACATCGGTACTATGACAACCAGCGTCTTTTTGCTAATAACGTATTATTTTTAATGAAATTCGCTGAATTTCATATTGGTGACAATCTGGTACGTCACAATATAGGGATGTCAATAGATGATCGCGAGGGGGTCACTATGTGACAAATAAACAACCGGCGTTAAGGATCATTTTCGTTAGGTTGAAATGACAGAGCAGAGGCAGAATAAGCATTGTTTTGAGAGACGAATAAATTTAAAAATTACATTTATCAATAATAATTATGTTTCAAATGTCCCTGCAAGTGGGGTTTGTTTTTAAATAGAAAGACGGGGCTTGTTTCAAATTGGCACCAGTCAACGTCGGGCATGTTTCAATACAAACGGCACAATTCGCGGATGACACGGCAATCTTCCTAGCAGGAGATCCATTATTAAATATCAGAAATTCTCTTCAGTTGTACCTCAATCTCATAGAGAGTTGGGCAGCATATTTAAAAATCAAATTGAATCCAAGAAATAAACTATTTAAATAGCAGTGTTATCGCTAGGTATATTATTGTCGCTGACGGTATATTATTGTTACATTCAATGTGATCATAAATTTTGTCTATTGATTATGCGGCTTGTGCTAAGAGGTTAACTCCTTGGAAAAAATCGTAGGAGACAATTTTGTTGCATTTCTATAACGTAGTCTATAATTATATCTGGTAATGATAGATTAATTCTAGTGACAAACAGCTCGTAATGTGAAATTTGCATATTATACCCTTTATTATTCCATATTTTTGGTTGCTCATTTCTATATTTGATGACATTGGATTTGATGACATTAGAAGATATGACTTTTTGAACATATGAAAATAAAGGAATTTTAAACAACGCTACAAAAAATTTAATCTTATGTAAATGTAGTAAGTGCTTTACTGTGCCTGCCTAATGTTTTGCAGTACGCTGTGCAATGAACATTACATAATGTGGACTCAAGATTCCTTCCCGCAACTCGCTTTCTGCTAACACGATAATAAGAAGGTCAGGTGGCGACCCTTCTCATTGAACACAGACGATTCTCTACGGGGAACTCAGGACAGACAACTTCCTCGTTACTTCCGAGAACGAGAAGCAGTCGTTAAAGAATGAAGACATTACGGATACATTGTGAATTGAATACACATTACGGATACACAATTGGCTTCATTAGATACATAAAAATATTATACGTACAGAAATAATTAAGTTTTTGCGCGTCTATTCTATACTTGTCAAATGTGTTGAAATGAAATCTGGGATTTAAGGAGAATTAGGGGTTCAAAGACAACAATAATCAACCATAACAATATAACAATAATTACTCGTCTAAAAACATACGAGATCCTTTCGATAGCGGCATGGCCTGACCGGCTAATGTAACCGATCACTGATTAAAACATTCTGGATCCGCTACCTTCACCTTAAGGGAGACTTCTGGGACCTTTGAGAGACATTTTTTCCATTTTGCCCAGTGTTTAAATTTGTGGCACTAAGATGATATTTTTTCCAAGAGGGAATTAATTTCCAGGACGTATTTCCTACGTTTACTATAGCCGAGATCCAGAGTTCACTATAACCGCATCTTCTTGTCTTTAATTGTAAAGTGAGTGAAACGGAACCAGTGACTTGGGTTCACTATAACCGAGTGTTTACTGTATCCGAGTTCGCTATATCCGAGTTCGCTATATCCGACTTCATTATATCCGACTTCATTATATCCGACTTCATTATATCCGACTTCATTATATCCGACTTCATTATATCCGACTTCATTATATCCGACTTCATTATATCCGACTTCACTATATCCGACTTCACTATATCCGACTTCACTATATCCGACTTCACTATATCCGACTTCACTATATCCGACTTCACTATATCCGACTTCACTATATCCGACTTCACTATATCCGACTTCACTATATCCGACTTCACTATATCCGACTTCACTATATCCGACTTCACTATATCCGACTTCACTATATCCGATTCCACTATATCCGATTTCACTATATCCGATTCACTATCCGACTTCACTATATCCGACTTCACTATATCCGACTTCACTATATCCGACTTCACTATATCCGACTTCACTATATCCGACTTCACTATATCCGACTTCACTATATCCGACTTCACTATATCCGACTTCACTATATCCGACTTCACTATATCCGACTTCACTATATCCGACTTCACTATATCCGACTTCACTATATCCGACTTCACTATATCCGATGTCAACTGTAATTTCGGGATTAAAAAAAGTGTCTAAAATCCGTTACGAACGCCGTTGGAACTTTGCACTTCCCCTTCGTTACCGCGCCTCGGAGCGGGCACGGAAGGTGCTCCCACGCAATGTCCCCGCGGGCGCAAAAACAAACCCGCGAGGCGCGCGGCGCGGCGCGCTTCCTGGCTGAGCGCACGCCACCGCGCGGGGAACACGGCAGCTATACTGTTTTTTTTAATATGGCCGATGACACTTCATTAGCTGTTACGGTTTCATCCCACCGAGAGCCCAAACGTCATCACGGTGTTGACGTTTAAGCTTCCGATTGGACGAAACCGTAACAACTGATCAGCTGTTATCGGTCAGGTTACAAAAACCCAAGTATAGTGTTGGTAAATTTTAACAAAACATTGATACATCGATGTTTCGATTCATCGCTAAAGGGTTTTCGATATCGATGAAAACATCATTATATACAACATCAATGTTTTAATTATAGACAAATGAATATGCTATATTCCTATCCATTTTTAATTACAGTCCGTAAAAGGGATACATTTTATTGTTTGGTTACCAGCATGTTAGTAGTATGTTAATAAAAATTATTATCGAATGTAAAGAATAAAATTAACAATAAAGAAGATCATGTTTTGCTATCGATTTTGTATTTTCCTTTCGATTCAGGCAATGACACGTCCGGCGATAACATTCATAACACGAGAAGCTCCCAAACTTCCCCAGATTGCACAGGCGAAATGCGCAGCGTGATAAAGATGACGCAAACAACGATATTTCTGTGGATTCCTGCTACTCTACAATGTGCTTAAACCTCTTTATTAAAAAAAATAAAAACATAGATGTTTTTGCAACAAAATACCGATATGAAGAAAACATCGAAAGCAAAATATCGATGTTAATATATCGTGTGTTTATGGTGGAAAATCATCGATGTTTTATAAACATCAATTTTTTTGCCATTTCTAACGGCAGCTTCGCCCAAGCCCACGGGCGCCTGCACCATGGTGGAAAGATTGATTGATTAGTGATTCCGGGCGCGTCAACTGCTAAGGTCATTAGTTTCGTAGTGTAGTGCAAGTTTTTATTGTGGGATGTGGTGGTGATCTTCCACCGCTGGATGGCGGGATCCAGCACCGACCTACGTCCGCATGCAAGGATTTCCCAACCAGGTATCTCCCACCGGCGTTAAACCGTCCCCTCCGGGCCAACCTCTAAGATGCGGATTGGTCTCCACGCATGTGTGGTTGTGTAGTGCATGCTAGTGAAAGTGTAAGTAACGGGACAGGATTGGCGCGAGGAAATTGCGCGTGGTCAGTGGCCCTTTTGTTACGGTACTGCTCCGGCATTCTCTGGTGTTGATCGGAGAAACCACGGAAAACTACCGATCAGAGCAGCCGACCGCTAGAATTCTCCTTCAGATACCGCCGTCGGATCTCGAACCTAGGACCGGTAGCGGTAGCTCAGTGCATCTACTGATGTCACTGCAGCGCCTCTAACCGGGAGGTCCTAGGTTCGAGTCCTGACGGCGGCAGGATTTTCGACACTAGCTTTTCAGCTAGGTCGAATTCAGCTGCTATCTGGAGGAGAATTCTAGCGGCCGGCTGCTCTGATCGGTAGTTTTCCGTGGTTTCTCCAATCAACACCAGGCGAATGCCGGAGCAGTACCCTACCAAACGGGCCACGGACCGCGCGCGTTCTGTCCTTCCTCTTCCTTGTCCTCTCCTCTCCCCTTACACAGACACACACTAACATGCACTACACTACCACATATTTAGGGAGACCGGTCGGGAGCTTAGAGCTTGTCCCGGCTGGGGCGGTGCCCCGCTGGTGGGAGAGTCCTGGTTAGGGGGAAACCCCACTAGCCGACGGTAGGTCGGTGCCGGATCTCGCCATCCAGCGGGGGAAGATCACCGCCATCTCCCGAGAGAAAAACATGCTCTACACTAACGGGACTAATGACCGAAGTAGTTGACGCGCCCGGAAACACGAAAAAATCAATCAATCAATCAATCGAACCTAGGACCTGCCAGTGAGAGACACTGCACTGAATTATGCAGCATCAGTGGGGGTTCTACGAGTTTAAGCAAGAACGACAATCACTATAAAATTTGTTATTTTAATGGCACTATAATAGCTTGAAGTATATTCTGACTTAACGTAACGAGAACAGTATGTAGGACACGTCGTTTTCAGTGTCACAAACTGTAATATAAACTGTAAATCTATTCATGTAAAGGATAACATTCTGCATATGCGTCTGGGGGAAAATACTAATTATAAGATAACAGGTTCTTTTAGTGCAAACTAATATCATGTTTCATTAGTTTGAAAACGACATCATAATCTTCTAGGAGCAAAAATTGCCGTGGCGAAGAATATATTGGTGATATCACTAAAAATATAGAAAAAGAACCGTATTATTGTTTTCCAGTTTTATTTACTTCTGACCTATTTTTTGAGTTCCGGGACAGATCCGGAGAAATTCATGACGGAAACACTATCAGAGCTGCTCGTATTCTCCTTGGGACTACTATCTCTTTCTCCCAAAACGCAGGGCGAGATCACGAGAACAGTTTCGCTGGCGTGGATTAACCTCGTAACTGGAGAATTACGATATCCTGAACATAACTTGCCAACATTCCGCCGGACGGAGCCACTGCAGACGTAGATAAGACGCTCTCGTAAACGGCGCGTCTGCCCGCAGCTGGCGCTCCACGTAGTTCGCAGTTCCGGCAGAAGATGGCAGCACCGCTAGAACTCTCCGTGCTGTGCGTAAGAGATATGGTTTGTTTACCTCAAACATTACATTGAACAAAGGCACCACGGCCGAAAAGTTTATATTATCCTGAAATATGGAAAGCCATTGAATAAAAACACCGATGTTGACACAAAAATCTAACAACGAGCATGCACGTATTTTGGTTACAAATTTAAGAAATACATAATTTTTAAAGGAAGTACTTACAAAATTAACCAAAATAAAAAAGCACATTTTGTGAGCAGTTAGTATCTTATTTTCACGCTCTATACACTGATATGCTCTCATTCGTCTCTACATCTATTCAAATCTAAATTATTCAAAACGTGTAAGTGGACTCAACATTTCCTCTGAAAAAATTGTTTTTGTTGAGAAATTACAAAAATTATCATATCCATTTCATGCTTTAAAACATTTTATGACAATAACGTAGAAAATATTTTTATTATGCGGAAGAATGGAAAGGATGGAGCGAAACATTTGAAAATTTCTGTACCAAACGCAGTCCCAAAAAGCTTTTCACAAAGTTGGTTCAGTCCGTTTTTTTTGCGACAGTTCATCATGGACAATAAACTATTACATCCTTGTCTCTCAAGAGCTGTACGAAGATTCAACGTTGCACTATCTCTTTCCAGAAATAGAGGTTTGAAATAATACATATTTAACAACAATACTCTCGATAACTCGACCTATCTTATTTCTTTCGTGAGATTTAGATAGATAAATTATTTAATTTGCTTGCCTGGTGGCAAATTCTTCACACTTATTCTACATATAACACCATAATATACTACAATAATGAACACTAAAATTCATACAATTCAATACCCAGTACAAAATTATTCCATTTAAGGCATGCCTACTAAATGCAGAGGCCCTTCACAGACTACTGTTATCACTTACAGCACTAGTACTACAATTTAATCTTAACCTAAAAGTGCTGATGTTTGTGGCAAAAGTCTCCATTAGTGCTGCAGGCAAGCTATTCCATGACTCGATAGTTCTGAGGAGTACATTTAAGAATGTACTTCTGAAAGGGAGAGCATTTGTTGCGTTACAGTTGAAAATTGTCGCTTTCCGAAACGGTTGCGCTATGAGTTTGCTGATCACAATCAGATGCGATTCGTATCACCGAAATGAGATTCGGAAGCAGCAAGGGTGGGTGTAGGTAGCCCTGGCAGTTGCAGCTGCTGTATGCGTTGTCCCATTTTCAAATGGTTGATTCCCAGATAAATTGGCAGCACGCTAATTTAGGTTTGTTCTGCATGTGCGTGAATCGGTGGCAAAAGAGAAAAAAAATCATATAAAGCTGGGGCTCTGCTCATAGGGGAAACACATGGGGGAAAGAAACAATGGAAAACTTGGCACAATTAAAATAAATACGGCAGAATCATTAATTCGAATTCTGAGAGGAAATAAAACCCAAAATGTTCGTAGCGCAAAAATATATTCGGGGGACTAGCTAAAATTTCGTAATTAAGGGTTAAGTTCTTATTTTCATAATTGCCGTATTTTACTATTATTCAAGCAATTGTTCACTTACACATAAGGAGAACGCAAATTCCAAAACGAAGAAATTTAAAAATTCATGTACACACTTGTTTGTTCATGGTTCTCAGTCACTTTTTATATATATTTAAATATTTTCCCATTTTTTGTTTGTAATACTCCGCTCTCTTACGTAGTAACTCAAAAAATGTAAAAATATTCTATGATTATGATCATCTGTCAAATATTGAAGCTTTACGAGTTTTAATCGTGTCAACATTGCTTTCTTTTACTCTCAAATTTTTATTCAGAAATAGTTTGAGTCTTCTATACTAATGATAAGTTATTTTCTCTAAAGAATCAAAATTTAGGAAATTTTATTATCATATTATTCAAATGGAAAGTTTGAAAATTCCAATTAAATACTAACTTTTATTTTTGTATTAAATAAGAACACCAGGTGAAACAAATAGTTCTTAGATTTATAGAAGAAGACGATTCAATAGATCTGAAAATATTCAGTTGTTACAATATTTTGTTGATGCGGGAAGTGACGAGTAAAGCATCTAGTTGTGGACGCTCTTTCACCTTCAATATTCAAAGCACCGCACTCCTCACCTCACTCTTAACCTGCATCACAAATCACATCAAGAAATGTAATGCATTATTTTCCAAGTTAAATAATGCGGAGAAAATAACACTGCAAATGTTTGCGCGGTTTTGTATCGCAACAGTAATAGTGTTTCGTTTTCGTTATTAATCTTTGACCACAATTCTTGTAAAATTCAAATTCTTGAAGTTTACATATTGTGCTACGGGAATTTACTGGTTATAATATCAGTTAAGCGTGAGTGAGATATTTAACATCTTAAGTGTAGACACGAACAAATATTGACGCGCCAAACACGAATGTATGAAAGGAAATATCGTGAAATTCAAAACAATAAATAAATCAGAATAGTAATTGGTAGCTTAATTGTGGAACAAAGCTTAAAAATCCCTTCACTTCTGAATTTCTTAACGTCGAGATAAAATGAATGCTGTCTTGAGAAGCACATTCCACAAAAGTTTCCTGTTCTTAAAGTTACTTATTTTCCGTGAAATTAATTCTTCAACTTCAACCACAAAAATTGTGCCAGTAAGTTCAGTAAGTTCTTAATTTCCCCAGCAGGATGGAAGATGTAAACCATCTCTCCCTTTAATTAAGAAGCGTCCATTTTTTTCTTTCAACGAGTTCCATATTTAAACTTAGTTATTTTTCACTTCCTACTAATAGCCGCCGCTTAACCCTGACTTTATTCTTTTCAACATCCCCATTTAAACATAGACTTAGTGTTTTCAGGGACTGTGAATTAAACGCGCAAAGAAGCACACCCGCAGCTTGTGTACTTCCCTGAAGATTTGCATGTTTGTCGAAAACTTTTCTACGAGTTCTCAGAACTCATCAAAAGTCCCCCCGCTTGTCGACCGAGTCGCGTTATCATTGCGGAGCCCCAAATTTTGTGCAGCAGGTAAGTCGTAGTCTCTTCCGGCAAGTTTCCCAACAAAACAGCGTCTATGGTACCGCCGTCCGCCGCTAGTGATATACATACAAAAGGAAAACGCGCCCAGCAACGGTGATAAAAGGCGGCGGGTGCCGCCAGAGTGCAGCACCATGTTGCGTGGAAGCGCTTTCGTTGTTGTGTCAGTCGCCAGTAGAGTGAGCTCGCACCGCGGCGGGTTGCCTTCATCCGTGCACTCTGTACCCCTGCGGTGTATGCAACCCACCTTTCCGGTGTGGTTTGGAAGTTTGCATATCCGCATTGCGCAGGGGACGACGCCTTAAAGAGAACTACACTTCGTCTCATGGAGAGTAACCGAAAGCCTGTTTGAATTATGCTTCTAGATCGAAGTTTTGGAATTACGGTTCTTGGTTTAAAGGATCCTAGAAGGTACTTGTAGTTGAGACTTGTGGTTGTCAGCAATGAAAATTAGTGAGAATGCGCGGGATATGGTAAAAAATACTCCTCTTTCACCCAACACTCACAATACTGAATACTCCAAGCCAAGTGAAATCTCACTAGCTGGATGAACACACTGCAAAACCACATATCCAAATTATGAAGTGCTATGAAGTATTAGAAGTATAGTTCAAGGGACGTTTTCCATCCTGATATCTTCTTGGTTTAAAATGTACATTTTAAACCCGAGTGGAACTTACTTCGAAAAAGCATTTGGCAGTGTACAAGGATAAACTTTATGGACAATCTTAGAAAATCAAGGCTACCCTAGACACCTGGGAAAAGTGCTGAAGAGTTCATATCCAGAAACAAAAATTGTGATAAATTATGGATCACAAAACTCGGAAGAAACCTAATATACAAAGGAGTTAGAAAAGGATGCCCGATGTCGCCAATTCTTTTTAATGTATACATTAAGGCCATAATCCAAAAATTCAAATAAAATAATAAAGCTTGTGTAAAATTAACCGAAGAAATTATTTTTAATATTTTATTATATGCAGATGATGCTATAATGATGCTTTCATTATGGTCTCCGGCCCGTACTTTCTTACATTATCGTTTGATTCGCTCTTGTCACTAAAGATTGGACCACATTCATTTAAAGTATTCGTATTATTATTATTATTATTATTATTATTATTATTATTATTATTATTAAAACGTATTGTGATTTACGCAGAGCGCAAAAAAATGCTAAATGGCATAAAAATAGCCCTCGATTGCCCGTCAGAAGGAAGATGCGTTTTCAATGAAGCTTTTGACTCGTGACTCTTTCATCGAAAGAAGTTGTTTCATACGGCGCTCGGCTCCATCGTTTCGCACTAGATTGACGGCCGATCAATAGCCGACGTCCGAGTGGGAACATCGGCGCACAGAGAGATATGGTCAAGAGCGCCCGCACAAAGGGAACTTCTGACAGCAAGAAAACGACGTTGCGGACGGCGGACGGGTGGAGAGTGGACGCTGAGGGACGGGGCCGGAAGCAGAATAGGAGGGCAAACGACAGCTCTCAAATAGATGCTTCATGTAGTGCCCTGGCGGATCCACGTGGGGTGGGGGAGCATGGGGGCCGTGCCCCCTCCAAAGAGAAGGCCTAGATTGATTGATTGATTGATTGATTTTTTCGTGGTTCTGGGCGCGTCAACGGCTTCGGTCATTAGTCTCGTTAGTGTAGTGCATGTTTGTTCTCCGGAGATGGCGGTGATCATCCAGCGGGCTGGATGGCGAGATCCGGCGCCGACCTACCGTCGGCTAGTAGGGTTTCCCCCTAACCAGGACTCTCCCACCAGCGGGGCACCGCCCTAGCCGGGACAAGCTCTAAGTTTCCTACCGTTCTCTCGGAATATGTGGTGCATGTTAGGGTAAGTGTGTGTGTAAGAGGAGAGGGTAGGACAAGGAAGAGGAAAGACAGATCGCGCGCGGTCCGTGGCCCCTTTGTTAGGGTACTGCTCCGGCATTCGCCTGGTGTTGATCGGAGAAACCACGGAAAACTACCGATCAGAGCAGCCGGCCACTAGAATTCTTCTCCAGACAGCGACTGAATTCGACCTTGCTGGAAAGCTAGTGTCGAAAATCCTGCCGTCGTCAAGACTCGAAGCTAGGACCTCCCGGTCAGAGGCGCTGCAGTGACATCAGTTGATGCACTGAGCTACCGCTCCCGGTTTGGTTTTCGATAATAAGTAGTAAACAACATGAAATAACATATCTGGACTTTTCGATTTTCCGTAAAGTACATATTTGTGTGTAGATTTTTTCTCTTTTAACGTTTCTTCAGTTCTTCCTTTGTGCAATGTAATCGCAGAGGTTCAGCTAGTGCATATTTATAGTACAAAGGCTTTTATTTTTAAACCTGATGTTTGCTTTATTAATTGTAGGGCTTGAGGCAGTAAAAAGGTAAGTCACACCAATAATAGAAATACATCCACCATTCGTAAATGTTACGATCGTAAATATTGGGCAAACGTGTGGCTTACCTTGTTACTACTTGCATCTTTTTCATATTCATGAAGGGTCAGTAATGTTGTGTTAGTAATTGTTAGTTAGTTGTGTCAGTAATAAAATGAGATACACTTTGACCAAAACTGAGATATTAGCATTTATGATTAGAGCGAGACTTTTTATGTCAGGTTTGGCTTTCTTGATACTAACCCAGACCCATATAGTGTTAACGTTAATGAATTCTAAGATATTTGAAAGAACGACAGACTTAAATATCAGGTATCAACCCAGCCATGTAGAAACTTCATGAAATACTGTTAAACATCATCGAGAGCGGTTGATGGCATTAGATGATAAAATTGGATACTGAGAACATATAATGGGTTGTAGTGCAGACGAAAACGCTCAAAAAACTTTCCGCAAAAGTCCACATTGACGGCAAAATGTTTTGCATAAATTCATTAGAATTTTATTAAGGTACATAAAAGTGGAATCTGAACGTGATGAGCACTTCAATCAGAGATCGTTTAACCAAATTGATCCGATTGAAGAGCCTCTATGATTCTTTACACTAAAAATAATAGATCTCCATCCAAGAACAAAGAAGTGTGTGTATTAAACAGGCAATGAGGCAGAAAATATTCCTATTTACAGGATTCCTCGTTTGATGGTCGCGTTATAGCCACTCAATCAACGTTGTTACAGACGGCTCATTTATTATAATATACGCCATAAGAATTCAACATCAGCTATTTCTTCTCGGAATCAAACATTTCTCTCGGCGATCCAGCTTCGCCACAATTTCCTCTTGAGCAGGACTGACCACCTGGCATTTCTCGGAAATGGCATTCAGGTTGATGCACCCAAGCTTCGTAAATGCCTCGCTGCAATTCAAATGAACAGCGATGTTACAAACTTCGGTTTAACTGTCGTCTTTCAACGATCGAGACCTTAACCATACCATTCCCTACTTTTTATAAATAAAATTAATCAGAGACTTTGAGAAACAACATTCTACAGTGAATATAACAAACCGTTTAAAATTGTCAACTAATGCATACTTTAACTTAACATATTATTGTGAAGCAACTACACTGAAAAAATGTTCTGTCATTAAAATAAGGGACTGAAAACATTCTAAGATACTGAACGATTATAGACAGAAAAAATAAATAATCATTTCAAAAAAGACACGGACCGTGCGCAATCTTATCTGCTTCACTCTTGTCGTCTACATTCCCATTGCACACACACACACACACACACACACACACACACACACACACACACACACACACACACACCACCTACACACAACACCTACAAACCACACCTATACACCACACCTGGAACACACACACACACACCACACCAACTTTTTCACACGCCCTACAATTCCACTCTTGTCAGGAGCCCAGTCGGAAGCTTAGAGCTTGGCCTGTCGGTGGAGGTAGACTAATAATAACTTTAAAGTGTGTGGAGGGAGGAACTCGAGCAAGAAGACGTGTAAGATGACGTTGGATATCGCGATCTAGCAGGAAAGGAACATCACCCCTCCCGCGATATAACAAGCACTACACTTACGAAACTAAAGACTATAACATTTGAAGCGCTCGGACACACAAAAAGTCAATTAATGAAACAAGATATTTTCTTTCATTACACTGATACATTGATAAATACGGAATTATGGCATGCGTATAGATTTGGAAACCTACTTAGTGCTTGTAATAAATTATACTAAACAGTTATTAAATTAATAATTTCTTACTATAATGTCTTAGTACGTATTTCTTACAAGAGAGCTATTACTAAAAGCTGAATAACTCTTGTAAATATAATAACTTCGATATTTTAATAGTTTCTTAACAAGAGATCTTTTTTGCATTCCAGTGAAAGTACGTATCCTTATACAAAAGAAAATATTATTTCATTTATCGTAAAAATATATTAAAACTCTATTAGAGTATATATTAATGAAACTTTTACGACACGTGTAAGTATTAGAAATACATAAAAAAGTATAACTCCTTAAATTAATAAATACAATTTAGTATATCCAATAAGTATTACGTTATAAACGCTGTATAATTACCATATGAAGAGAAGTTTGTAATTATAGGTATTTCTAGGGCAACAGGCATTGTACGAATGGGTGGTATGTGTGTGGGACAAAAGACTTCAATGAATACTCCACCCAATTTTACTTAGATCCTAACTATTACTAAACGAGTGGTGCTGATGAGGAAAGTTTTTTCTAATTTAACGCAAGGCCGGATTTTTTCCGTTTTGAATTTGTCCTGTTTTCCCCTGTGGCAGCAGTCACCTGTCGGATGCAGTTGGCGGGGACGGTCTCCTTCACCTCCCCTTCTCCATTTCTTTTCCGTCTCATTTTCCACTTCATCCCCTTCCTCCAGCTTTTCTGCTTTCTCCACCTTCTTCTCTCTCGATCAACATTTTCCACCTCCTCCACCACTTTCGCCAACTCCACCTCTACATACTTCTTGTCCATATCCACTTCATTTTATCCTTTTCCAACTCCACCTTCTTCATATTTACCTTCTTCTTCATCTCCACCTTCTCTTTTTTACTTTCTCCTTCTCCAACTCCAACTCCTCTATCCGCATTGTCTTTTCCATCTCCACCTCCCCTTTATCATTCTCCTTCTCCACTTTCTCCATTTCACCTCCACCTTCTCATCTACACCTCCACCCCCTTCTTCATTTCCGCCTTCTTCTTCTTCACCTCATTTTCACCTCCACCTCCTCCGTTTCCATCTCCACATACTTCTTGTCCACCTCCACCTCCTCATCTTTACCTCAACATTCTCATTCTCATCTCCACCTTCTGATCTTCACCTACACCTTTGATCTTCACCTCCTCCTTCTCATCTTCACCTCCACTTTCTCCATCTTCACCTCCACCTTCTCCTTCTTTATCTCCACCTCCTCCTCCATCTTGTTTTCACCTCCACCTCCTCCATTTCCATCTCCACATACTTCTTGTCCATCTCCACCTCCACCTCCATATTTACTTCCACCTTCTCATCTTCCCCTTCTTCGCCTGTCCCGTCTTCTTCCCCTGCCGCCGCGCCGCCGCCCGGGCGCTGTGCGCTGGGTCACTGAAGGGGAATTTCTGCGGGTAGGCGCCGCGAGCGTTTTCCCGCAAGAGCGCGCGCGCGCCCGTCCAGGCACGGCGCACGCGGTTTGCGAAAGAAGCGGCTCGCCACGCGACACCACGCGGCCTTCTCGCCTTCCGAAAGACGCCGAGGCGCTCCGGCTCCCCGCGCTCGGTGGAGGGGAAAACGCGCTGCTAATTAAACACGTGTTCGCGCGCGTGCGCGCAAATCGAGCCTTTGGTCAGGTAAGTAAATTGAAGCGGAGTCGTAGGCTTCTGCGGCCGGAGTCATGTGGATGATCTTGACTGTCTGGGTGACGCCGCGTCGAAGGCTGTGTTGCCGACGTTTCGACCATCTTTTTCGTGGTCTTTCTCAGGCAGACCAGCCCTGAGGAAGACCACGAAAGGCAGACCAGCCCTGACAAGGGACAGCCAAGATCATCCAAATTGAAGCGGAGTTTGGAATACTTTAACAATCGCGAAAATGTATACGACTGGGTTTATATCTTACTACCGGAACCCGGCAAACGTTGTTCTGTCCATCTCCCTCTTTCTTCTTCCCTCTCCCTTTCTCTCACTGTCTCTCTCATCGTCTTTCCCATCGTCTCTCTCTCTCTCCGTCTCTCCCTTCCTCTCTCCGTCTTTCTGTTTCTGCCTCTCTCTGTCCCTCTCATTCACATTTATTTGCGGATTCTGCACTTGTCCGAGCAGGTGGGGCAATATCCAGAAGAGCACCAGACCAGCAAAACTTGAATAGAATGTTCATGAAGATCTCATTCTGTAGATTGCAGGGTGAGAAACTTTTCTTTGAGGCATTTGGATTCAAAATTTAATTTTTTTAATGTTCTCAAACGCTTTGTTTAGGCATTATTTAATGATAAAGATTAAAAAATGCTGCCGTGTGTTGCAGGTTGTATTTGTCATGAATATTTAGTTTTATTCTACAACGGCAACCAGTGGAGTTACAACAAAATTAACAGCACCTAAACCCTCTGGATGAGAAAACACGTAGATGTGCCAACTTTCATGCAAATCGAACCTCTATATATATTAACATTGCATTAGAATTGTTTCCAATAACGATAACTTCAGTGTAGTCTTCATTAACAATACATTTAATTTCGAACTCGGTATTAGATCACCGGGATGAATTCCAGTATTGTGTAATTTTTAGTAATGCTGAAAGGTTTTAACGATTGTTGGAATTATGTTTTTCAAACTATTTAAGCATAAACGTAATTGGCATCCAGTTAGTGCACTGTGCACTTTTTTCCTTTTTATTGTACAAGAAGTAGGCGAACCTGGCATGTCGGAAGGGATTTGGAAGATATCGCAATGACTGTTTCACAATGTCAGCTTTCTGGTTCCCATCCATTATGATATTCTGCAACTAACCAAATCTGCAAAATGCGGTCAACTTAATATATGCCAATGAGACACGTATTAAAATTGAAACTTTTCTTTACTTAATTTAATTAGTTTATAGTAAAAATGACATCATGCTATTTTTTATTCGAGGCACAAAAACTAAAGTGAATAACATTTTACATGAGGCTGTTCAGAAAAATGGAATTTACACAGAAAGATTTGCCGTGATAATTCAATAATTCTCTTTATTTTTTAGCATTTAATACCTGCTTCCATAAATACGACTGACTGGGAATATTGAAAACATTATTTTTTTTTCATTTTAGCTATATTACTAAATTATTCCCTCCAAGGTTTTTTAAAATATAAAACAATAAACACGAGAACATGCAAAAAGCAGTAATCTCCAAGAAAGTAGAAGAAATGTGAGTATAAAATGACAAAGAATTAAACTATTACACCTACTCTTTTCATTCGTTTTATGTCTGACAAATTACGTATTGCGCACAAGGTGACTCAGCATATTTGAGGCCAAAACTCGCCTCTCATTTTGTTGGGACATGGCCTTGATCTTTAGAATAAATTATTCTTAGAGCGTGAACTTTTTAGTATTTATGTACGAACACGTGCATCCATTCCAGGCAGAATTTCCATCAAAAAAAGTTTTGCCTCAAAACATGTTACTATGCTTCCTAATTTTCCTGATCGCAGACGTTATCGTCAGATAGTGAGTAATAAATAAACGCATGCATTCAACAGTTTTCTTAATAATTGTCTTAAAACTTGTTTGCCTATTGAAGTTACTGAATATGAATTTTCAAATATCAAGCCGATATCTGAAATAGTCTGATGTCTCACTGAAAAGATCATGGGATACAAGTTCACAGCGTGTGGATTGAATAACAAACCACGCAGTAGATACTAGACACGTGCTGGCAGGTTCTTTCTCTCTGGGGCCATAAGAAGGCACAATTCCTCGTAACGACACACACACACGACACTGGCAGGAGTAGGAATGGCAAAAAAATCTATTTTTTTTAAAACATTGATGTTGTTCACTAGAAACATTGATATATTACCATCGATATTTTGCTTTCTATGTTTTCTTCACATCGACATTTTGTTGCAAAAACATTGATTTTTTTAAATTTTAATTTTTTTATATAAAGGGCTTAGGCACGTTGTAGAGTAGCGGCAATCCACAGTAATATCGTTGTTTTGCGTCATCCCCTTTATCACGCTGCACATTTGGCCTGTGCAATCTGAGGGAATTTTAGGTGATTTTACTTCGAAGGTGTATGAATGGAAGTGACTAAAGTGTAAAGTAGCGAAACACGATGTTCTTTATTGTTCATTTTATTCTTTACATTCGATAATAATTTTGATTAACATACTACTAACATGCTGGTAGCCAAATAAAATATATCCCATTTACGCACTGTAGCTAAAAATGGATAGGAAAATAGCATGTTTATTAGTCTATAATTGAATCATCGATGTTTTTTCGTCGTCGACATTGACATCAGAAACCCTTTGGCAATGTATCGAAACATCGTTGTATGGATGTTTCGGTAAAATATACCATCACCAGGCACAAGACAAACGTCCATGCCCAACGCATGATTCGAGTCCGTGACAATTCGGAGCTAGGAGCTGAGTCTGCTAGTAATGTAGCATTTGCGGCTTCCAAATCGGCTATGTATTCATATACTACTAATTATCCAAACCCCTCAGTTGGTTGGTTAGTGATTCCGGTCGCGTTAGCAACTTAGGTTGTTAGTCCCGAAAGTGTAGAGCACGTTTTTTCCTTGGAAGATGGCGATGATCTTCCCGCGCCGGATGGCGAGATCCGGCACGATCTACCGTCGGTTAGCGGGGTTTCCCCCTAACCACGATTCTCCCATCAACGGGGCAACGCCCCAGCCGGGACAAGCTCTAATCTTCCGGAATATGTGTTAGTGTAGTGCATTCAAACCCCTCAGTTTGGAAAATATATACGGTCTCACATTTCCAGACATTAAAGCTCAATTCCTCATTCACATGATTTTATCCAGATTCATCAACACCCCTCAGTTTGCAAACTATTTATCACACCAGACTATTGTGCATTTCTCTAACCCTTTATCTCACCACCCGTTAACTCGAACCCATCGGTTACCATGGCTCGTTGCCAATAATTCGAAAGTGTCCAACATAAAGGCGTTTCACTGAATCAAACCAAAGGCAGGTATGTGCCCATTGTGCATGCAACGGGCCACCCGCAGCCTTAGCATTTAGGGCAGCGATTCAGGTCGAGGGACGCGCAGTGCAGCGAATACCGGGCAGAGGCGCGAGGTCTCCCGAAGGGGACTGGCTTTCTCCATGCGCCGCACGGAGGATTTCGGCGCGCGTCGGCCTTGGAGACATCCTGCGTCCGCGCGTTTATCTCCACGCGCCATCGATCACGCGTCGTCGATCACGCGGGGGCGTCGACGCTTGTCAACGCCGCAGACGCGCTTTGCTCCTGCGCTTGGCTCGCCCTCGCGTGGCCATGGTCAGCTACGGGCGAGTGTTTGGTGTTTGGAGTTCCCAGCACGGAAAGCTTGTTGACGCACCTGTATGTAAACACAACGTGTGCATTTCTTTTTATATAAAATATACGTCTTTAAATCAATATATATATATATATATATATATATATATATATATATATATATATATATATATATATATATATTGGTTTGCCTTGATTTCTAACGGCGTTCTGGCGCCTCAGAATTAATGATTAAATCATATTATGCATTTATGTTTGTATTTGGCGTTATTTATGTTTATTTATTTATTTTACGTCAAAACCAGTTAAAACTGCGTATGACGTGCCATGGGAAAAAGTTAATTAT
Organism: Teleogryllus occipitalis; assembly: GCA_011170035.1. Taxonomy (NCBI): domain Eukaryota; kingdom Metazoa; phylum Arthropoda; class Insecta; order Orthoptera; family Gryllidae; genus Teleogryllus; species Teleogryllus occipitalis. Next base: position 381,512 of record BLKR01000539.1, on the reverse strand, counting down.
GTGCACATTTTCAAAATTCTGTGATCCCTACACTACCTATACTACTATATTCCCTATACTACTTGAATTTTGAAATAAAAAAACTCCCAAGTAATAAAATCTATTTTCATGGTTAAATAAGCAATAAATTTTGGGCTCTTATCCATGTTGTCTTTCGGAATAATGCTTCCTGCCGCGACATGGAAACGATTATTTGAATAACTGTATTTCCAACTGAATTCTAAAAGACGTGCACAGATAATGAAGTTACATTTATGTCCAGAAGCAAAACAAGGGGCCATCTCAGCATTTGCTCAATGGATCAGGGAAACTGGACGATAAACCTGATCGAGATCGTTATTGGGTTGGTAGTCCGACTTCGCGAGGTACCGGTGTCCCTCATGCCTGGGCCAAGTCAAATTCCCATGCTTGGGGAAAAAAGCAACATGAGGCGAACATGGCATATTCTCTTCACCGTGACTAGCAAGATCTGCCTGCTTGAGCTTTTCTTCGTCACACAGAAACTGGGACGATTTTTAAAGGAAAGTTGCAACTCAATTTTTGCCTTCATGGGGAATCGAACCTGGAACCACAGCACGGGAAGCTAGTACGCGGACCTTGAACCATCCCAGAGGCGGTTAAAATATAAATCTTTAAATGAAGCTATTTATCCAGGCCTTCATTTCTGGTGCAATGCGCCTAAACGACGTTCTGGCACCTCAGAATTAATTACTTAATTATATTATACAGTTATAACCTAACTGTAACTGTATAATAACTGTATAGTACAGAAATGTTGGGTTATTTATATTAAATTAATAATTAACTTAGGACATGTTTCGTGACTTAAAATTTTATAAATCGAGCACTGTATACAACAATATGCAGTATGTGACGGCGCTTATTTGGAATTTGAAGAGGTACTTATCTGTTATTCTATGTACAAGACCATTCGGGGCAGAAGCTCTCACGAAAACATCAAGAACTTCACTTTTTATGAACATTTAGTGATATTTCTTTGATTTTGTTCACGTACTGCTAGTTTCATCAACGAGGAACGTGGATAGATTGACAACGAATGATTGACCTAAGACAACTTTGAAAGAAGCACGTATTTCAACAAAGGAAATGCCGACAACTCTTCGATTTCTTTACGCGGGGATACGTATGTTTTCTTGGTAATAAAACAGGTATTGCGTATCTGCGACGATGGGAGATATAAAAATGGTAGAATTTTCTAGGAATATGAATACCGAATGTCTAAAATTCAATTGTAGTTTCACTATGTGCTTTAAATGTTTGAACAAAAACTGTTACGGTTGTTGCCATTGACTTGTTTCACGAATTTATTTTGTTCGTCTGGATGACTTTATAATACACATTTTTAAAAGATCTTTCAAAAAGATTACTAGTGAATATAACTAGGTCACTAGGGGGGGTGGAAATTCGGTATGTGCCTTCCTTCTAGCAAAAGTTGATGGCTTCTCTCAAGAAATATGGCAGGAGAACATCGATGGTAAAAGAATGCTAGAAGATTTTTCGTGTTTTCAGAAATTTATAATCTAGAGATAATACAAGAACTCCCGGAAATCATTTTCAATTTAGCTTTGGATTGGCGTTCCATTTAACTGTAATTGATTTCAGAAAATTCTTCAAACTCTTGGTATTAATTTGCAAGTTGCAAAGTTAATTATTCAGTTCTGAAGCCGTGTAAGGATAAATTATAAAATGTAATTAGTTTCGAGATATAAGCGATCTTTGACGAACTTCCCTCCAATTTCTCCTTCATACTCGCGGGGAAGGAATAAAGGTTAGAGGAAGTTTCACCTGGGTCTTGTTATATTCAGGAAGAATCCAAATGACCGACCAAGTTCATTGGCTCAATGTCAATTTCAGGATAGACATCTAGGACACGCCAAAATGATGAGTTTGTTGCTGATATCAAATCTTTCAAGTAACGATGCTTATATTTTTTTAATGCAAGTAAGAGGGTCCACATATTGGACTGAAATAATAATAATAATAATAATAATAATAATAATAATAATAATAATAATAATAATAATAATAATAATAATAATAATAATAAGTAATCATTCCAGTGAAAGGTTACAAGAGTAAAATAGAACGAATGCCGTGAAAACATTTTACATTCTTTAAAACCTTTGCCCCTTTCTTGCATCTTCAAAATGGTGGTTTATCAAAACAAAACCTAAACAAGGCGAGAAGCATGGAGCACATTTTTACAAAGAAACTTCTGTAATTTCTGCAGTTAAGAAGAGAATAATGATAATTCCATGTCATAATATAAAGAAAGCAGAATAACTTCACACCCAAAAATACAACAAATTTGTTCTTTATGTGACAATGGACCTCAAATTCAAATAAAACGTCATTCCAGGAAACCGTAATACTCCCTCTAGACATTAAATTCATTCAACATTGGCATGGATTTATTCGTGCACTTTCTTGTCTGAACCACTGCCTCTCTCAAATATATTCACGCGTATTGATAAATATTTTTAGACACACAATAAATAATATTTTAGAAAAAATATAATCTCCAGAATTATACGAAAATATGTCTTCACTTTATAAGATTTTTTTTGTACGCCCCAAACTCTATAGCCATAAAAGTAAATAATAACAATTTCATTCAACATTAATTGGTCAAACACCTCTATGCGGACCAAAAGTTTAGATATTCTTCTTTAATTAAAGCCTAATTGATACTACTAAATAATAGATGAGCATAACTCATTTATCACTGGTTTTGTTCGTGCAAAAACAATCTCCACGTGGTATGAGATAGAAATTATAAAATCTTTGAAAAAATGTTTTAGCATCTATTTAGTGATTTATAATTATCAAACATAGACATTAAATTAAAATAAGTCCATCAAATAAATGAATTTCTCGTATATTCTGATCCACATTACACCATTTCATTGAAGTATTTTTCCAGATATTTTGTTATTTTATAAGCAAATACTACTTATCTAAATGTAGTTAATTAGTAGGAGCATTTTCAGAGAGGAAATGAATCATCAAATGCATCTGCTGGTTTTCGCGGATTAGTTAACTCATCATTCAAACGCTATTTATAGGCAGAGTACGAGATATTTCAAAGTCGGATAATCAAAATTAATGGGATCGTATCCACCATACCGCGCGTACCACGTCAATGTATCTTCCGTTGCGAACCCAACTCTTTATCAACTGTTCTATCCAGTGTATCACATTTGTGCCAACTCCGCGTATGTTCGCCATTGTTCCACGGGCGCATTTATCCCGATAACGCGTGCACGTAACTCGTAACTTAATTACAAAGGCATGTCCTCTGGAAGTCATCAACCTCTTGCACAGCGTAATGCGGAATAAATGTAAATGACATTTGCCGTAAAAAAATCGTACGGCGATTCAAGGAAAATACGCGCATATTCACAAATAAACGTAACAAAATTATCTTTAGGTTTTTATGTTGATCTGACGGCTGAAGTGGCTCAGGGCATCAACTGATGTCATAGCAGAATCTCTGAACGGAGTGGGGAGGGGGTTTTAGGATTCAAGTTCTGCGGGAAGCAGGATTTTGGACACTAGATAGGTCCAATGCAGCCGCTGTCTGGAGGAGAATTCCAGCGGCCGGCTGCTCTGATCGGTGATCTATTCAGAATAATCGCAATCAATGTATCTTGCAACCAAGATTATAGTTCATATAACTAATACGTGTAATGCAAATGTTTTAGTCTCCAAAGAAAGAAAAGCAAATATCTTCACTTTTGTACATTACATCCACACTCGCTTTGTAAAGACTCACAAGTCTCATTTGCGCAGTTACAAGGCAGTCAGCACCCAACGACCGAGTGGGCACAAAAAGTCCATCTTCACACAGAGTGCGAAGTCACGTGACGCGCATTACTGCAAAATGGCGAGGCTTGGAGCGCTTCGCTTCGCTTCCCTGCCGCAAAGCAATTTCAGTGGGCACGTGACGGGCGGAGGGGGGGAAATGCGGCCTTCGCCGCGTCCGCCGCCCACTCGCCACGCAACGCGTCGCCCCGGGCGCCCCTGCGCCCCCGCCCCCGCCCACGCCCACGCCCCCGCGCGGCGATTGTTTGACAGCCAGCAGGGGTGGGCACAGTGCCGGCTTGTAGGGTAGTCCCAGTGTACCATGGCACCACGAACAGAAAGGAAAGAAAAGAAACAGTTCACCACAAATATGGATAAAATATCGTTTCTTCAATGACTGATTGATAGATTGTTAGTGATTCCGGGCGCGTGAACGTCAGAGGTCATTAGTCCCGTAAGTATAGTGTATGTTTTTCATCGGGAGGTGGTGATCTTCCCCTACTGGATGGCGAGATCCGGTGCCGACCTAACGTCGACTTGCGAGGTTTTCTCCAACCAGGTACCTCCCACCAGCGGGGCACTGCCCCAACCGGGACAAGTTCCAAGTCACTGACCGATCTCCCGGCATGAGTGCTAATGTAGTGAATGTTAGTGTAAGTGTGTGTGTCAGGGGTGAGGATAGAACAAGGAAAAGGAAGGAAAGACCTAGCTGAAAAGCTAGTGTCGAAAATCCTGCCGCCGTCAGGCCTCGAACCTAGGACCTCCCGGTCAGAGGCGCTGCAGCAACATCAATAATTGATCAATTATTGATGCACTGAGCCACTGCTCCCGGTGGAAGGAAAAGAAAATTTTCACCACTAATGTGCATAAAATATCGTTTATTCAAAATATTTTTATTTATAATAATTCATTTGAATGAGCGTTTTGTCTTCGATGCTCTATCAATACTCTCTTCATACTCACAGGGCGCAGTGCCATCTGTCGGTCTTCTTCTCAACCTTTGAGCCATCTACGGACTGGCACCATCTACGTCCATTTAACGCTGTATGAAGAACTCTGTGTAAGTTAGTATGGGTCTCTCATGGGCGGGATGGTGCCACAAGCGAAGTGGCACAGAAGTTCACATTCTCCTCCCCAGGGTGCACTAATGGCACTATCTTCATCGCGCAGACTATCTCTCGCTCAGGATGACCCCGATGTCCTGGTATTTCGTACTTCTTTCCTTGTGTTTCGAACATGGAGAGGCGGCGTATGGCGTGGGCGTAAGGCTTCTCCTCTTCTTTTCGTACCCTTCTTCAACGAACTTAGGAAGCTGCGACCTCTTCATATCTCTATGTGCGCTCAGGCTTTCATTTTATTTGTTTTTATTACTTTTACTTCGTTTTCAGTTTATTCTTCATTATAACTTAATAAACAAGGTCACTGTAAAATTAAATTTTGTGCTCACAAATTTTAATTTAAAAATTACTAAACCAGTTTTAAAACATCGCAACGATGTTTAAAAACAATTATGGTTTTTGATTTATTTATTTATTTATTTAGTCGAAAACAGTCAAAAACTGTAAGTGACGTATGGGGGGAGAAAATCATCTACCCACGCTTTCTTGAGTTTCAGAATTGATCGATGTTTTATTAACATCGATGTTACGACTTTGAACATTGATGATACAATTTTGAACATCGATGTTTTGTTATGGATGTCGCATCACTAACTGGTATCACCAACAGAATTCCGTACCCGCTGCCACTGGTTGGACATATTTAAATACTTGTATTTCAAATGATTAATATAATTAAAACAATATTTTTGACTCTGTTTATACTTAATCCAACGAGTAATGGTGATTAAATTAAAATTTATGCCACAAATAAAAAATTTAAAACCCAGGTAGAGGAGTACTTTAAACACTCCTACACTTACACGCTCTACACTCCCACACATGTTGGGAGACCAGTCGGAGGCTTAGAGCCAGTCCCGAGTGGGGCAGTGCCCCGTTGGTGGGAATACCTTGTTAGGGAAACCCCCGTAAACCGACTTGTCGGTCGGCCCCGAACTTCCTCAAGCAGCGGGCGAAGTTCACCGTCACCTCCCGTGATGTGCTATCACCTCCCCATCGGAAATACGAAATAACAATAAATTTTTTGTTTATTTAGATTCCTTCCCTTTTCAATTTTATTTTCTTGCTACTCAATTCTTTCAAGAATTTTTCAGGGTATTTAACATAAATGTTGGGAGACCAGTTGGGATACAATAATATTGAGGCAAGATGCAAGCAGTTTACATTAACTAGTTTTTTACCTTTATTTAAATTTGTTAAATATAAATCAGGTAGATAATCAATGTTTAATTAATTTAATAATAATGGAAATTTTGAAAATAAATTAAATTTTTAAGAAGGATGAAAGTATCCTTGGGAAATCTAAAACGAATTCTATTATTATTATTATTATTATTATTATTATTATTATTATTATTATTATTATTATTATTACCATTATTATTTATTCCTAGATTAAAATTTCATTTAATATTTCATTGATTCTATTTGCAGTTCTCTGTGAATTTCAGAGTTTGAAATAAACCATTCGGTTTTTAATATTTTTCTTAAGAATTTGTTTTGTATAATTTGAATTTTGTTCAAATTTGTGGAAGAAGCATGACACCAAACTGAGCAAGCGTAAGTAAGAACTCTTCCTGATGGTGTAGAAAGGACGTGAAAAACTAATACATACTATTAAAGTGTTTGTACTTAAGTACTCGCATTTCACGGCCGTTCCATTTAGCCATATGCGCCCCCACCTCGAAGTGCACCGCATGCTCGCAGTATGTAAGGACTTCTTAATAGGTTTCCCATGAGCATCATATAGCACGTGAAAGTACTTTTTGAACTGCTACACTATTTATATTTTAATTACGATAAAAATAATGTAGAATTAAACCCTAATCGCATTTTTTGCTTCATATTTGCTGTTTCAGTAGGTGGACCTTATTGGTTCTGGTAATCAGTGTTCTAAAGTTTTTTTTTGTTTTTTTTTTCATTCTGAGACATGAGAACTTATAAAGAGAGAGATTTTATGAATGAGGGATTTTATGATTAAATGAATATGTATCTCTATTAAAATGTATTTTTTATTTACAACTAAACATTTCATTACTAAAATTCCATATATCAAGAACTCTTGAAAAGATCGTTTGTTGAATCATTAATGAAATTAAGTATGATGACTGTGAAATGTGAGGATAATCATGTGGAAGTTGTCGCAGCTAACATCGTTGGAGGAAGCACAAAGCTCTTTGCGGCAAGTTCATCGTCGAAGTGACGTCCAAGGTAGTTACCTTGACGATAATTGTCAGTAAGAGAATGGAAAGTCAACAATATTACTCAATTATTTACGTGTGGTTTATAAGCACGATTGCATAATTTTGACCAGAGCATTTAAAATGTAAGATGTTGAGATTACAGCTTTAACTTTATTTTTACATCTCAATTTCATTAAGAAGATAATAAACCACCTTTGTTTCCATTCCATATGAATTTAACAAAGAACAATTTCAGTGTCTATTTTAGATTTTTTCTTTTCCCCCGCTATGAACAAGATACATTTCATTGCACATTATGAACTTTTATTGACTTTTATTTTTATATATTTTATTATATTTAATTTTTATATATATATTTATATTTAATAGAATCCAAGAGTTATTTTCACGGCGGGGTTAAGAAAGTTGGTAGTACTTGAAACAGCTACCCCTCTCGGATATGGCAAGTGCGAATATTCGTATTTTTTGCCATGTACAGCAAATACGGTATCTATATTGCGAATTTCTAATGCGAACAGAACTTGAAAAAAAACTATGGAGCCTCCCTCCAAGTGAGAGGCATCTTTAGTTCGATCGATACCCAGGAACTCGGAAAAATCCAAAAACTATGAAACAGTGTTAAATTTGGTGAATAGTATAAACATTTGATTGTGTTATTAGCTTATTCTAATACTGCGCATTCTAAGTCAATTCTCATACTCTGTGTCTGCTTACAACACACCTGACGTGATGTGACAGCGAAAAAGAGGCTACCCGCCATTCATTTTCATAATACTTCATTAAATGTATTGTTTCTTCGAATGTTTAATGTCACTCAATAGTTGAGCAGCTTTTGCTCCTACGGGCCACAACTAGATACTATGAAGTTAATGTAGCTTTCGATGGATCATTGTTTCACAGTTTAACCTTTTCGAAAATTCGACAAATTCTCTTTGAGTGTAATAACATATCAAGGGCAGATGCCAGTGATGTCAAGGTCTTTTACTGGCGGCTGTGGCACTCTTCACGGCACCATGGAATGCCACGAGCTTCTCAGCGCGACTAGCGTCGGGAAAGGAAACTACGAGTAGTAACCTCGCCGTTTTACAACATGGTGGAATCGTATGTAAAAAAGATATGCACAGAAAAATAAAAGTAAAAATACAAATAAAAAATAACAACAAACGTTCTTAAATGCATCTATCTAAATCCCGCGTAATCGTATTTTATATGTAAAGCGTACAAGGGCTCAGGACAACTTTGACTACCTACTGCTCTCTTCAGGTGAGGTGATCAACTACGTGGGGGAATGATTTCGTCCTGCTACCCTGCCACGGAGTCCATCGACCTTTACATCTCTGGTATATGCGTTCAGGACATCTTCAACTAGTGATAATAAAACAGCACGTACTTTGTCGCCCGTACTTTCACGAAAAATTACGCGAGAAGTTCTGAAATGTTCAAAAAATTGTACATGACTTTATTTTAAAATCTATTTTTATGGAAAATGAAAAAATCTCTATAATTGTAGTTGTGGGAAGACGAAAAAAGTCTGAATTTTTGCAATTTTCGAAAAATCAGGGTTTTCAACGAACATGAGACCTACGCTATTCTCTTAAACATCCTTTACTATACCGAAAAACACAATTCAATCCAAAACGATGAAGCCATTTTTTGAAATTTTAAAAATGTCCTACAGGGTTCATGTACTGTTCCCCCAAAAATGAATATATCGGTTTCAAATTAAAGAGGCCGCGACATCAGCTGATTCGGGAATATCTACTTTTGGAGAAAATCGGTCGATTGGTTTAGCGGTTTAGTTTTCTAAATTTAGCAACTGGATGTATCCACTTTTTATTTACTAGGGCCCCCTTTCTTGACATCAAGGACCCACAAAACAGAGATTCTGGCTACACCATGTGTTAGAGGATTTTTTTTCTCTTAATTTATCAACTGGTTGTACGCACTTTTCGTTGCCAGAGCCCGGCAATGAATTTTTTCCGCCGAAAATCAGCCGTATTTTTGCGCATCATTACATAACTTTCTCTCTACTGACCAAGTGGTAGCGAGAAAGTAAAACTTAACAGGATTTTGAAACCCAAAACAATAAACCGCCTCCGTCTTAAAAGAAACACCTTAAAAAGGGGAAGCCCCTGATCATGCGTCTCGACGCGCGTCTGCGGGGCTTCCCGAGTGGGCGTTAGTTTCTTAGTTAGTTTTACCTTATTTTATGTGGCAAGACTCGGGCCATCAGGCCCGCTCTTCCGTCTAACCACGCAAATTTCGCTACGCTCCTTTCACCACCTGGCGGAGAAAGGAGGAATTATTTTGGACGACGAAACAGACGGATCTCAATTCTGCTCAGAGGCTTCTTTTAGGCTTGAGGATTTTCTACGTGCAGTAAATCTACTACATGGGACAGTCGGCTTTATTGATAGATTAACTTTTCGTGTTTCCGGGCGCGTCAACTGTTTTTGTCATTAGTCCCGTTGGTGTAGTGCATGTTGTTTTTCTCGGGAGATGGCGGTCATCTTCCCCCGCTGGATGGCGTGATCCTGCGCCGACCTACCGTCGGCTAGCGGGGTTTCCCCCTGACCAGGACTCTCCCACCAGCAGGGTACCGCCCCAGCCGGGACAAGCTCTAAGCTCCCGACCGGTCTCCCGAAATATGTGGTAGGGTAGTGCATGTTAGTGTGTGTGTAAGAGGAGAGGATAGGACAAGGAACAGGAAGGACAGATCGCGCGCGGTCCGTGGCCCGTTTGGTAGGGTACTGCTCCGGCATTCGCCTGGTGTTGATCGGAGAAACCACGGAAAACTACGGATCAGAGCAGCCGACCTTCTCCTCCAGACAGAGACTGAATTCGACCTAGCTGAAAAGCTAGTGTCGAAAATTCTGCCGCCGTCAGGACTCGAACCTAGGACCTCCCGGTCCGAGGCGCTGCAGTGACATCTGTTGATGCACTGAGTTACCGCTCCCGGTACAGCTGGCTTTACTTCCACTCCGAAGGAGGGCGTACGGAAGAATTTTTCGCTCTTAAAAATCCACGGCTTCGATCGGGTTCGAACACGCACCTCTGGTTCGGTACGCTGACTGTTATACCAACGAATCCGCTTTAAGTTTGCGTTGGTGTTTGTCTCGGTCGCGGGGAAGCCCCGCGGAGAGAGAGAGAGCGCTGCTGGTCCGCACACAGGTCGAGAGCGGCTTGAGGCGGTCGAGGGCCAACGGCAAAGGAAACGAAGATCATGCGGAAGAAGCGGTGCCGGGCGCAGGAAACGAGGACGAGGGACGAGTGACGAGGGAGGATGGGCTCGAGGGGGAGGGACGGGAGAGGATGTCGAGCGGCCGGTGCAAAGGGCACAAGGACGGGCTGCTGGAAATACCTATGTCGCGTCTCCACGCGCTGAAGTTGAATTCTCTCTGGTAGTAAATTGTATAGGATAGAAATGCCACCCTGGTTAAAGCTGTTTAGTTTACAGCTTATAAATATTTCCTGTAAATTAAAGATTATGTAAATACAAATCACAATATATATATATATATATATATATATATATATATATATATATATTGTGTGTGTATAAAAGAAAGTGAAAGCAAAATAATTAACAACGTAAATTTAAATCATGAAAGTATCCTGAATCCGATGTATTTGAAAAATGTCCCATGGCAAAAATGTGTTTCACATTTTTGATTTAGATGATGTCAAAAGATTCCCTAGCAACAGAAGGGACAATGCAATGACAGAACGCGTGCTTTGCGTAATGGATGTGTTGATGGCGTTAGAGTGGAGGCTGTGGACGAAGCAGCGGGCAAATAAATGAGGGGAGTTGTGTTGTGGCAAGGGATAATTCACAGATGAGGTCACGTAGATGAAGAGGGTTGTGAACGGGTGCTGAGAAAAGGGAGCTTTAGAGTAAAGTGTGTAGGGATGACAAAATTTGAGGGCGTTGAGTAGGGGACGGTGATGAGAGGCATGGCTCGGGCGTTTAAGACGGAAGTCGTGAGAATACTTTCAAACGTCGGAGACGAGAGAGAAGCGGGGAGAGAAGCGACGGGGAGTGGCGGCAACAGAATGGGGGAGGAATGTGAAGCAAGGAAGGCTTAGCGGTGAGGGCTTCGCGGGGACGGAGAAGCCGGCGTCCCCACGGTTGGTGACGAGGATAAAAGGAGAACCTGCAAATGAGAGCGCGGCGTCATCGAGCACTGACCTGGGAACCAGATTGAATAGCGCGAGGTTGTTTTCAACGTGACGACTTCTACAGCCGGGACCAACTTCAATCTGCACGTGAAGGAAACAGCATCTTAATTCTAATTTAGCCTCGTTTACAGGAAATTGTGGCATTGAATCTTATCGCAGTTCCTGGAGGATGTATAGACGGGGACGCGGAAATGCAATTAGAAATTGAAGAAATGTCAAAGTTTTGTAGGAAAACTCGTTAGAAATGGAAATTCCAAACTTGGAGGAGATATAAATACATGTACTGATATTTTAGTGAAACGTACAGAACAGAGTATTGTTATTAAAAATATTATTTTTATAGTTTAAAATTACATTTTTGATGATTATCACACAAGAACAAATCCAGGCTTTTCGGTCCTCGTTCAAGAGAAAAATATAGCTCTGAATGGAGTTGAATAGTCAGAGGAATTGTTTTTGTTTTGGCAGGAAATTATTTTAAAAATTGCAAGTACAATTGCTACATTCAGTGATAAGCAAAATACTTTTAGGGACAAACAATTTATATGCATGGTGTCATTAAAAACACTAAAGAAACTAAGTAACAATCGATCAATACTAACTTTCTACAATAAAAATTATCTTGAGACAGTTGGTGAACGTAGAACAGGCTACAATAGAGTGATTAAATATAGTTTGCCGGTTTGCCAAAATACAAAGCGCATAAGGTTTGCAAAATTAGTTAAAAAGATTAATTTTTTCTAGAAAAATCATATTTTTAATGCGGAATTGCACTGATAAAAGAGTTTCGAGCCGATCCGGTGACCGAGATCGCTAAGGCAGTAGTGTCGTAGCGATCTCGGACAGAAGGGTCGCGGGTTTGAGTCCCGCCTCGGGCTTGGTTGTATTTGTGTTCGTTCTTTCACCCCTTATCATCACCGTATCGTTTCATATTCAAAGTTACCATAACGTTAACTCCAATTGTGGACGCTAATGACCTAGATGTTGCTGCGACCTAAAATAAAAAATAAAGAAAAGTTTTGAAATACCCCCAAACCGTTTTATTTATACTACTAAGTGTTGGGAAAATACTCACACCATCATCTTTCACATAACACACATTAGTTGGGTTTTCCCCCTTTTTATTCTTTAATTTTTCTTTTTTCTTTCCTTTCAAGGAAATTTAAGTTGAAATCTCAGTCGGTGGTGCGCAGTGAATACCCGACACCCCTTCAGCGGTTGCTGCTACCGCTGACTCTTCCTCCACCACAGCCGCGGCCGTGTCAATTCCAGCGAAAGTTCAAGGTGAAGGAACAAGTTTTCCACAGCCAACTACGTCATCTGACATGTGCGCTGTCTTCCAGAGTCTATTCTCTCTACGTCTCGCAAACTGCACTTTCATACAAATGTTCTTCTTAGAACTCGAAGATTGGCATGTCCTCATTGAGTCCAGATACTAGGAAATTTAACCAGCCTGTTTCTAAACAAGTTTTTTGTCTCATTTTATTACATCCCAACTGCTTTATTATGCTCACTCAGTGTGTGTATTTTTATCGCGTGTTTTACGAGGTCAACCCAAAAAGAAATTTTGCAAAATCAGAAAATAAATATAATAATAATAATAATATTAACAACTAGAACAATCATTATTATTCAAGACTATTGTAAAGAAACATTGAAAACTGTCATTTACTCGTACACTTGGATATAGGAATGGTTGACTACCCTGCACACAATTGGCAACATCCGACCTCCTGGTTCTTTATATCAGAATACTTTTATTGCCTACTCCACCTCTTATCAATCTTCTTGGTATTTATCTCAATATAACACATGTGTGTTCTGCATAATACAAGAATTAAGGAACACAAGAAATTATCTTAAATTATTATTATTATTATTATTATTATTATTATTATTATATCATCTTAAATTCAAGAGAAGTGAATTCTAATACTCTACTTGTACCACTCCATAGTTTGACCATGGAATTTCTCCATATCTTGTAAAATTCTGGGACCACATCGGTGTTGTAGGAACTTAAAGAATCATCGACTTTTACAGAACTGAAGGCTTCTGGTTCAATTTCTCCGTAAGACATTGGTGTCTTCACAATTCGATTGCACCCTATATCATATCATACCACCATCCCTTTTGAATTATCACATCTAAAAACATTCATTTATAACGATCATTTGAAATAATCATTTCTATCTTATATATTATGTTTATTTATTCAGAGGAAGTAAACTGCAAATCGCCACCGTGATCACCTGGCTAGAAAAAGGAGAGGACATATGACAAAGTCTCCTCGGCCCCCTACTCTCACATTTGAGAACGACTCTCATCATTATGAAATAACTGGCTATGGGGCCCCTCATTAAGAGAAATTCGTAAGCGAGACATTAGAATGTATGAAACAGATAGTTCGTCTAGCGAATATAGAAACCTTAGAACTGACCCAATGCAAAAGATCTTTCTTCATTGCTCCTTACCCCCCCCTACACGTTTCACGTAATATTAAAGTGGTGGGACGACGACTAGAGTTGCGATGACCCGAAAGAGAGTAGCGCTTAAACGAGAAGCGGGTTGCCTAATAAAACAATTGACTGCTGACAGCGATTCGCAGAACTGAGCGAAACTAAAACATTTATCGTCCCAAAATATTCCTTTTTAGACAAAACATGCAGAATGGTATACCAGCGTACCGGACTGTTGTACCCAAGTTTGCGAGTTCAAAGCCGACCGAAGCCGTGGATTTTTAAGGGCGAAAAAATCCTTCGTACACTTTCCTTCGGATGGGGAAGTAAAGCCGGATGTCCCATGAAGTAGATTTACTGCATGTAAAAGGTCCTCAAGAGTAATAGAAGCATCTTAGCTAAATTCAACTTGCCTTTTCGTCATCCAAGATGATACCTTCTTTCTCCGCTAGGTGGTGAAAGGAGCGTAGCGAAATTTGCGTGGTCAGACGGAAGAGCAGGCCTAATGACACGAGTCTCGCCACGTAAAATAAGAGATTAACTAACTAACTAATTAAAAAATGCGTCATCAATTTTCTTCGACGCCCGCAAATTCGCGGCGAAAGAAACGCGAGCGAATTTCGCACCTCCCCGCATCCGCTTCTTGCCGCGGAGGGAATTCCAGCGGGCATTTGCCCGTTACGCAAGCTCCGCTATTTATAACTCGGTTCCGTGCCGTTCTTGCAGCGCAACTTCTTCGGAGTGCACCGTTGTTAAACGACCTATGAGGCGGAGGCTATTTGGCGGCGGCGGCGGCGGCGGTGGCCGCGTATGTAGGTGAGCATATCTCTGATGGCATCTCCATCCGGTGCGCTAGCAAGTACGCGCTCGGCGAACCGTGAACGCGGGCGACGTCCTTTAACCCCCCCCCCCGGCGGCGTCACTCGCGGTGCGGCCCTGACGTCAACGCTACTCGCTCGTCGCTCGGCCTTCCGACTACGCTCCGGGAGAGTTGTCTTCGGTACCGGCATCTCGCGAGCACATGGTGCGGTGTTGCCAAACGCGCACGTTCTCGCTTAGCTTGTGCGATTGATTGATTTTTTCGTTTCCGGGCGCGTCAACTGCTTCGGTCATTAGTCCCGTTAGTGTAGTGCATGTTTTTTCTCGGGAGATGGCTGTGATCTTCCGCTGCTGGATGGTGAGATCCGTCACCGACCTACCGTCGGCTAGTGGGGTTTCCCCCTAACCAGGACTTTCCCATCAGCGGGGCACCGCCCCAGCCGGAACAAGCTCTAAGCTCCCGACCGGACTCCCGGAATATGTGGCAGTGTAGTGCATGTTAGTGTAAGTGTGTGTGTGAGCGGAGAGGATAGGACAAGGAAGAGGAAGGACAGATCACGCGCGGTCCGTGGCCCGTTTGTTAGGGTACTGCTCCAGCATTCGCCTGGTGTTGATCGGAGAAACCACGGAAAACTACCGATCAGAGAAGCCGGCCGCTAGAATTCTCTTCCAGACAGCGACTGAATTCGACCTAGCTGAAAAGCTAGTGTCGAAAATCGTGTCACCGTCAGGACTTGAACCTAGGACCTCCCGGTTAGAGACGCTGCAGTGACATCAGTTGATGCACTGAGATACCGCTTCTCTGACAGTGTGTAACTTTGACTTATGTGTGCTCTAGGTTGTCAAATGTTTTAGCGCCCTTTTAATTTTATTTTTTTAACATTAAAACTACTTATAATATTTTTAATGAAAAAATTGCTGTAAGATATTTGTAATCGAGGCAAAAATTGTGTACGTATAAATAATTGATTATACGTATACGTATAAATAATTCTTACTATGATATCGATTTTATAAAGATACGATATTTTTGTATTAATTTTATCTGGATATATCAATGGAATTCAATCAAATATGGAAAGAAATATTTCTATAAAAAACATTCAAAAGTTCGCCTTATGAAATTTTGAATCCGCTGAAATTCGTGCGTCCCCAGAAATCCGCGCGTCTCAGTCTGCAGCCTACTCAGCCTATTCTGTAATCTGGCACTGCTCTCTGATAAAATGCCTTCATCGGGAATATTTGGCATCGTTCAAGGTCTATCAGGGCGTTGAAGGTGCTCTGTGTGTGCTCAAACTGTAAATCGAATTGGAAGTGATAGCAGAGCCCGCTGATTCGTCGGATTTGGCGGGAGACTTATGTAGCATAATAATCGATCACTCGATCATGCTATACCGAACTAGTTCCCAACTCTGGCGGTAGAATGTGCTGCTAACTTTATATTCTCACGATAAACATCAAATTGGTGGCGTTAATCTGTATACAATTGCCTTAATATATGGTATTAGTTACATTTATTTTTATAATAATTATATGAAAATATAAACATAGATTAGCAGTTCACGGGGAGCTCAACTGAAACGAATGCGAATCAAGAAGATGTGGTGTTGTGGGAATTTAGCATTCTACCGCCACAGAGCTTTAGATCTTTTAACATTTCGACCTAAACGCTTCTGCGAAACCCCTTTGCCGACTTCACCTACTATTGGCCGAGAGATTGCTGTCGATTGCTGTGAGCTACGCTCAGCTTCCCTCTTATGTTTCATTCCAGTCCTAGTCCCTGTGAGGGGCAACTCACGACATACCCAACCCTACCTTCTGTCGCGCATGTGGGGATGTGTACATTCCATGGGGAACCCAGATCGGCTGGGGATGTGATGACCCTTAATCCATTGGCGCAACGCTGTTGTCGCTATAGAAACGTGTTGATGCTGTCCAGCTGCCAACCCCAAACTTTCGCCGTGAGACGCCTCGAACGCCGTAACGAAGGGGCTTCTTGTAAAAATGCGGTTTGCCATGCTTTTCTGTACCGGGCGAAGTAGCACAGGGCTTAGCGCGCTGATGTCGCATTCAGAGAGACCCGGGTTCCATCCCCGTGCCGGACATCCTGACCGGGGTTTCGTGTCTTCCCTATGTCATCCAGGCAAATGCTGGGATGGTCCTATTGAAAGACCACGACCGCAAAATCGGCGTCGCTAGCCGAATTCGTTAACTACGTGAAGTCACGAATGTTAAGAGAATTCGAGACTTCGCGGGTTCCTGGTTGGGTTACAGACTAGGAACCTCGGGATCTAACGGCGCCTAGGCCAATTACGAGACACATAATGCAAATATAAATACTTTTCTGTAAATACCACATAAGACTGTCAATAACTTCAGCGGCTGAAAAGAGTGACTAAGAAAATTCGTGTGCACGAAACAGTTTACAAAAGCGGGTTACACAACTTCTGCCTCTTGTTATTGCTTAATAATTGCTAGTTGCTTAATTGCAACAAAATATAATAATAAGAATAAGAAGAATTACCCATTTCCAATAAGATTGATGTTTTTATTTTGACTTAATGAAAATAATTTAATATATATTTGCTTTTTGCCTGGTGAAGTTGAAGAGAAAGATAAATTAATATTGTGTCATCCATCTCTCTAGCATTCTTCCCGAAAGTGTTTTCCAGATTGATTCCAAGTTCCTCCATAAGTGCTAACGCTCCTTCAAAACGAGTGTTGTAGAATGGCAGATGAAATCAAATCCGAAATATTGTTTCTGTGTACAATTAATTTTGTTAAAGAAATTAATGTCAAATACTAGCACTTACTTAACATGGCACAAAATCACTGCCGAATACGAAAATACTGAGTAAAGAATAGCCAGAAAATTCTTGGAGTATATTTTCAAGCAATCTATACATTATTAATTTCGATGGTTCCCTGTACTCTGTTGAGTAGTGCAGAAGAAATAGAAGCACTTCTTTAGGTTCTTCATGCCAAGAAAGGGAAGTCTTCGTATTTGTATATTTTCATCGCACGAAACTGAATATCACTTAATTGGGTTAGTGCCATTTCGTTTGCAAATAAGCTGCTAACTACAAATTAAATTGAAACGTTTCGAATAATACTGAATAAGTTCATTTATGAGTTTATTACCATCAATGTTCAAATTAAAATATATAACATTTTTCTTTATATTCATAATGCATCAGAGAATAAATTACATCAGTAAAAGCAGTTCTACCTTTTTAATGTTTTTAATATATTTGTAATGTAATGTTTCTAAAATTAAGCTGTTATCGTGAACAATAAACAATGGAACTGTTCAATGTCATTTCGTTCGGTTCATTTCGTTCTCATTCTGAAAACACTTTATTCGTGTCGATAACAATAAATTGAGTGCAAAAAGACTTCTAATACCGCTGTGACATTTCCGTGAGCTTTTTTACAACAGAAAGAGTAAGATCTTCCAGGAACAAAGGAAAACTTGCCGCAAGCACGTGCAATTTTGATTTTGTCAACGAAACTATGCTAATTTAATTTTTGAACAAGAACTAAAATTAAATGTACTGTTCGCGATAGTCTGTAGTATATGTATTTGAAGATAGACGAAATTAATCAACCCGTTGGATATAATTTCATATTTCCTAAATTTAATATTTAAGTTGTCAGGCCTGAGGGATAAATCATATATGCGTGTTGTACACATTTCTTTACAGTAAATAGCCTGTCAATATGCATTAAATTGTATTGCCAGAGAAGAAGTCCTATATGATTGTCAATATTAGCTATCAACCGATTAGTTGGTTGTTTTTTGACACGATCGCCAGTGCCCAGTGGACTTAACGGTAAATCTGAAACAGCACGAGATCGTGAGAAGGAACAACTCTGCCTTGCTGCTTTCGGTTACTGAGAACTCCAATGCCTTCACCGCTGCCTCTGGCAGAACCTCCTACATCAATATGTCGTTTTGTTCCTGGTTATAAAGATCCGTGATTCGCTTTGTGTGCATGACTTTTTATTCATACCAACCTATTATTGCCAAGATGTAATTACACTAGTAAATCCCGCAAATATAGACGATGACGTACGTACTGGCATTGAAGTAAATATGTGAGAACGAGTAACTTCATTACATTATATTACATGTGGAATTTTACCCGCAAATTTTCTTCTAATCAGCTGGTGAACTACCCCCTGAAATGATTTCTTGTCTCTTCTACCTTCTCCCTAGCTTTCCAGTATTCATCAACTGACTGTCATGTCTTATGTACAAACTGCTTCATCACACAACATGACATAATGTACAAACTACTTTCGTCAAACTACTTTTTTCCTCGAACCCCCTGCCCCAAATCTTCAAGTTTACTCCAGAAAATGATGCAGTTTAAAATAACATCTTATTACTATTGTTATTTCAAAAATAATAATTTGTCGTTATTAATCAAAGAAACAATTAAAGCAATTATTAAATTGATACGAATTGTAAAGACTAATCTTGGAAATCATCAACTCTCGTTGCATCACGATTTCAGAACACATCTTTGGTCGATGACCGCAGCCACCAAATACGGCCTCGGAACCTCCTCCACCACCACAGCCAAATTTCCTTTGGAATCTCCACCACAACCACCGCCAAAACCGTTGCCATTAATACCACCACTCGTGGCCATCACCAACGCCATTAACACTGTTCCACCCAACTCCTTGACCATTACCACCACCGCCACCGCCACCGCCACCGCCAAAATCGTTGCCGCTAATACCACCACTCGTGGCCAACACCAACGTCATTAACAATGTCCCACCCAACTCCTTGATCATTACCACCACCACCACTACCACCACAACCACCAAAACCGTTGCCGCTAATGCCACCACTCGTGGTCATCACCAACACCATTAACAAAGTCCCACCCAACTCCTTGACCATTACCACCACCACCACCACCACCACCACCACCACCACCACCACCACCACCACGACCATCACCACCACTCCGTCGCCGACATCACATCCACCACCATCACGTCCATCGCGAACACCACCATCACCATTTCCTCTACCACCGCTGCAGCGCCCTGCTTTGTCCGGGTCCTAATAAAATCAGCGGAGCCTCCGGCGGCGGCGGCGGCAGGCGGGCAGGCGGCGACTGGCCACGGGGAAAAAGCGGTCCCGCAGCATTCCGGGCGCTGATAAATGAAAGGGGCAACGCAGGAGCCCGGTGCCATCGCCGGGCAGCGGGCGCCGGCCCCCGCGCGCGCAAGCCGCTTCCCTCTGCCGCACGGAGCCAGCAGCCACGACGCCCATTCGCCCCCTCGGGCACTGGAGCGCACAGGCAAACCGCGCACGCCTTTTGCTTGTGCTTGAGTACGGTACAGGCGGGACTTCGGGCACTATTCCTACCCGACGGTACAAGAAGACTGGATGGTTGTTAGTGATTTCGGATGCGTCAGCTAATAGGGTCATGATTCCCGTAAGTGTAGTGCATGTTTTTCATCGTTAGGTGGCGGTGATCTTCGCCCGCTAGATGCCGAGATCCGGCGCCGACCTACCGTCGGCTAGTGGGGTTTCCCCCTAACCACGACTCTCCCACCAGCTGGGCACCGCCCCAGCCGGGACAAGCTCTAAGCTCCCGACCGGTCTCCCGGCATATGTGGTAGTGTAGTACATGTTAGTGCAAGTGTGTGTATGTGTGTGTGTGTGTGTGTGTGTGCAAGGGGAGAGGATAGAACAAGGAAGAGGAAGGAAAGATCGCGCGCGGTCCGTGGCCCGTTTGTTAGGGTACTGCTTTGGCATAAGAGGGAGTGAGTGTTCACTGTTTACGGACACGACAACTCCTGAGGCCATTTGTCCCGTAAGTGTAGTGCACGGTGGGTGGTGATGTTTCCTCCCCAATGGAACGTGAGATCCGAACTTCACCTACAAGTTGGCTTACAGAAGTACCCCCCCCCTGGTATCTCCCCACGCAAGGCATCACCTCAGCCTGGCCAAGGTCTAAGTTGCGGAATGGATATCAAGCATTTGTGGTATTGTAAGTCATGTAACTGTAAGTGTGTGCGGAATGGAACAAGAACGAAATAGGAAGGAATGTTCGCGTGGGCCAGTTTGTTAAGATACCATTGTGATATTCGCCTAGTATTCATTAGAACGGCTGGCCGCTAGAATTCTTCTTTAGACAGTAATTGAATTCTATATATCTAGTGCCGAAAATCCACCACCGTAGAGATTCGAACCCAAGGATCTCCTAGTCAACGACGCAAATGCAATGGTGTTGCCACGGAACCATTGCATTCTCTTCTTAACATACTAGTTCGTGACGATTCAATGACAAATTATTTCACGTTATAGACTTACTAGATAAACAATATTGTAAACAATACACACTACTAAAATGTCACTGCAGCGCCTCTGACCGGGAGGTCCTAGGTTCGAATCCTAACGGTGGCTGGATTTTCGACACTAGCTTTTCAGCTAGGTCGAATTCAGTCGCTGTCTGGAGGAGAATTCTAGCGGCCGGCTGCTCTGATCGGTAGTTTTCCGTGGTATCTCCGATCAACACCAGGCGAATGCCAAAGTAATATCCTAGCAAACGGGCCACGGACCTCGCACGATGTCCTTCCTCTTCCTTGTCCTATCATCTCCCCTTACACACACACACTTACACTAACATGCACTACACTATCACATATTCCGGGAGACCGGTCGGGAGTTTAGATCTTGTCCCGGTTGGGGCGGTGCCCCGCTGATGGGTGAGTTCTGGTTAGGGGAAAACCCCACTAGCTGACGGTACGTCGGTGCCGGGTCTCGCCATCCAGCGGGAAAGATCACCGCCATCTCCCGAAAAAAACATGCACTACACTAACGGGACTAATGACCAAAGCAGTTGACGCGCCCGGAAACACGAAAAAAATCAATAATACTGCTAAAGTAAGTTTTATTCGAGTTATTCACACCACAGCGATTCTAGAAATATTGTTCTGCAGCCAAATGAAGTTGTGTCATATTTTTCTTCATTGTTTGCGTTTGTGTGAACTATTTATAAAATAAAGTTTTTGTAACTTTTAATGCTGTCATAATCTTTTAGTTTCTTTTTATAATGGTGTTGTAATTAATGTTTTCCTCCCAACAATCTGAAGAACAGAAGAGAATCCGTAGAGTTTATCAACGTCACATTTGATGTAATGACCCATGACATGCATCTATCAACTGTTGTTCTGTTGTGAAGATAATAAATTATCTAGTCATATCTCGTATATCTGTGCAAGAAAAACTTAAATTGTCGGCAGCCAAATGAGTGTCGTGGTTGTCCAATTACCCTTCACAACCCTTCACCTTTGATGAAAAACAATGTACTGTCTGAAGTGATAATATTAGTCAAAGTAACATTTTAAAATGATGAACACTTCAGAAAACAAAACGTGTAGAGTATTACAAATGCGCGGATTAAAGGTAGTGAAAAAACAGTCCAAACAAAACGATATATTTTAACGTTTCCAGAGGTAAGGAAGATATCGTCAACCTTAACGTATAATAATGTACGTCGCATATATAACGTATAATAATGTATGTAAACGTATAACGGTGGCAAAATATTTCTACGTACATCAGTAGAGGGGATCACAGGCACAAAATAAATTTAAGACCGCAGAGAACGGATGTCGGGAAATTCTCTTTCACAAATCGAACGATAAGGGATTGGAATAAATTGCCTGTAAAAACCCTTGAACCTTTTCCTCGAAGCGTTCAACAGTTTAGGAAATTAATTTGGGGTATTTTTAAGTTTATGAGGTTAACTAAGAATATTAAGTTATACAGTGAGGTGTCGTGCGGTGAAGAGCAGAGAAATAATGAACGAAATGTTTTTAGTGTTATAGTGAAGTGAAGAATAGTGCAGTGCGGTCTTTATTGTATAAACACACAGTTCGGCTTTAGATGATAGATGCTTCTTTTCTTTTTCATGTAATTTAATGTTTTAAGAATAAGCAGTTCTTATATTATTATTATTGTTATTGTTATTATTATTATTATCTTTTTAGCATTATTATATTATTTTAATGACATTTATTATCTTATTTATGTAATTAACTGACACCGGGTTACACTCAATTGCAGTATAAATAAACGTATTTTACGTTATAATTATGTTGCACACCAATGAATGGCCTTTGTTTAAACTGCTGGGCGGGGAGATTTTTCGTGACAAGGTATTCCTCAACAATGTTCACTTCTTGTGAATCAGTCCGAAGAGTCGTTTTTTGGCACAGGACAAAGCCCACTGAGGGGCAGCTAGATACCGCTAGCCCACACGCTGAGCCAAACTCTTGAGCCTCCGTCCGCCTTCAATCCAGTGCAGTATGATTGATGATGGAGCAAGTTCGTGTGCTGATTACTTCTGAGTCAGAGGAGTGGAATGCTATTTCGCCTCGGCGAGGTCACGGGAAGTTGTCGAAGATGTGATCATTAGAACAACGTATTCTGTAGTAGTATTTGGGCGTCTTTTTAACATGTTCTGGATATTGTGTAGCAATACCTTATTTACGTCTCAAAAATATATTATGAATACTATAGTTACTCCTCAATGAACTAGCGATGCTACAACAGCATATTCATTCTAGCATTATTTGTAAATTTTGCAATTTTGAAGAATTCAGTGAGGTTAACGAAAAACTTCACCTGCGTAATTGTTGTGTGTTTATTTTTTATTCAAAACTATTTTTTAAATGGGTCCGTTTTGGAGAATTATTTAATTTTCCGTGCTCTAAGCAAAAAGTAAGAGCTAACTATTCATATTATCAAAAAACATACATAATATTATTTGAATATCTAATTTTTTAGAACAGATTTAATTGAAAAATGTATATCTTCAATACTGTAGCATTAGGAAGACTGAAAAATGTAGAACTTTTGCAATTTTCAAAAATTTAGAGAGTTCAACCAAAATGAAACATGTCCCCTTATTTAAGCATTCTTCGCTGCGCCGAAAGAAAAGGAACCATAATCGAGAAAAAAAATGGAAATTTGGTTAAGGCTTCAAATTTCAGAGCTTCGAGTTACGCCAGATCGATTATGGAATATCAGTTTTGGAGAAAATCTTCTAAACGACTTAGGTGCTAATGTTGACCACAGACGAACAATGAGACTAAGGTTTTGCTTTAAATCAATTTTTCGGTATCAAGTACCCAAACAATTTGGATTCTGTTTACACAAAGTCTTAGAGGAAGTAATTTATAATATGTAGAAACAAGATTTATTCGTGTTTTCAATATCAAGGAGTCACATACCAGTTTTTCTGCCGGAAACTCGCCCCTTTATTTGTAGCATTACAATGCGTTATGTTTACTACGTTAGTATATAGAATGCGAGAAAGTAAATATGTGATTACTAAAACTGCAACGTGTAACGCACTTTACCAACGGTTTATCAATGAATCGCACGAAAAGTTATTATAAATTATGTTAAAACTCGTTTAAAACTCATATCCAAACAAATTATTTCATAATCTTTATTTTTTCTTTAGATTTGCTCGTACGAAAATAAGCATGGATTTATCTTTCAAAAGAAACAAGAAACAACAAAAAAAACAACAAAAAAAGCTCTTTGAAAAGAAATTTGCAATATTGTAACTTTAGGATATGGGTGTACAACTGAAGAGTGAATTAAATATTAATTTGCAGAAGTGCTTCGAGAAAGGGAGATTTTAAGTTCACCAAATACAAGAATGTTCTCGAAATGGAAAATTTTTTTCAGATCTCCATCTTGGGTTGAGCTTTATCCGTGCACTTTAGTTAATTTATTGTGGAAGTGTGTGACACTTACCCGAAACATCACGGAGTTTCGCGAAAAATCCCCAGAGCCCGAAAAAGCTTCTCAGAAATTTCCCCCGGAACCTACCAGAATCCTCTTCGAGGTCGACGAGTAAAGGGCTTTATCGGCACAAAAGAAAATCCCCCCTGTGAGCGAAAGCCGCGCCATTGTGCAAGTGTCGGCGTGCGGCGACTGTTCCCAGAATGCCTCAGTGTCTTCCCCCGACGTAGACATGCTTCAAGGTACTCGCGCTGCTATGTATATCCGATTGTCCATTATGAAAATCTTTCATTGTATTATATTGTTACCTTATACGTGTTTCTAGAGTACAGTATTCACTTATAATTGTGTAATCGCCTGAAAACTTTTCTCATATTTCAACAGAGATATTCTTCGACCTACGCAAAACGTCTCAGTATTTCTTTTGATCAAATTACCCAACGAAGTTTAGGGAGAATTGAATAAAGAACAAAAAACACATACTTATAATTAGACTATTACATTAATACAATAAAATAACCATGTGCACGAAAATGTTCTAAAATTACGTAACAAAATTTAATCGACTCATGCGATATAAACTTTACATGCTAAACTTTGTACAGTTACACAGGGTCCTACATTCTAATCGATCAATCTCCCTCACACGTTATCATTCCAGCACGGAGCAAAATAACTTTGTTTGGCATGCATTTGTGCCATCGCTGCCTAGCTACGCCTCTGTGAATCCCACGCAGAAAGTTTTTAGTTGTGAATGTGTCACAACGACGCCATTCGCTCACGCTATGACTATGTTGTAGGTTCCAATCGTTATAGGGGTGATATATTATATTAGAATAATCATATGTACCCTCATTGTAACAGAAACTTTCATTAATACATGCATATACGAGTAATGACTTTATTGCCCCTCCGCAACGATATCAAAGTGAGACGTGCAGGGAGTACGCTTGCGATATTGATGTAATAAACTTTCATTACATGCTCTTTTACCAGGCGATTCTTTCTCCTACTGAGACACTTTAAACATATTCCACATTCAAATCCGTCATCACAGGTAGAGTCAAAATGGTATTTGCTTCACCATGAAACCAAGCCGTAAAGTTGCTAATTAGCAAGCGACTCGTTCTACATCTGATTCGTTCTTAATGTTGGTGATTCGTTGAAAACGAAGCTTGGATGAAATATCGCTGGCACGTTTATTTTCTCGTCTGGATATCGCGGTGCTAGAGAGAAGCAAACGCGTTCATGTGCAATGTCGTGTCTATTATGGGTTCAGAACACGGCACATTATGTCTCTGGGAATGTCTGATGTTTGGCGCTAACCGCGAATGATGCCTCCATGAGATAGGCGTGCCTAAGAAACTGAGAGTACTCGGCGACGAGTCCTGAAACGAGAGAGTGGATAATGCAATTTCTTCCTACCGGTTTTTTGTTCTCTGCGCGATGTTATGATATGTGTCCAAGCCGGTTGTGAAAGCTGGTGAAAAAAAAAAAGATTATTGCGACTAGTTTTCCTAAATTGAGATGTAGATAGGTTTGTTTGAAGTATAAATAATCAATGTAGATAATTTTAATTTTAATTTTTTAAACATTCTTGTGAATATTCCTGCACTCGAGAATGTTGGAACAATTATATGAGAACTTGGAGTTGAACAACTTTGTGCAATTTTGTATATTTCCTTAATCATTTTCAATTTTTAAAAATGCCAGTGGAATTTTATATAACTTTTCACCATTAAGGTATTTTTAAACCCCGTATAACAGCGAGTCAAAAATAAGGCCCTGTAAGTGTATGCTACGTTGAAAAGTCAGATTAATCTTTTGAATTTAAAGCAGATGGCATTTACTGTAAGATTTATGCATCAAATGTTGGATAAATGGAAAATGAAGCACCTGCAATTGAAGGGTCGAAATAAAAAGTACCATCTTTATACTTTCGAGAAAAACTCCTGCCATTTATAATCACCTCGTAATACTATCAAGAAATAGTCTGAACTCTGATTCTTACTTATGTTATAGAGCTTGATTCATTCGGCATTGTCCTGATACAAATGTAAGTTTAACAAAAATGGCAATTACATCCTTTTTTATTTTAAGTCTTCAATTCTAAAATTTACAAAAAACATAAAAAGTAATCTACGATCTCTAAGATCACTTTCAGAAAAAAGGGAAGTAATTTTCTTTGTAAGTGAGACGAAAAGAAATTTCATGCACGTGTTTCAATTTCAAGAACTAGAACAAGAACGTCCTCCCTTCACAATTCTTCACGAGGATCCTCAAATTCATCGCTTTTCGCCTTCTTCGCTCGTCTTCATTTGCGAATGGCGGCGCCTCAAGAATGCTTTTTATTAAGATGAGCACGCCGTCGCTTTACTTACGTGACAAGAAAAAAGACCGGACGGTAGAGTATACAGTTGCGCAAGTCGTGACAACTCCTCTCATTATTTTTGGATGAAACGGAGCTTAAAGGTGATGTTAAGAAAAGGGGAAGTCTGGTCTTGAACTTACACATCGTAATCTTTAATGCCAAATTAGTATTTCTTTGCATTCGGGGCAATATAATGGATGAAGTTGTATGTTACAAAGTTCGCGCCAAATTTATTCATAATTCTTGAAGACAATGCAAACATGTGATGCAAAAATTGAATAAATTACAGTCATAGAAATAAGAGATGAACAGAGAAATATAAATTACGATTGAAAATGGCAAAGTAGTAAGAAGAAAACAAAAAAGAGAAGGAGAGAAAAAGAAGCAAAGAGAAAGAAAGAAAGAAAAAATAAAGAAAGGGAAGGACAAAAGAAGAAAAGAAAAAAGGAACAAGAAAACAATATTTTCTTGGACTATTTATATTCGTACGTCATCAATGACTTAATAATTCTCACAGCTATAATTGACTTAAATATACGGGCTTATTTTGATATTCTTAAGATAAAAGACAGTGTTTATTTACCAGCATGAACCGTAAAATTAGAACGACGCCAAATTCAATTTTCGTGCATCTGCACTCCTCGTAACCGTAAAGGAATAAAACTGTTTTAATGTGTTTACTCTCAGATTATTACAATGGAATATGTGCTCGGATTATAACTAACATATTACGGTTATAGCACAATAAACATAGCGGGATTACTCCGAGGTTATCAGCTCGGGCCGCCCAGGCTACGGCGAAGGCTAGTCGTCTCCTTACGCAAGCAGGAGCAATTCCGCGTCCATTTCTGTCGCGGGGAACGAGGAAGGCGTCCTGTGGGAGTAACGGGAGACGCGGTGCTGGCTGGGAGTCGTGGGTCGGTGCGTGTTCTCCAGTCACGCGACCGTGGGTGGGAGAGGGGGCGGGGCCGCGGCGAGCTCGCGTGCCGCTGCGTGCGAGCAGGAAGGGCGCGTGGGTTGTCGGACGGTAGCACGCGTGCACTCGCGGACGCCCCGCCCTTCCGCTCACGTCACGGTCCACGTCCCCGCCTCGCTCTAGTGGCTTCATTGATTCATTTTGCGTGTTTCCGGGCGCGTCAACTGCTTTGGTCATTAGTCCCGTTAGTGAAGTGAATGTTTTTTCTTGGGAGATGGGGGTGAACTTCCTCCACTGGATGGCCAGATCCGGCGCCGACCTACCGTCGACTAGTGGGGTTTCCCCCTAACCAGGACTCTCCCACCAGCAGGGCACCGCCTCTGCCGAGACAAGCACTAAGCTCCCGACCGGTCTCCCGAAATATGTGGTAGTGTAGTGCATGTTAGTATAAGTGTGTGTGTAAGGGGAGAGGATAGGACAAGGAAGAGGAAGGACAGATCACGCGCGGTCCGTGGCCCGTTTGTTAGGGTACTGCTCCGGCATTAGCCCGGTGTTGATCGGAGAAACCACGGAAAACTACCGATCAGAGCAGCCGGCCGCTAGAATTCTCCTCCAGACAGCGACTGGATTCGACCAAGCTGAAAAGCTAGTGTCGAAAATCCTGCCGCTGGAACCATTTAGTCTCGTCACCTCCGGGAGTCACACGTGTTTCACATACCACTTCAAGTTTTTTTATTGATACTATTTTATCGCTATTTAGTCATTTTATATTTTATAACGTATTATTGTAAATTTAAAAACAAAATAATAAAGAAGATAAATATTGTTTACATTGAACAATGCACAAAGTTTCAGCATACTTTCAATATTTAGTTACAATAGAGGCTACATTGCAAATAATATTTATTTTTATGTTAGGAATTATGAAGGAAAAATTAAATGTTGTGAGGAGGTTATTTTTAAAGATGTGTTGCAGGCAGACCAGTGCGCAATTGCGGAATATGTTAGAAGATATGAGTACAGTGCCGATTTAATTTCAGAGGGCGACCGGTATCAAGTTAAAACTTTTTGAAATGACGTTTCTGACCCGAATTTCCGCTCTGGTAAGATATCCGATTCAGAAGAGTTGTGTCGGTAGATGAGTCCTTTGTCGTGGGAGCCTAGATCGAGAATAAACACGTATCAAAACTCCCAAAACTCTGCCACACATTCGTAGTCTTCCGGGTTAAAAATGTCTGTGTTCTGACTTCGCGCAGTGTCTTCAACGGCACTGCGCCGTGCATTCGCATGGTGGACCCAACTGCACGAAACAATGCCGTCAAAAAATCTGCTAAGTGAAAAGACGTAGTGGAGAAGTTGTATGCCTGAATTTAGTAAAGCAGAAAGTTTGTTACACTTGTACTGATCATACATTCATAAAAGGGATAGAGGAATAAAATGGGAACATTCAACTAATGCGCTGAGGCCTGTAACAGGTGTTTTTATTCCACACCGTCAGCTTTTGTGGAAAATTTAGTGGTACAAATATTTGTCATGTGGAATGTTGTAAGTTCCGAAATTTCTCGGCTATCATTAGTGGCTTTTCAGCCCCGTCGAATTCAGATGCTGCCTGGAGAAGAATTCTAGCAGCGGCTGCACTGATCGGTAGTTTACCGTGGTTTCTCCGATCAACACCAGGCGAATGCCGGAGCAGTGCCCTAACAAACGGGCGACGGACCGCGCGCGATCTCTCCTTCCTCTTCCTTGTTCTATCCTCTCCCCTTACACACACACACACACACTTACCCTTACTTGCACTACACTACCACATATTCCGGGAGACCGGTCGGCAGCTTAGAGCTTGTCCCTGCTGGGACGATGCCTCGCTGGTGGGAGAGTCCTGGTTAGTGGGAAACCCCTCTAGCCGTCGGTAGGTCGGCGCCGTATCTCGCCATCCAGCGGCGGAATATCACCGCCACCTCCCGATGAAAAAACATACACTACACTTACGATACTAATGGCATCAGTAGTTGATGTGCCCGGAATCGCTAACTACCAACCAACCATCCAGCCACTAAATCCACTCCCACAAAAGAAATGTTACTACACAGGTTGTTCACGAACGACGGATTGATTGATTTTTTCGTGTTTCCGGGCACGTCAACTGCTTTGGTCATTAGTCCCGTTAGAGTAGAGCATGTTTTTTCTCGGGAGATGGCGGTGATCTTCCCCCGCTGGATGGCGAGATCCGGCGCCGACCTACCGTCGGCTAGTGTGGTTCCCCCTAACCAGGACTCTCCCACCAGCGGGGCACTGCCCCAGTCGGGGCAAGCTCTAAGCTCCCGACCGGTCTCCCGGAATATGTGGTAGTGTAGTGCACGTTAGTGTAAGTGTGTGTGTAAGGGGAGAGGATAGGACAAGGAAGAGGAAGGACTGATCGCGCGCGGTCCGTGGCCAGTTTGTTAGGGTACTGCTCCGGCATTCACCCGGTGTTGATTGGAGAAACCACGGAAAACTACCGATCAGAGCAGCCGGCCGCTAGAACGAACGACGGATGTCTCCCACGCAGCGTTGGTTGCTGAGCTGTCGCTTGAGCTCCACTCCTTCCCCTGCGTTCTCTGTTACCCCCACCTCTCCCCGCGGGGTCTCTCGTGGCGCGCGTCTTCACACCCAGCACGGCAGAGGGCCTTTGACGCCCCCGCCCCCGCCCCCGCCCCGCCACTCCCACACACCTCGCCGCCCGCCGCCACGTTCCATCGACAGAACTAGAGAGCGGATTTTAATGACCTAAAACATCGCCAAAAATTAGCAATAAAATGCTCTTAAAATGTATTAAAGATGCCCCAAACGCAAAGAAAAATGACGTAAAAATGTGAACAAAAGCAGTTCAGGTGAGCAACTCAAGCTGTTGTGTATGTTGCTCTTGTAACGAGGCTTCCTCCTTTGGTTCAAATGAACTCGGATTGCTTGGTTCGAACTGTTCTTTACTAGGAAATCTCTGACTTCATTTATCGTGAAATTGGCCGAACTTAAAATGGCGTTGATAGGCGTAGTTGCGTTAGATTCCATAGTACTCACAATGGCTGACATGAGCTGTCAATATATGAACAATGGCTGACAATACATGAGCGAAGAAATCGAAAAGGTTACTCAGAAATTCTGTGGAGAACATGTGTAGCATCCTGAAAATATTATTTGAAGCAAGTACCACTAAAATGATATTAAAACCAATTAAATCAGCGAAAAAATGCATTAAAATGACGAACCACGGTATAAAATGACTTATTAGTCGAAAACATCGAAAAATTCAAAAAAGGTTTTAAAGTGATTTAAAGGCATTGATCTAAAGTGATAAAAAGATATTTCAATAAAATCCGCCCCTTAGACATTACCTAGCGACATCGCAACATCTTCAATATGTAAAATTCCTACAATTTGTTCGCGATATTGGATTTGTAGTTTTCGTTATTGATCATTTGAGATTATCGTGGAATTGAAAGAGCTGAGGTTCTTTTTAGATATTCAACGTAAAAAAGATAAAAGAGTGTACAGGAATAATACAATCTGAGCACGTTTTCTTAAGCTTCAGAATCGCTACTACCCTCTTTTACTGTAATTTCAAATACGAACAAAGGAACCAAAAGATTAAAACAAAATATATTCGTTTGTGTACAAAAGCCAAACCAGCTAAAGTGACGTAATTTCAAGCAATTAGTCAATAATGTCATTTATGAACACTCATGTCATATTCATAGTTTATACCCGTAATAAATAACTTTGGTGAATTAATGTATTTATCAAATACGCCAGCAACGTAATTATTACAATCGACACATATGGTAAATTCTTCACATTGGAAGCATACTCACTACCGCACAAGAAGTTCATTTTCGTGGGCCAGCTCAACCAACTAGGTTCTCACGGCGACGCTCCTTCGTGACGCAACACAAGATGACGCACTAATTATTACGCCTCCAGCTGTTTGTTTGTCTATTCCTCCTCGCATGCACATCAAGAGCGATGAAAGTGTGCCCGCAGAACCATCTTGTTTGTTTATTCTTTAGAGATACCTACTGGAGGGTCAGTGGCATGGGTTGAATTTTTACCACCCAAGGCGTTCATTGAGTCTGTCGCTATTAAAGGAAACAGAGAAACAATAGATGAAAAGGAAAGAAGACAGAAGACTAGAAAAAGAAACAATTGCGAAAGAATGAAAAAACTCTGCTCTACAAAACAAAAGTTTGATTTTGAGGTTGATTTTATTGCCTTAAAATATGCTGTGTCAATAAACAGACTGTCATGTTCTTGTCGTTTGCGAGTTTTATTATTGAAAATCGACAAATCGATATTGTTTCTCTCTACGAAACAGGACGTTCTCTCATCAGATTGACCCCGAATTATCGTGACTAATATATTGTAATTAAAAATAAAACATCGACCTCCAACAGTATTTAATATTTGTGATGTTTATTAATAGGAGTCTGTTTTATGAAATTTTTCATCCTGTACTAATTGTCGTGATTTAGTGAAAAGTAGAAATAGAAATAACACCCTGACAATCAAGAGGATGTTTATGCTCTGATAAACAGTTTGGTGTGTATATTCTCTAATGAGCGTTTGCAATATTTCCCCATCTATATACTTAATAAGCCTTCCACTTTCGTTCTATATTTTACTCCAAAAGAATGCATTACAAATGGAACGATGAATCACAAATAGCGTTTAACATAACAATGCAACACTTTTCATGGAGTATTTTATTGCAAAAACATTAAGGCTAGTGAAAGTAAATACTTTTTCCAGTGTTATTCAAGTTTTGTGACTAGAAACCTCATCAATCAAAGAATTCCTCATCCTAAGTTTATACGATGTACTATTTCGTTGCCACAACAAATGGAGTCTTCATCAAAAATTATTTTCAGTGCATTAACGCAATTAGGTGCTTATTTCGTTCAAAACAACAATACAAATTATTCGGCGATTTCGTTGTGCAGGGAGCAAATTCGTTCGTGTTCATGGTGTCACGTAAAAATGAGTCACAAAAAAAGATAGGCGCATTCATTCATTTCCCTCTGACCAGCGACTCCAAACAACGCTTTTGGACATACGAGTGCACATGTTGAAGAATTGCTTAATATTTCACCCGATCATATATCTCTGTGTTTTATGGTTGTAGTAAAACTAGTAGGAAGCGATAATAAATCAAAACATCAAATTTCAGGTAGATGTTGCACTAAAAGGGACTCTTTCCATAAAAATGCAACAATAGTATTGAATAAATTTTAATAGGTTCACTTCCTTTACGTGTTTCAAGCAATATTTGTATTAGCTGTTTCTTTGAAATGCATTAATAAAAAAAAATGAAACCCTCATAAATACTGATATTTTTCAAAATTACTTCACTGTTTACAGTACAAATTATTTGATGTCATTCATGATTTAAATAGAATGCATATGATTTTATTTTTAATTTCTTTACTCTCATGCTGTTATAATGTGAGTTATGTTTTAATTACAATTCATGAAAACAATTCACTTATTATTCTCACTATTGCCACACAGAAATATACGTACGCAAAGTTACTGAAATCAGAAGAAATACTCATTTTTCTGAATAATCTGTCCTGTCCATTTCAATTCTTGTAATTTTTCCTCGTGAAATTTTGTACATTACGTTGATATTGTTAAGATTTTTTCTAGTAAGATAAGTGAATACCCTTCATCATTTTAGTAGGGCACAGAAGAAAGCAAATACGTTACAAGCCTCATGCGAGATTACATATTGTAATTAAAGTGAAATCTGATCATCAGATAACTAGCTAATCTCATGTTAAAAACGATTCATATTATCATCGTTTGAGGTACCTTTCTCTTCTTGTTCTCCCTTCTCATTTTCGTTTCAGTTCTATTTTGATCATAAAATAGCAAGTCAGCAAAATATTAATAATAACAAATTAAAACCTCTACAACATAA
The DNA here is from genome assembly GCA_011170035.1 of Teleogryllus occipitalis. Classification (NCBI taxonomy): domain Eukaryota; kingdom Metazoa; phylum Arthropoda; class Insecta; order Orthoptera; family Gryllidae; genus Teleogryllus; species Teleogryllus occipitalis. The sequence continues at coordinate 347,875 of BLKR01000539.1, read as the reverse complement.
ATTTGAGATACTGGTTGAAATATGAGCACTGGTACTTTATAATTATTGAGAGTGTTTAAATAATTTGTTAATGTTTGTTTAATGTTTTGTGGTAGAGAACATTCCAGTTTGTTCAGCGATATCCGATTAAATCGGTAAATATGAGGACTAAAACTGAAGTCTTTCCAGTCTTTGCTCAGCGTCACTTTAAATTGAAAATCAAAATAAAAAAAATCGCTAATAGCTCCTTAAGAGTAAGCATATCCACCATTTTTAGTTCAAATATAAACTTGCACCTACTTGTTGAACTGTTGCGATTAACATCGCACAAAAAGAAGAGCCGTAGAAATGGTACAAGAGAAAAGTTCAACAGATGACAACACGGAAAATCGAAAACCCCAATACGTTTTTTCAGAAGTTATTCTCTATAATTAATGAAATGAGAGAGGTATACAAATTCTGGAAGAATACAAAGTGAACACAGAGTTAAATACGTTTCTAAAAATAAAATTTAATTTTTTTAATTTACCAAGATTTGTACTATGTTGTAATTGACTTTAGTAGCATATCCTGTTACGCGCTTTTATTTGAAAACGTAATAATGTAACAATTACGATTACTAAACACTACTTATCGTAAATAGACACATGAGCCAGTAGTTTACTGTACCTTAGATTTATACCCACTCACTAAATTTTCTATTTAAAAGCAGTCAATCTTCGAACTTAAAAAACTCACTATAATTGCCTCGCCAACTATAACCTCGTGATGTAAGAATATTGATGCAAAGACATCCTTACATTATATATTATCTTATTATCACACGCATTACGAAATGTCGATTGCAATTCGCAAGAAAACTACAATTGCATTATTTTTGGCCTTCAAAATTACATAAAGAAACAATGACGGCAAATTTATTACTTATGAATAATTACCGCAATTAGTTATGAGTATATTACTACAAATCTCAAAGATTGTTCTTGAAACCACTATTCAACGCGCCGACCGTACAAATCATGGAAAACGTATAACTACTTCCCTATCCCAGGCAACTAATATATAAATAATAAATTAAGTGTATATAATCGATGTAGCAGAACATGGTGATCGTTCATGAAAATGGTGCGGGTAGAAAACGACAAGGCACTGGCAAACAATGCGGGTGGTGACCGATTTTTCACTTTCGTATCGGCGCTAGCTGCTGCTTGTCGCCATGCTGGCGGCGGGCCAAGTGCCAAAACTGAGGAAACTAGTGGCAACGCGAGATCTACAATGAAATGAAGAAAACACCCAAAGAAACAATAAGATGGAAAAATGGCTTGGAAAGTTAGGACGTATCTTAATATTTCAAGGAGCGGGGATGCACGCCAAAAATGAGTCGTGTGGGAAGTACATTTAGAGCCAATTCACATTAGGTTTGGCGTAATTTAGTCAATAATATCTATCATTGGTCCCTTTTTATAATTTATGTCGAAAAGTTGTACATGAACTTATATCAAAATCTATCTTTAAGGGACAGATTCCATTAAGAGAAATATCTTCCTTTAATACTTTAGCTGTAGGAAGACACCGAAAAAATTGTGAACTACTTCAATTTTTGAAAAATCAGCGTTTTCAAGGAACATGAGATCTATACCGTTCTTTTAAACGCCCTTTTCACTATTCAACAACAGAATTTAATCAAAAACGGCGGAGCTATTTTTTTAAAAAAATTGTAAAATCTCAGGGCTTCAATACAAAGTACTCCTAAATATTAAAATATTGGTTTCAAATTGAAGGGGGACGCGATATCAGCCAGATCGATTGGGGAATATCAATTAGAATTAGATTTATCCAGGTTTTCGTTCTCATGGTCCTGTAATAAGTTTTCTGCCGAAACTTCGCCATTTTGCGCAGCACTACATAATTTCCTCTCTACTCCGTAGCGAGAAAGAAAAAATACAAACGTTTGAGTGTACGGTGCAATCTCGCCGGTTCCCGAAGTCTGTATAATATGGGGGAACAACCGCGTCACCAGAGCGATTGACAATCAGCTATACGGGCGTGTCAAGGGTGTAGTTTCGTCAGGGGTTCAGCTACTTCTTAAAATTCGAGGGGTTTTCAATGACCGGTTCTAAATATTAACGAAAATAGATGGAAATGAGAATCATCCAGTAAGGGTTATCAATATTATAGAGATTTAATTGAAATTTAATATGGATATTATTCGTTGTCTATCCGTTAACTTAAATTACATCTATTATACTTACATTACATGTAGATAATAGATTGTAAATTTACTTTTGTGAGAATTAAAAAAAATAGTTCTAGAAGAACACTGCACATAAACAGTGTAGAAGCACATTCGTTATCTACACCTTAACTTTAAAAAACTGAGATTAGTTTAGGAATAAGTGCTTTTATAACACAAGTGATATATTGATGGCCTGCTATTAACTACTATCAACAACAGTCCGTTACCAAATGTAGCATAAATTGACAAATTTCAACAAAAATGTCCATAATCCAACTACGTACGATAGTTAAAGAGTGGGTTAACGATTTGCAAGCTCAAGGAAACGTGCGTGTATTTATTATACTTCTTCCCGATATGTGTTACACAGCTCATAACTATTCGTACCACGTATTACAAACCACTCGATTGGTTCATTTCTCCCGGCTGTCGTATGATACTTGTTTCGTCAACAGCGATTAGGGGCCAGTGGGCCTCTGCGGGCGTCGTCCCGGGGAAACGAAAGTCTCGTGGTCTTCGGGGGGCGGGGGGGGGGGCTTGGGGCGCCGTTGCGGAACGCTGCTCGGGAGGCGGCGAAAGCGCGCGGCTCCGCCAGGTGGCGCCGGCGCCCGCGCTCGCGTGCTCCGCAGCGGCCCTTGACCCCGCGGCGTGAGCGGGCAGGCGGGGCGGGAAGAACGGGGCGGGGCAAGGCAAGGCAAGGCGAGGAGAACGAGGCGAAACGGGAAGAACGGGGTGGGGCGGGGCGGCATGTGAAGCGGGGCGGTTGGGGAAGGTGAGACGGGCGGGGCAAGTGGGGCTGAGTAGATGAGCAGCGGGGGGAGGACAGGTGGGCGGGGCGGGCGGGACGGGCGGGGACGGGCGGAACGGGCGGGACGGGCGTGGGAGGAGACGGGGAGCGTAGGGAGGAGCGGGAAGTGGAAACGGGCGGAGCGGGGTGGGGCGGCGGCATCCAGGTGAGTGGAGCGGGGCGGGGTAGGACAAGGGTGGAGCGCACGGGCGGACGGGGCGGACGGGGCGACGGGCGACGGGGCGGACGGGGCGGACGGGGCGGTGGCGGACGGGACGGGCAGGGCGGAGAGGGGAGGAGGCGGGAGGAGCAGGACGGGCAAGGCGGGCAGGGCGGGGCGAGTTGCGTCGGGCAGGGAGCAGGGGGTGGGTCTAGCGGGGCGGGGCGGGCGGGAAGCAGGGCGGGGTGTGGCTAGCGGGGCGGGCGGGGGGTGCTTGCCGGAGCAGCGGCGTGGTCGGGAACACCCGCACGGGAACAACGGCTGCGGAACTAGATAGCGGCCGTTCGTCGGTGAGGGCCGCGTTACAAAGGGCCGAAACGGGCAAGTGATAAATGGCAACAAAATAAGAGATGTTTTTGCATCAAGAGCGTTACAAGAGTTCCAATGATCGAGCGGAGACCAAAAGTCCGATGGCCTTTGGTCTGGGGGTATTTTTACGTTAACATTTTGAATTCGATTTTTCTCATCTCAATAAGTTTAATAGATACAAATGAACTTCCAATTCAACCGTTTAAATCTGTTATAGAAAAATTGCGAGAAATAGAGTAAATTAAAGGAAGCTTTACTAAGAGGAGTTGTTAAATTCAAATGATAAAATAGTACAATTTTCAATTTGTCACTTTGAGAACTTGAAACTGTAAAATAAAAACTAAGACTGAGTCGACAAAAAGGGTTTCCTTTCTTAATGAAACTACGTACAGGACAACTTAAAACAGTCGATACATACTTTCTAATGAAGCTCATTTTGTGAGTAAAACAGAAATTATTTTACAAGCACAATCGGACATCTTTCGCAATGTAAAACAAAGTGCAAAGAAAACAAAAACCTTCACAATTTTCACTAAATACAAGCTCAATTAATTTCATGGTGCTTTGTTTTTATTTATAAATGATACATTTACTAAACTGTGAGTGAAAACTCTCTTTCGAAACCATAAGAAAGTTCATGTGGGGCTTGAGAGTCTACTGCCCAATGAGCGGCTGGGACAGTGCCTAGTGCGTTAGTGTACGTGCTGCGAGAAATGCACCGTTAAGCACGCACCTTTTGAGAAAGGAAATATTTATGTTATTTTTCAGGTTAGTTTTGATGTAAAAAACATTGCACTTGATTCAAAGGTATGTTCTCTTTTTAAATATAAATCCAAACTACAAAGCGTTTTACAGTTTTCTAGTCTAGGGTGGTCAATGGTCGAGGACGGTCGCCTTTCTGGAACCTAAAATGATTACATTTTATCAATTTTTTTCATTTTCTTTCATTTAACCTTTGAAATGCAGGCGGAATTTAATTTAAATGCTCGGGCCTCGCATTTTATTTTTATATTTTAGAACGTTTGGGTTTGATTTTTGTTTAAGTTATGCTATTAAATTTCATGGGGGAAATGTTTTATTACGAAATCTGCCACGTCGAGTTACTTAACTTTTCTGAATAACACATTTTTTTGATGTCGGATTTGATTTGACTCAAATGGACTTTTGTGTTTTCACGGGGAGAAAATTTTGTCAACTGATATGTCTTGCTTTCTAAGCAATTTTGGCGATCGAATCATTTTATTTCACTTTCTAATAAATCAATTTCTCTATCTCAAGTCTTTTCTACGAGTCACTTCTCCAACAATAATTGTTTAAGTTTACTGCATTTAATTTGGCACGATTTACCTTACAGCATGCACTTACTAGAATGCTTTCATGATTCTTGTGTTTAATAAAATATATGCATTTGACCTTACGATAAATATATACCAATAAATGCTCTAAGATTAATAAAATAGTAATTACAAATAAAGTCACTTCGTCACAAATGCTCCGTGCCAATTATTTTCGAGAACAAAACCATCCCTTATTAAACATTCCATTCCTTTCAACTTCGAAACTATTGTACAATTCATACTCAGTGACTCCTTTTCGTGTGGTCTGCAATCCGTACAAGTTACAATACAAATAACTGAAGCAGGGCGAACAAAACCCACAACTCCATTTTGGGTGAACATGTTAGTGAGTAATCCAATTTTAACACCTTTTTTAAGTACCATGTCTAAATCTTCAAGAATTTAACGGATAAATCTTCACAACATTTAACAGGTTATTTAAAAACACTTGTGTTCTCTGAGAAAGATCAAATGTTTTTTTCCTTTCTTGGTTGTCAAAATGAGGTTGTCAGGACTTTGGGTGTTTTGATTTCCCTAATTTAATGCTAAAGAGTAGAAATTCTATCCATGAACAGTAGTTCGATTATTTTACAGAAAGACAAACAATTTTTCGGTGGATTTGAATACAAGTTAAATAACGTGAACCGCGTAATTCAAGCGAATCCGACATAAAATTGTCACTCTCCCGTGTTCGACAGCTTGTCGCTTGCAACGATTGGACATCCTTTCAGTAGAGAGAACGTGCAGGTCCAGGCAGTCTGATGCATTTAAATAATTGTCTTTCGGCGAAAACCACTCACATTAAATACTATTTTGTAAATGTTTTTATTGTTATTTAATAAATGTGTTTAAAACAAAATAATTATTATTTTGCGATTGTAATGTTCGTGAAATTTGTGCAAATAGTTTAACTGCAGAGTGTTGTTTACATACGATTATTAATTTTTGCTAATTTTGTATTTTTTGCAATAAAACAGCGTAGAGATGTTCATATTTACACCTTAAACCTGTGTGTCGCGTATGACACACGGAGGTTATTTATTCTTAATGCCTCATTTCAAATGAAATATGGTATTTGGTGAAGTTCTTATAATCATTTATTTGATTTAAAAATCAATACCTATAGTGAAATTCGATATAGCTGCGTGAAATGTTCACCATCTTGTGGACGGAGACCAACCATTGTAAACATTTATTGTTTTGATCATCTACTTTGCACAAGTTTCGTCATAATTATTTACAAAACAATGTACGCAACATGAGAGTCTGCGTAACATTTGCATACATCGTAACAAATATTCCTCGTAAAATGTAAAAGCCGTTTCTTTCTTTTGCTCATCTTCGTGTAATATACATGAATTTATACGTAAATAAAACATACAATGAATTAAAATTAAAACTATCATATTACCCTTACTGTTTTGCAAATAAATCTAATCGAGATTTTAAATAAATCCCCTAAAACGCACTTTCCCTTGGACAAAAAACGAGAGATGAAAACTCGACGTGGCAACCCTGGTGTTGTGTGGGTGGCTGCATCGCCTGCTCCGAAGCGAAAGCCGAGTTAATTGTGACGCGTTGACCATTTGTCTCCGGAAAGTCTGCGCGTTGGGTGACGTTGTTGGTTAGGAGTGGGATTCGATGCCGATTGGACGTCAGGGACTACGTTCGCCGCAGCTTGACAGCGCACCCTACACTGCCGGGTCCACGAATGGAAATGTCTGACAATGTGCGATAGGCTGGACAGTCTAGGGAAACATGGATGGCTCTAGAGTGGGGACATGGGAACTTGTATGAAAAATAAATATTAATAAAAATATCACAATGATTTTTTTTAAAAAGAGATTTTCTTTTTTCAAAATCTAGAACTCAATCGCACAAAAACTAGCAGCGGTGAGGGTGACAACGCCTTGTGTACCGCTGGTTAGGATGTCGTTGGTTCGATCCCGAAAAGGTGCTCGACATTTCCTAGATGGGTTCAATATCGGTGGGTTTGTGACGCCCGTCAGATTCGAATTCGTAAGTCGACTGATTCAATCCATGTTTTCTCCAATCTCTTCGAGGCTAATGCAAGAGAAGCACACTAGAATACAAGCCATTGACCGCACCTGAACCTTCCTTCCTTCTCTAGTCCCGCCTCATTGCCATCTTCAGCGTCGTGCAATGGGTCGATTGCTTATCATCTTAAGGTCCATCCCATTGATTCGTAAAATTTTCTACTAGCATCGGAGATCCGGAAAGCGGTAACAAGCTGCAAGAACCTCCAAGCACTAGATGTGTCTCGTGATGGGGGAAAAGAGGAATAATAAGAAAATAGGAATCGATTGTATATCAGTTATTTCTATCAATGAATTTAATTAAAAAAGAGTTCTTTATTTTTTTAAATTCTCCTCCCTTTAAAATGTTTCTGAAGATGCTCTTCAGGGGTCTTCCGAAAACTGTAAGAATCTGATGTATCGATGTAAAGGCACGTGTGTGCTAAAGGTAAACTCTTGGACGCCGGGAAAGTAAAGACATCTCAAGGGATTTTGAAGTAAATGTGAGAAATGCTGATTGTGAAGTTTGGGTTTTGTGGAGACAGAAATTGTATGGAATTTATGGATTATAGAGCCACTTGCATACAACGTTTGCACAGCTTGCTCATCATTTCATTTCACTTGCTCAACAGTTCGATTTACTAAGCGATTATTCCATATTTTTGTACTTCCCGTGTGCAGTTAAAATACGAAACGTTGCTGCTTATCAAATTCGTTCCGATGCGTAAATAGAGTAAAATGTCGGATCCAATGATATATTGTCATATGCTAGATAAGCATTTTTTTGAGTAATTTTGATTATTGCCACTTGTATTTAACGGTTATTTTGAATGGATAACGGCCCACCTCACAAGGTCACGCAGAACTCCCCCTGCTAACGCACGCTCGGGCAAGGAAAGCTGAGCACATAAAATCAAAATTATTCAAAAATCTACTTATCTAGCATATAACAATATGTATATTATTAATCTATTATGCTTGTCATGACAGACTAAAAAGTATGTATAGTTTCATTAAAAAAATTTACCTCAATATCTCGTAAAATACAAATGATAAAATTGAAATAAATACATGTATCAATTAGCCTCATTCCCTCATACACTTCCGTGAAAATAGCATTGCAATAATTTCAACCGTTCAAAAACTGCAGGAGGTGCTATAGTTACGCGACTCGCCCTGTGTAACAACTCTACTTTGTGTCTCCATTTGTAATTGAACAGTGTCTGAGAATCTCAAAGACCAGAGAATGAGCTATGCATGAACATCAGTATTTAGCTTCAAAATGATAATTGTTCAGAAAAAAACATTTCAAAACACATTTGAGTTTAACGATATTGTTGTGTTATTCTAAAGTGATAGAATCGCAAATAAAACTTACTAGAGACTATGTCTACAAAACAATTTGAAAAGAAAGTATATATGCGAAATAAAAACACTTCAGTCTGTTTGAAGTATGCTTCGTATTCCTGCCAAAGATTTCTTGCATGTAAAACTATACTATCGTATTCTCTAAATATATAATAAACTTGTGAAAACACCCAGCTCCAAAAACGTGAGGAAAGTAATAAACGTAGAGATAAAGTTAGAGTACAAATAGGTCACAAGTCAATCAACGCGAAGAAGCAAACTGACTCTCGAAACTAGAGGAACATTAATTTTCTAAAAGTCTGATCAGGGATTGAAGGATGAAAACTCAATTATTTAACTGCCGTTTCGCCTCTTGACTGCTCTATGTTAGAGGCTCCCATCAGCGTTTCTTTTCTTTTTTCGCGAGCATGCTCTTTCTCTTGTCTCCCCCGCGCGTCCATCGCCGCTTCATTGCCTCGCCCTCCGCATTACCCATCCAACCCTGCTTTGCAGCCAGCTCGTTGCGGATGTGCTGCCCATAAATCTTTCATCAGCGCGGCATAAGAAACAGGGTGGCTCCAGACGGTGTAGAAAAAAGCCCTCAGTGGATGACATCATGTTTCCCTATAACTACGTAAAGATATGATAATAATTGTGTGTCATGTTAATAATTTACGTAGGGAATTGGATTCAGTCCACATTTTTACGATAATACTTCTATACATTATTTATTTTATTACTCTTTGAGTGTAAGCATACTTTTTATTCCTTACATTCTTTTATAAAACTATAGTACGATTCAAAGGTTGTGTTTTTAATGAAAAAATAAACAAAGTAGTAGAATGATGAGAATTATCTTTCAGATGTTTTATTTTCAAATCGTTTAAAAATTAAAACACACAATTCGAAAGAAACGAATGAATGAAATTGTTATTACCATTAATAAATTCTACTAAAATTAGCCTTCTTAATTTTTTAATATCCTCCTCCGATAAGAATTTTCTCAAGCCGCCTTTGATGAAGCCCGGGGACGTCTGGTAAACTGTAATAAGATTTTAGGTGGCACGTTTAACTGGGAAAATACTCCACGTGCGCTTGAATTTCTCTCTCCCGCCAAGGATTTCCGTTCCGCCCCTCGAGGATGCCGGATTCCTCGGTGAAGCAGCGCGTGGCACAGCATCCGCGTTCCGCGCTCGTCCCTGGGGATGCCGTCTGGGACGGATAAGCCCTGCCGCGCGCAAAAAGCGGCCCGCCCCTCTCCTTCCCAAGCTCCACCTGCTCTGTGTCCCGCCACACACACCCTCTCCGTCCCACCCGCCCAGTCTCGCCCCTGTCCGCCCCCTCTGCCTTCCCCGCCCCGCCCCTCCCCGCCCTCTCCCATCTCGCCCCGCACTGCCCGGCCGCGACCCGCCCACCGCCCTGCCCTGCCGCGCCCCGCCCTACTCTACCCCGTCCTTCCCCGCCCTGCCCATCCCATCCCCGTCCAGCCCCACCCCGCCCCGCCCCCTACTTCCCAAGCCCCATCTGCTCTATGTCCCGCCACACACACCCTCTCCGTCCCACCCGCCCAGTCTCGCCCCTGTCCGCCCCCTCTGCCTTCCCCGCCCCGCCCCTCCCCGCCCTCTCCCATCTCGCCCCGCACTGCCCGGCCGCGACCCGCCCCCTCCCCGCCTTGCCGCGCTCCCCCTGCCGCGCCCCGCCGTGCCCTGCTCTGCCCCCCGTCCTTCCCCGCCCAACTCTGCCCTCCTCCACCCCACCCTCTTTGCCTTCCTCGCCCCGCCCCTCCCCGCCTTCTCCCATCACGCCCGCCCCTCTCGCCTTGCCCTGTCCTGTCGCGCCGCACCCCGCCCCGCCACGCCCTGCTCTGCCCTCCCCTGCTCTGCCCTTCCCCGCCCTCTCCCATCACGCCCGTCCCTCCCGCCCCGCCCTGCTCTGCCTTGCAACGTCCTCCACGTCGTACCCCGCCCTGCCCTCCCCTGCTCTGCCCTGCCCCGCCCTACCCTGAACCGTCCTTCCCCGCCGAGCACCGTCCTTCCCCGCCTTTCCCCGGCCTGCCCAGCCCAGCCTCATCCAACCCCGCCCCGTCTTGCCCCTCCCTGCCCTGCCCTGCTCCGCCCCACCTCACCCCACTCCGCCTCGCCCCACCCCACCCCACCCTCTCCCTCACCGCTTCCCCGCCCGCCCGCCACACCACACCTCGCCCCGCCACACCCCACCCCACCCCGTTCACCCGCCACGCCCAGCCTCGTCCTGTTAAGCCTGCGCGCTTCCGAACTATGACGTGACACGTGTTCCGACAAATCGGCGCGATCCGCTCTCTCGTCTTTTTATTGCCGCTCCACGGAGCAGAGCGCAAAAACGACGGCGGAACGCGAGACGGATAGCGCTACTAGGACGTAACTGATACTCCTAGTGAAGAAAGGGTTGGCTCTTTTTGTGAGCGTGACGTTCAACTGCTTGACAGATTTGCTTCGTCGTGATACAATTGAGAGATGCGTATAAAGGCGCATTTACGTCAATAGTTGTTTTTATACACTGACATTTTTTTACAATAGTGAAGAAACTATATATTTTCTTAGCATATTAAAGTTGTAAATATTTTAGAAATAGGAAGTACTGTCAAACATACAAGATTGATTGATTGATTTTTCGTGTATCCGGGCGCGTCAACTACTGTGGTTATAAGTCCCGTTAGTGATTTTTCTCGGGAGATAGCAGTGATATTCCCCCACTGGATGGCGAGATCCGGCACCGACCTACCGTCGGCTAGTGGGGTTTCCCCCTAACCAGGACTCTCCCATCAGCGGGGCACCGCCCCAGCCGGGACAAGCTTTAAGCTTCCGACCGGTCTCCCGGAATACGTGGTTGTGTAGTGCATAGTGGAAGTGTGTGTGTAAGGGGAGAGGAGAGGACAAGAAAGAGGAAAGAAAGATTGCGCACGGTCCGTGGCCCGTTTGGTAGGGTACTGCTCCGGCATTCGCCTGGTGTTGATCGGAGAAACCACGGAAAACTACCGATCAGAGCAGCCGGCCGCTAGAATTCTTCTCCAGGCAGAGATTGAATTCGACCTAGCTGAAAAGCTAGTGTCGAAAATCCTGCCGCCTTGAGGACTCGAAGCTAGGACCTCCCGGTCAGAGGTGCTGCAGTGACATCAGTTGATGCACAGAGCTATCGCTCCCGGTCTAACATACAGGACGTATCATCCCGTACGTTAGATAGCAAATCAGAAGCAGTCAATATAATCCTAATCATTCCGTTCTAACAAAACTGGATAATCAGGATAATGTTGACAACTCTATAAACTTAGTGAAATTATTTATTCAGAGAATTGTTTAATCTTATAATAATAATAAAATATACTCTCAGCGCAAATGTTAAACACATCATATTATATTTTGAAAATATAGAAAGGTGTTCACGAATAGAGATAGAAAAAAAATAATTTATGGATATTTGGAGTGTTTTTTAGGGGTATCGCTGATATATGGGAAAGGATGATTTCAAAATCAAACGTCTTTCAACATACACAATTAATTTGCACCAGACTGGTAAACAGGACCAATGGTCAGTTAAAACTTCAGATGATTTGAGTTAATATAAATTTTCTTCTCCGCTAATGGTCGAAGAAATCTTTTTTGAGCGCCTTCATGTTTGCGGATATCTGTTCTATCGAGGGCCCAATTTTCTCATCCATGTGTAATCAACAGAATTATAAGCGTGTTAGTTCTCAAATGCTTGATCATATAAATCGTGAATACTGGGAGGCGCCTTGCTGCCTCTGAGGCGCCCTTTCGCCACCCTGGTTGGAGCACAGCCGCTTCTGACGCACAAGGTTTCCGCCCCTGGCGGAACGACCTCCAGCCCACGGCGCGGCGCCTTCCTGCAGTTGCATCCGCGACCGCAGGGGCGCCACAGTGCACACAGCTCTGCGCACTGGGAATTCCGGAGTGGAAGACGAATCTCGTGTAATTAGAAATATCCTGAACCTCTGGTAGCTTTCAACGGTTGGTTGGTTGTTAATGATTCCAGACGCGACAACTACGGAGGTCATTAGTCTCATAAGTGTAGAGTATGTTTTGGACTCGAGAGGTGGTGGTGATTTTCTTTCGCTGGATGGCGTGAGCCGGCGACGACCTACCGGCGTCTAGCGGGGTTTTCCCCAACCAGATATCTCCCATCAGTGGGACACCGCCCCAGCCGGGACAAGTTCTAAGTCTCCGACCGGTCTCCCAGAAAATGTCGTAGTGTAGTGCATGTTAGTGTAAGTGTGTGTGTGCGTGTGTGTGTGTGTGTAAGGGATGAGGATAGGGCAAGGAAGTGGAAGGAAAGATCGCGCGGTTCATGTCCCGTTTGTTAGGGTACTGCTCCGGCATTTGCTTGGTGTTGATGAGAGAAACCACGGAAAACTACCGATCAGTGCAGCCGTCCGCTAGACTTCTCCTCCAGACAGTGACTGAATTCGACCTAGCTGACCACCTAGTGTCGAAAATTTTGCCATCGTCGGTACTCGAACGTAGGACCTCTCGGTCAAAGGCATTGCAGTGACATCAGTTGATGCACTGAGCCACCACACAGGGCGCAGCACAGCTGGGATTCCTGAGCGAGCGCTCTTCCACGTGCTGCCTCGTTGCGACGTCACGTAGCTGTTTTGACCTCGCGGGGCGAAGCAACGTGTCAAGGGCGACAGTCGACACAAAGGCGGTCGCGTCGTTTTGCTTCTCGGAGCGCGAGATTTAGTTGCATACGAACGCCACGCCACCTTCGTCACAGCTCTGACTTCGTCGTCATTCCTCGTCCGTCCCTGCCTCACCACCGTCTCGATCCACGCCGCCTCCACCCCGCTTCACCACCGTCTCCATCCCCACCTCATAACCGTCTCCACCCCGCATCACCACCGCTTCCACCCCGCGTCACCAGCATCTCCACCCCGTACCTCACTACCGTCTGCACCCAAGATGTCTCCCAACCTGCCTCTTCCGCCTCACCCCCGAATCCATCCTTTCCTCACCACCGTCTATAACCCCGCCTCATAACCTTCTCCACCCACGCCTCATAACCGTCTCCACCCACGCCTCATAACCGCTTCCACACCTCGCAAACAGCATCTCCACCCCCTGCCTCACTACTGTCTGCACCCAAAACGTCCCCACCCCGCCTCATAACCGCTCGGACTCCATCCCCGCCTCATAACCGCTCCACCCACGCCGCCTCCACCTCCCTTCACCACCGTCTTCAAACCCGCCTCACCACTGTCTCCACCCCCGCCTTACCACTGACTCCATCACCGCCTCATCACCGTCTCCACACAAGGTGTCTCCACCCCCACTTCACTATCGTCTCCACCCGCGCCTCACCACTGTCTCCACCCTCACATCACAGACCCCAACCAAGCCAACGTCTCAACTTAAACATCCATTGCCGTATCCACCTACGCCTTCATCTTCGTTTAGCCAACGCGAGCAGTCTAATTCAGTCACTGTCTGGAGGAGAATTATAGCGGCCGGCTGCTATGACCGGTAGTTTTCCGTGGTTTCTCCAATCAACACCAGGTGAATGCCGGAGCAGCACCCTACCAAACGGGCCGCGGACCGCGCGCGATCTTTCCTTCCTTTTCATTGTCCTATCCTCTCCCCTTACACACACACACTTACACTAACATGCACTACACTGCCACATATTCCAGGAAACCGGTCGGGAGCTTAGAGCTTGTCCCGGCTGGGGCGGTGCCCCGCTGGTGGGAGAGTCCCGGGAACATCACCGCCATCTCACGAGGGATAGCATACACTACACTTACGGGACTAACGGCCTACGCTGTTGACGCGCCCGGAATCACCAACCAACCAAACCAAACCAAACTTAAGAGACTAATGACCTCAGTAGTTGACGTGCTCGGAATCACGAGCAACCAACCGACGAACATTCAACATTACGTCCGCCTCAGTGTTCACCTACCCCTCCGCCAACACTCTCAGCTCTCTTCGCGAGCGCCGCAGTTGCCGCCGCCGCAGCCGCCAACCCCCCCGCCGCCGCCGCTGTCCCCGCCTCCAATGCCGCCGCCGCTCTCACCCCCGCCGCCTCCGCCCCCGCCCCCGCCACCCCCGCCGCCGTCTCCGCCTTCTCCTCCTCCTCCGCCGCCTCCGCCGCCTCCGCCGCCTCCGCTGCCTCCGCTCCGCCGCTGCTGCCACCCCGCCCCTGCCCGCCGCCCCAGCCGCCGCCTCCTCCTCCACTCGTTCCCCGCCGCTGCCTCTGCCACCCTGCCGCCGCCTCCTCCTCCACCGCCGCCGCCGCCGCCTCCCCTCCGCTGCCCAGCCGCCGCCTCCTCCTCCACCGCTGCCGTATCCGTCGCCGCCGCCTCCGCCACCCCCTGCCGCCGCTCTCCTCCACCTTTACCGCCGCCTCCTCCTCCACCGCCGCCGCCGCCGCCCCCTCCTCCACCGCTGCCACCGCCGCCTGCACCTCCGTCGCAGCCTCCGCGGGGCCTAACGACCACTTAACCTTGCGACCGGCGCGCAGCAGCGATGCAATGCCACTTCGGAGCCTCGAGCGAGTTAACTCGCGGCTCTATTAAGTGATTCGTTCCTTCCAAACAATGCTCTCGGTCGTTTCACGCAGCTGCCACGCGGTTGGCGGGCAAGTCCGTTACATTCATGAATTTCATAAATTATAAAATCTCTCGCAATTATCTATTAAAATCTTTAATTTTTACTTTTACTGCATTATTATAATAGCTCACAAATTTTTAGCCTGAGGAGTAAAAACGTTTAGCTTACTGGATAATCCCTGAATACTGCCCTCTATTGTGGTATACTTAAGTTGAATTTGAATTAAATGCTATTTATATATTTTTTCAATTAAATCCATCAACATCAATACCGGCGAGTTGGATGGCCGAGGTGGCTAAGAGCGAGTACCGACTCAGCGCTTCGGTACGAGGGGTCGCGGGTTCGAGTCCCGCCTTGGGCATGGTTGTTTGCCCTTTACTTTGTATGTGTTGTCGCGGAGGGCCTGGCGTTCTGCTGACCCCAGATCAGAGGAGCTCACAAGTGTGTTTGTGGTCGAATATGCGTCCCTTCGGGACGTAAAGGGTAACCGGCTGTTGACTTGATAAAAGCCGTAGAAAAAAAACAATACCTACTCTTCTTATAGCTAAAATGATACTTTGCTAGATGGCGGTGAAAGATCTAGAAACCTAATATACTGGAAGATGATTTGAAATTTGTATATATGATGATTTGATGAATACAGGGAGTAAGACTGACCGAAAAGTCCGTGGGTTCCAGACCCGACGGTCTCAGATTTTCTAAACTATCTACCTAGATAGGTCAAATTCGGTTCGTGGCTGGAGGAGAAATCTAGCAGCCAGCTGCTTTGATCCATAGTTTTCCGTGGTTTCTCCGAACAACACTAAGTGATTACCGGAGCAGTGCCCTAACAAAATAGTCAGGAACCGCGCGCAATTTTTCCATCTTCCTTGTATCCTCTCCCCTAACGCAAACATATTTTTACGTGCAGTACACTATCACAAACGTCGGGAGTTCAGAGCTTGTCGCGACTTTTACCGGCTGGGTCATTTCGCCGCTGGGGGAAATACCTAGAGAGGGAAATACCTCGCATGCTGCCTTGAAGATCGGCGCCACTTCTCGCCTTTCTGCCGGGCAAGAATCACCACCTACTCCAGCGATAAAACATTAACTACACCAACGGGGCTATTGAACGTAGTTGACGTGCCCGGAAACGTCAATCAATGCACACGGTGAAGAAGAAGAAGAAGAAGAAGAAGGAGAAGAAGAAGAAGAAGGCGAAGGAGGAGAAGAAGAAGAAGAAGCAGGTGAAGATGAAGAAGAAGAAGAAGAAGACGAAGGAGAAGAAGAAACAAGAAGAATGAGAAGGCAAAGAAGAAGAAGAGGAGGAAGAAGAAGAAAGGCAACATATTATTATTTGAACGATATGGAAGCATTACTGTCCACAAGAAAACGAGACAATTTTAGCATTTTTTTCAAGTATTGGAGAGAAACTGGACAAAAGCACTATCGATAAAAAGCTTTCAGCCCAATTTCGAAGTTTCCAAATTTTAAAGAAAACCAGAAAACTCTGATTTTCGGTTTTAATTGAATTTATTTGGAATCGTAATAATTAATCATTTTCAAACACATTCTGAATCTAACATACAATGTTGGCTTTCACGGCCAGTTTCTACATTATTTAACAGATATATACTGCATCTGTTCAAATATTATTTCAAGGTATAAATGTGCATCAAAAATATTCCAAAGAAGAACGTCACAATCCCAAATCATAATTTAAAAGTTGACTGCTGACTGCAAGCGTCGCGACCGCCGATGGAAGCGGCACCTGCCTGACGACGTGCATTTCGTTTATCCTCTTTTCCGTTGTGTCAACAGTCTTCGCGGGGTTGCATGGAATAAAAGACGGAAAGCGAAACCGTGGCCTCCTGCCCTGTTGCGCGATCGCCGCGTTGTTACTCGATCTCGCGCCTCTCGAGAAAACGAGCGGGGGGCGGGGGGCGAGGTGAGGTTTCGTCGAGTCACGAAAGCGATACCCCGAGCTGCGCCGCGCCACGACGTTGCTTACAGCAGAGCGAACCGGCGTTGCCAACCCGAAAATCGGAGACTTTCTTGGGCTTTGTTGTGGATTTAGATTGCTCCGTCTGCGCGACCAGCGGATCCTCTCAGAACTTTTTTTTCCTTTTTTCTTTTTTTTTCCCCACTTGTTTCTTCGTCGTATGACTTGATATTGTAGGAAGGGGACACTTGATTGATTGTTAGTGATTCCGGGCGCGGCAACTATTGTCATTAGTCCCATGAGTGTAGTGCATGTTTTTTCATCGGAAGGTGGCGGCGATCTTCCCCCACTGGATGGACATATCCGGCGACGACCTACCGTCTACTAGAGGGGTTTTCTCCAACAAGGTATCTTTCAGCGAGGCACCGCCCCAGCCGGGACCAGTTCTAAGTCCCCGACCGGTCTCCCGGCATGTGTGGTGTATGTTAGTGTGTGTGTATAAGGGGTGAGGACAAGGATCTTCCTGCAGCGGATCTCCCTCAACCAGGGATCTCCCTGCAGCGGAACACCGCACCAGTTCTAAGTCCCCTACCGGTCTTCCGGAATGTGTGGTAGTATAGTGCATGTTAGTGTAAGTGTGTGTAAGGGGTGAGGAAGGCCAAGGAAGAGAAAGGAAAGATAGCGCGCGGTCCGTGGCCCGTTTGTTAAGGTAATGCTCCGGCATTCGCCTGGTGTTGATCGGAGAACGCACGGAAAACTACCGATCAGAGCAGCCGGCCGCTAGCATTCTCCTCCAGACAGTGACTGAATTCGACCTAGCTGAAAAGCTAGGGGCAGAGGCGCTGCAGTGACATCAGTTGATGCTCCCGGTCTACCTTGAGTTTTGTTGTGGATTAAGATTGCTCCGCCTGCGCGACCAGCGACTGCGCAATCACCGATTTTGCGATGGCAAAAAAATAACACAGTAACTCAGAATTATACATGTATGGTTAACTATTGTTATATACTTCAATTTCCCTTTAAAGCAAATGAATTTAATGCACAGTTCTTTGTTATTGAGATATTTATGAGAACTTAAATTGTAATTGTTTTTTGAACTTTCATATTTAGGGCAGGCAAACAAATGTTCTACTGAAAGAGAAATCTTGCATACATTGCAGTTATCAGCATCATTCCTGTCCAATAAGTAGCCGTGAGAAAATTTTGTGTGTCCTATTGTGCATCTTGTTAAGACAACCTGATCGTTTCTGCAGAAACTGACCGTCGGATTATCATGTTCAAATTTTCTAACTGATTTTAATTTGCAACCCTTTAAGTTGTTCCATTCTTAACTGTCAAGATCAGCTAATTTGTTCTTAACTCTCTTGAGATATTTCTGATAGCTTACTGGTATATCAATTCTAACTTCGGTTCGTGCTGCTTCTTTAGCTTTTATGTCTGCCAATTCATTTTCTGCAATGGCAACGTGGGAAGGTATCCAGCAAAACGCTATTTCTTTTCCTTCTGCTCGGTTGGTTGATTCTTCCAACTATCTATTGGACCAATACATTATCAATACATAGATTCATTATAGCAGATACAGCGCTTTTAGAGTCTGTTATTATCATAACTCTTTTTTGATTGGCCATTGTAATCAAATCAACAGAAGATGGCCAACAAAGGAGGAAAACATGTATAAAATATATTAAAAAAGCGCGATCAGAAAACCTCTAATTGTATTCAGAATCGTTGAAACGGCTATTTGCTGCAAAATAACTCCATTATGCGTGAAAATTCACAAGCCTTCCCACCCAGATTTCCAATTAAGCGGAACCAAAACGCAAAAAAAAGAAGACTAGGGCAACTGCCCCGCCCAGCAGAAAGTTGCCGGTAGCGCAAAGGAAACGTGCAGCAACAACAAACTCGAATTACAAACGCGGATCTCGTGGAGTGGACGAGTGAGGTTCAAACATTTCTAGCGTCGACGGAAACAAGGGAAAGTTCTGAGCGGAGAGAGTCGAGCTCACAGCCATGACCGACGGTTGGTTGCGGGCAACGGCTGCTCACAAAAATCGGCGCTCCGGACAACGGGTTTAGGGCACACACGCACGGGAAAAGAGACTTTGCTGCCGACCAGAGCTTTCGCTAACGACACGGGATCGTGCGTAGTCTTCGTTTGAGCTGACCGCTTCTAGTAGTACACTGTACATTCATAATACTGTATACATGTTTGTTTCTTTCATTTCTCGGTGGCAGTAGAACTATTTTAATTCGATATTTGAGGAAAAATTAACAGAAACACGTTTCTTTAGAGCAATATTTCATTTTTCTCCAATTTTGTATTTACTTGTAATTTTTAGTATATTTACTTTTATTGTAGAGCCAAACCTGCTCTTACGCATTATTTCTATTTTAACATGTATTATAAAGCATGTTAAAGTACACCAATTTTACATTGAGAAATGAATAATTTCTGCATTCCACTCACTATAAATATATTAAAGCTTTCTGATCTGAAGGAAATCTTGTAAGTTCCCAAAATTTACATTCTCAATTTAATGTACTTATTGATATTATCTACAAATAGCAAGTTAACTTGCTGCAAAATAACTCCATTATGCGTGAAAATGCACAAGCCTTTCCGCCCAGATTTCAAATTAAGCGGAACCAAAACGCAAAAAAGACCCTACATCGTGTCATCGGTCAATGAAACATTAAAGATATTCAATGTCAATCCTTAGAATTCGCAAGGCAAAACACCCAAAATTACGAACTGATGTCTCATTTGAATAATCACCCGGCAAAATGTACAATTACATAGCGTTTTTTAAATTTAAGATCGCATCAACATCTAGATCATTAGCGACCACTATTGGAGTTAACGTTATGGTAACTATGATGATCAAGCGAAATGGTGATGATAAGGGGTGAAAGAACGAACACAAGTACAACCATGCCCGAGGCGGGACTCGAACCCGCGACCCTTCTGGCCGAGATCACTACGAGTCGGCTTAGATAACGTTATTTGATAAAAAGTTACGTAAATATTAGTACCCAAAGTGAATTGAATTGGATGTGTCTTATTTTACGTGGCGAGACTCAGGCCATGAGGCCTGCTCTTCCGTCTGACCACGCAAATTTAGCTACGCTCCTTTCACCAACCAGCGGAGAAAGAAGGTATTTCTTGGGCGACGAAACAGGCGATTTAAATTTAGCTCAGAGGCATCATTTAGGCTTGAGGATATTTTACATGCAGTTAATCTACTACATGGGACAGCCGGCTTTACTTCCCCTCCGAAGGAAGGCGTACGAAAGATTTTTTCGCCCTTAAAAATCCACGGCTTTGATCGAGTTTGAACCCGCAAACTCAAGTACAACAGTCCGGTACGCTGACCGTTATACCACCGAATGCGCGAAGCGCGGTGTGGAGTAACATTTCGTATTAGAAGAATGGGCGTCGTTGAGGATGGGTTGGACCCTGTCTTTACGTGAGGCATCGTTCTTCCCCGACCGCCCGCAGAAAGGAGGCTCGGAGGCAAACGGCACTTGCGCCGTCTTTTCCCGTGCGCAGGTGGGCGTGGCGAGCGGGCGGGGGGAGGGGGCGGGGCGGGGGAGGGGTCTTTAGGGCTCCGTGGGACCTTTAACTGCCAGACGCACAAAGGAGAGGTACGGTGCCCGGACGGCCGTCTGCCCCCCCCCCAGCTTACGCCCGCCCCTCTCCACCTTCGGCCCCGCCCCCACCAACTACAAGACCCAGCCGTTGTCACGACCACCTTCACCGCTTCCGTCTCGGTTTTTCTGCTGCCCCATCGAGCTGGAAGAGAATTCTAGCGGTCGGCTGCTTTGATCGGTAGTTTTCCGTGGTTCCTCCGATCAACACCAGGCGAATGCCGGAGCAGTACCTTACCAAACGGGCTACGGACCACGCGTGATCTTTCCTTCCTCTTCCTTGTCCTATCCTCTCCCCTTACACACACACTTACACTTACATGCACTACACTACCACATATTCCGGGAGACCGCTCGGGAGCTTAGAGCTTGTCCCGGCTGGGGCGGTGCCCCGCTGGTGGGAGAGTCCTGGTTAGGGGGAAACCCCACTAGCCAAC
Organism: Teleogryllus occipitalis; assembly: GCA_011170035.1. Taxonomy (NCBI): domain Eukaryota; kingdom Metazoa; phylum Arthropoda; class Insecta; order Orthoptera; family Gryllidae; genus Teleogryllus; species Teleogryllus occipitalis. The sequence goes on along the minus strand of BLKR01000539.1, from coordinate 327,016 downwards.
GGGAGGTCGGCGCCGGATCTCGGCATCCAATGAGGGACGATCGCCGCCATCTCCGGAGAGAAAAACATGCACTACACTAACGGGACTAATGACCAAAGGAGTTGACGTGCTCGGAAACACGACAATATCAATCAATCAATCAATCCGATCAACACCCACGAATGCCGAGCAGTACCCTAACAAACGGGCCACGGACCCGCTCGACTTTTCCTTCCTCTTCCTTGTTGTGTCCCCACCCCTTACTAAAACACACTTACACTCACATGCACTGCTTTACCAGACATGCCGAGAGATCAGTAGGGAGCTTAGGTGTTTTTCTCAGGTGGAGTAGTGCGCCGCTGATTGTAGATATTCGGAGAAAAGCCCGCATGTCGACGTGTGGGAAGTCACAGCCATACCCGCGATAAAACATGCAATACACTTACAGGACTAATTGCCTTTAGCCGTTGACGCGCCTGGAAACACTAATCAATCAAACAATCCCGCTCATTCAATCACCTACTCGGTCTCCTCTGCCACTGCTATTCTAGCGTCCAATTCTAGCGTCCGGCTGCTCTGATTGGTAGTTTTCCGTGGTTTCTCCAATCAACACCACGCGAATGTGGTGCAGTAACATAACAAACGGGCCACGGACCGCGCGCAATCTTTCCTTCCTCTTCCTTGTCCTATCCTCTCCCCTTACACACACTTACTCTAACATGCCCTACACATGCCGTGAGACCGTAGGAAACTTAGAGCTTATCACGTCTGGGGTGGAGCCCTGCTGATGGGAGATACCTGATTGGCGAAAACTCCGCTTGTCTACGGTAGGTCGGCGCCGGATCTCGCCACCCAGCGGGGAAAGATCATCACCACCTCCCGATGAAAAAACAAACAAGCACTACACTTACGGGTCTAATGATCTCAGTACGTGGTGAGCGAATCACTTCCAATCTATCAATCCAACTACGTGGCTGCCACCTGCATCCACTCCTCGTCATCTCCTCATCTCCTTATCACTCGTCATCCACTTCTCTTCACGACCACTACCTCCAGCTGTGCTCCCATTCCGTGCGACCATATCCACCTGCTCCCCACCAACTACACGAGCCAGCCGTCGTCACGACCACCTTCACCGCCTCCCTCTCGGTTTTGCTGCCGCCCCAGCGGGCTATTCAGCCTCCTCCGCCTGGGAGACCCCCTCCGTCACCGCCCCCTTCTCCGCCGGCGCCAACACAACCAACCATTGACTCCACCTCCTCCGCCCCCGCCTTTAGGCCACCGACTCCACCTGCGACTCCAACCGCCGCCCTTACAACTCGCCCTGTGTGAAAAGGGGAGGTGCAGGTTCGCAGGTGCCTTGCTACCTGGGAACGCCTCTTCCAACGCCACGATCTCTTTTCAAACTGCAAAGTATATGGCTACAATTCTGACGAGATAAAACTGACGTCGGTTGGCCGAATGGCTAATAGCCACTGTACTGTGATTCGTTTTATATTGCTTATTTTACAACGAGAAAATCCATCATTTTCTGTACTATTGCCCAACACTTTATTTGGGTATTTGTCAGCAGTACAATTCTCAAGCCTCCCATTTTACATATTTTTCTTGAAAGCAAGTCTCTTTTTAAATATCTTTTCTATTTTTTTACTTTTATTTTATCACTACGATAACCAGAAGAGATTTGTAAGGCTGTTATGTCCTAATAAGTTCCGACAACACAAATGACTGTTTTATTACCCTTTTTAAGACAGACCAAAGATAAAACCGTTAAATATACGGTATAATATATTATTACCCTCTTTATATTACCTAAAACATTATTACTTCCATTGTTTGCACATACAGGTACAGAAAAAATCCCATTACGTTATCCATATGACAAGTCCATTCACTAGTATTTACTTCTTAGAGTTCATTTCTTTGCCTTCGTAAAATATGAGAAACTCTCTGTAATCAACACCAGTTGTGTTCTGAACTCACATCTAATCCTTTGTAACCCACCTCTCGAAGTGAGAACTACCCGTAAAAAGAGCTTCGAGACAGGAAAATTCAGCGACACATTCAAAAACATCATTCAAGCAACTTTACGTTCCATAAACACACACAATTACTCTAGTTATACGAACTAATCCCGGCGGATTCCAATTCCAGAATTCACATCCACCGAAGATTAATGTTTCAGAATCGAGTTTCATGGCGCGCTCCAGTTCGTTCTCTTGTTGCGAGGGCCATTGTGCACTTTAAGTGCTTCCGTTTCATTCACCTGCGCCACGCACCAGGGCCCACTGACGGGCCGTCTCCGCTTCCTGGGCCCTAAGGGGCCACGGGCGGAAACTCGCCAGGCCCAGGACGCAACTCGAGGCATACCATCTTCCCAGCCCGTAAAATACTTGAAGACCGGTATACACGGCACAGTTTTCGTGCACATTCTCATACAGTTTCTATTCAGAAACATCAGGATCCCAAACTAGAAGTATAAAAGCCAAAAGTCGCGCATACACGGTCTGTACGTTTTCTGCACGAATCGCCACAAGCCGCCGCTAGGGGGTCTAAAGAGAAACAATTGAATAATGACGTCGGAGTATTGCCAATGGTGGTATTTCTGGGTGTGCGTTCTGGCTATGATCTTTAATTAACCATGAGGAGTATTGAGAATAAAAATAGGAAGGCAGGAATTGGGAAAAAGGAAGTTTAATGCAATATCCAATTTGAAAAGTAGGTAAACAAATACTCGTACGATGCATTGTAGTACGAGACGTCAGTTAATAGACTTAACACATTTTTTCTAAAGGCCGGTATACACGGTACAGTTTTCGTGCAGATTGGACGTACAGAAAACGTGCAGTCCAGACTGTACGTTTTCTATATGAGCATGTTCATAATTTTTCATGCAGGAAGCCTACAGATTGACTCAAGCACATCTAGCGGCAGAATCATTCGCTAATGGTGAACGATTGATCACTAATGACGAACTTTGAATCCACCGATCAGAGCAGAATCCACAGAATTTGAATCTACCAATCAGAGTATTTCACGACGAATTCTATCCCAGCAAACGCTAAAAACGCGCTGTTTAACACATCTAGCAAAGTGCTGATGCCTGCCCTGAAATACTCATGGATTACAGTAAAGGATGATTTTTGCAGCAATTATGAGTATTAGGAAGGTAGTTTTATTAGGTGTTTAAGTACGTTTGTCGAAACAATTAACATTTGAACTGAACACCCCACATGATCCACTAAAATCACATCAAAAATTCAATGCAAGGAGGAAAAGCTCGCAAGTGCAGAAATTAATAAATTTAATTTAATTATACGTTTACTGACTGTAACAAAATCATCCCAGAAATGTATTTCACTTTATTTTCAATATAAAACTATTAGTATTAATTCAGAGGAAAAACAACAACAATAAAAAGGAAAATGCGATTTACTAAATTATTTGTAACATGAGTAGCTTAACAAAAAAAGTTAAGAACATTATTCTGAATTTTTTTAACTATGCAGTCCTTTATATACAAAAATTTTTGTCCTAAAGCCTGCCGATTATGAAAATACTTCCAATCTAAAGAGGTAAACAACGTGGTCGTTTTTTATTGTTAAGTCTGCACGTTCACCCTATTGAAGAAAGTCTGTTTAGTAAAAATAAGTACAATCTAGAAGAATCTATTTACCCTGTGTTAAAATAAAAAAGGTAGTACATAGTGTGTATTTGGATCGTCCCGGAGGTTTTTTCTTAGCAAGTCCACAGGCATTATTAACAAATAATCCATTACGGAAAATTAAGGTTAGTTGTTAATGTTGTACTAATAAGGCTCTGTAAAATAAATGTTGAATGAAGTTTCTTTTAGTGATTAGTTAGGAACATATTTCAATTTCTCGCCGTCTGCGAAGTGAGAACCTCTTAGCACAAAAGTTGTCTTCTCTCGCAAAGTCACTTGACTGTGGCTTCGCAACCGAGCAACAATATTCCACTACTAACTTCCACGAGTTCTGCGTTTTAGTTTATCTAGCCTCTAGCCTCTACCCTCTCTGCTTCTTCAGAGGGATAACTTTTGGCAACCACTTCCCCGAATCCGCTTATAACATTTTATCAACACATTTCAGCTCATAATCTTGTACAGAATCAAAGTTTAATCACGTAGCAACGAAGTATGTGAGAGTAAATTTAAGCCGTAAATTTCTTAGTAGTTGTCATTTACAAGTAGGTTGCCACAATGATGTAGAGGAACTGAACAAACTTCGTGAACTAAACGCTGCTCGTTTAATACGAGTCAGTCGATTCGAGCGATAAAAATACATGGTGAAACATCCATATAAGGAAAGGTAAAGATGATAGTTGACTGATTTAACAAACGACATGACAAATGACTGACATAACAAAAAAATCATCTCAACTATATGTTCAAGATGAACGCACATGACTGTCCATCTTCACCAAAATGCGTTTCCCCTCCCTTTAGAATTATAGTCGCATTGATTGAAAGCATTTATCTTATTTGGTATTTTATATATTTTATTTAAATTTTACTAAATAAAATTTTTACACTTTTTCTGTTGCTCTGAACTCAATTGCTTATTAGCATTTTACATGCTTGTGGGATTTCAAACTTGAAGATTGCACTTGCAAATTCAAGTTTCAAACTGTGATAAATAGTTCAACATGCGTCTTAACTGACTCGGAAGAAAATATTCTTACAGCATCGATAAAGTAGAATCTGACTGGTCGTCGATCGTGGGAAACGATACAGCAGGAAGTGACGATCTATGAAGCAGAAGTGACTCAGGAACGGGTCTGCGAAGAACCGGTCCGGGAATTTGACGGGAGGAAAATGTGAAGTACCGAATTAGCATTTAAAAACGTGCCCAGTAAGATTGTAGGCAAAGAATGCGTGCTATTTTAATTAACAAAAAAACATGAAAAATTCTTACGCAGATTTAGGAAGGCTGAAGTACTAAAAGTGAAAATTCTTTGCAGATAAGTAATTTGGATAACTTTACACAAAAATAAAGATCCTCTGGAATGAACGAGACACAGTTTTTGAACACGCCGAGAATCTTGTTCAAAATACTTTTAAACAAACTCTTGATAACTTGACTTGAACACGATAAGATGTGTAAAATATTTTTCATCTGATTTCTAAAAGCCTATCGCATTACTAATTATGGCCTATTGCATTGATGCATATACTGCCCAATGACTACGTTTCCATAAGTAAATGGGGATAAGCGATTAAAAATATAATCTCACTAATTAATCCTAAATTTGAATTAGAAATGAACTCGCCCACACCTAATAAATAAGACAGTACTGCATTCAACAAATATATTTGTGATGATTTGCAATTAAATTCAATTATAAACAGATTATTACAGATAACAATTGCGTTTTTTATTGTGAAATTGTCTATAAATTGTAAATAAGGGTTTCTGAATAACAAGTTATTGAAAATCTGAAGTGATAATAACACGAAAAGTTTGCTCATTTCCAACTCTAATGAAAACTTTGCAAGTATGAACAAAACCCCACGAACATTGCAGTTAAATGTATGCCTTCACTGCAGGAGCTGTGCAAGTACTAAATTATGTAATAAATTATCATCTGCCGCTGGATTGCAGAAATAATCATTACATTTCAACGTAAATAATAATAATAATAATAATAATAATAATAATAATAATATAATAATAATAATAATAATAATAATAATAATAATAATAATAATAATAATAATAATAAGAATAAGAATAATGAGAATAATAATAAATTGCCAATACGATAAATTCTAATAAGATATAAAATTTGGTCCTAATTTGATTGTAAAGAAGACATTGCAATACAACTGAGCGCTTGCCCTCCAATTTCTTTCCTTCTTCTCGAGTTTTCAAGTCACAGAAAATAGCAACTAACACCTTTACACACTGTTCGTATCTTTTGAGTATAGCTGTACTCCCAATTTCAGGGCAATGAGAGGAACCGAAGGCTGAAAATGCGCCTTTTCAGAGACGATTTAATGTAGAAATGACCTATGCGAAGGGGACAGTGTAGGTGCTGCCAAATACACTCAGGATTATGCCGACTCAAGTGTCATGTACACAGCCAACTCTCAGCCAACAACGGAGTCATGGCCTCACCCATGCCACGCCTGAACTTCAATGACCGTATTCATCCCGATGGGCACGCACTACCACCCACGATGGGTTGGCTCACACACACACAGACACGCACACATATACACACACCTCATCGCAACACCTGGACTGCCAACTTCATTGATTTTACTGCATTGTTTGTCAGCTGCATCCGTAATTGTGTCTACACTAAAAGAGGTTTAGAACTGAGAAAAAATACCATAAAAAGGGTTAAGGGTTCTTCAGTAAATCATCTTTTTCTTAATAAAAAAAACATAAAATGAAAAAAAAATGCGGATTTAAATACTTGATAACCTGAATAATTTTGTATTATCAAGCAGCTTAATTTAATATCAAAACGTCATGTTTATTCTCTGATCAAAATTCTTTTCGACGACCCAGCGTTTTCCATACTTTTTTTATAATCAGTTGTATCAGTTAGATATTACTAATACTTCTTAACAATACTCATACTATGAATGTATATGGCGCTGATATAAAATCACATTATGCAATTATACACTGCACTAATAAAGCGGTGAGTCAGGGAGGAATTCGATTTTAGTTAGAAGAGCAATATTACACATAAGTGTTACTTAGAATTTCACAATATTTTGACAGTCGTTTACGTCATGGTGACTGAATGGACGTCATAATTCGCGTCATGAGAGTGTGAAATGGAATTGACAACATCAGTTACACTCCAAAAGTAACCAACCAAACCAAATAAGAAAACAACACAATGATGTTTTGTTTTCTGACAATCTTATGCTCAATTTTAAATGAAATGGTAAGATCATGTGTCTCATATTGTCAATTATTATCTGTATCAAAGTATATCATAGTGGAAAATACACATAGAAAGAACGTCATACAGAACGGTTGACTCAAGAAATTAGTGACAAACGGTGAATGTCCGAAGTTAGCACTATACCCTGACATCACGAGCATTATTCACGACAAAACTACGGTAAGGTGTTTGAATACAAGTTTACAGAAATCAAATGAATAGAGATACTACGTACACAAACCTTCGAGAGACTGGTAGATGCAAATACAAATATTTCCACCAACATCAAACGGGAAAGAAAACACTTGAAAATTCTGTATGAACAATCATTCAAACTAGAATACATTAATATGAAACTTTATTTGCTGGTTCATCATATGGAATCGAATGGTACAACTTAACAAATAATGACTTTCTTTTTAGAAACAATATTTTGAACATGACATAATATTTTATAACATTGTAATAATAATTCAGTTAAGTAAATAGTGTTACAATCTAAACACATAGTAGTATAAATAATTAGATTTCCTCAGAGTAAACTTTTTTATTCTAGTTTTGTATTAACCTAAATTTCATTTTTATAAAAATTAAATAAATATTTGCAGTCTATGGAACATACAATAACAGATTTCGTTTCGTACGATCTGTTACGCTTCCGCGTACTGGAAACTATATTCGCCGCTTCAGCGCCGCACATCTAATTACGAAGTTACGCTACAACGCACATTTCCAGAACGGCGCACAAGCTCACTTACCCTGCAATTGAGTGTTCACGGAGATCAAGGAAGGCGAAGCTTAATTCTCACGTGTACATTGCGGCTTTCGGTTCTCTCTAACACATCCAGCTTCCGGTCCGTAGTGAAGTGTGGCTAATAGATGATTGATTGATTGGTTACTTGTTTCCAGGTGCGTCAACTGCTACGGTCATTAGTCCCCTAAGTGTAGTGTACTTTTTATCACGGATGGTGGTATTTTCCCCGCGGGTCAGCGAGACCATTCGATAATATAATTATGTTAGCAACATTTACCTGGCTTAGTTATTTTTTTACTTTCTCGCCCTTCCCGTTTTACTTACTACATAAGGGTACTTCTTACAAAGGCACTTCGTAAGAAGAGAAAGTCATGTAATCGTGCGCCGGTAAACGTCAAATTTCCGGCCACTTTTATTTTTCAATTTTGAAGGTATTTTTTACAAGAGCTTGATGCTGAAGGCAGAGTTGGCGCAAAAGCAAGTTGAGGAAACCCCGATTCAAGCTGTCTCACCCTCGTTACTGTTTGTTACTACTATATGTTATTACTAAATTTGAACATTTCATCCCACTTCTTGTACATTTCATCCCACTCTTGTACATTTCATCCCACTTCTTGTACATTTCATCCCACTTCTTACACATTTCATCCCACTCTTGTACATGTCATCTCACTTCTTGTACATTTCATCCCACTCTTGTACATGTCATCCCACTTCTTGTACATGTCATCCCACTTCTTGTACATGTCATCCCACTTCTTCTACATTTCATCCCACTCTTGTACATTTCATCCCACTTCTTGTACATGTCATCCCACTTCTTGTACATTTGATCCCACTTCTTGTACATTTCATCCCACTTCTTGTACATTTCATCCCACTTCTTGTACATTTCATCCCACTTCTTGTACATTTGATCCCACTTCTTGTACATGTCATCCCACTTCTTGTACATGTCATCCCACTTCTTGTACATGTCATCCCACTTCTTGTACATTTCATCCCACTTCTTGTACATTTCATCCCACTTCTTGTACATTTCATTTCACTTCTTGTACATTTCATCCCTATACAGTATTTGAGTAAATAACTGGGAGTGTGCGTGAGTGCGTATGTGCGGTTCCGTCACTCACGGTTTGACCACTTCCCGTGCACCAATCGAAACATACGAGGTATAATCCGGCACGCCTCGGTGTTCTGATGGGGAACTAATAATTTATTTTCGGATTTGGCAACAAAATTCAAAGGAATTTCCAAAAACGTGTTTTTGCGTATTTTAGCGCTGCCATCTTAGTGAATACGCCAGGAATTAAACCAATGCCACCCAACTAGATCTATGTAGGTGGCGTTGAATGATACTAGCGGACCGCCGCGCGGCAGATTTCATTTAACTCTTTGCGGTCGGATACGCTTTATATCTTGAACCTCTTACATTTCGAAGGGTATCCGTAAAATCACATGGCGTCCATGGCTCTCAGCTTGGAGCATTCAGGAAGGTGGTTCCTCCTATAGCTCGGAGGGCGTCTTCCATTCCTTGAGCTAGTCGGATCCGCACCACGCCCTCTTGCACCTATCTCTACCGCTCTGCACCTCCCGTATTCACTTCCCGCTCTTCACTTCCCGTTTCGCCCTTCCCCGATATGTCTTCACCTCCGTCCTGGCGCGCCCTAATTCGCGCTGCCCCGTTCCAAGCCCCCGCACCCCCCTCCCCGCCTCACACTGTTTTCACCCCGCCTCACCCCTGCTTCGCCCCAGCTCAAACCCCACCCCTCACACTGCCTCCCTCGTCCTCACCTGCCCCTCACAGAAGCTCCTCACCTGCCTCACCCCACCTCACGCCGCCTCAATTCCCCGCCTCACCCCGCCTGACCCCTTTTCGCCTCACCCCGCTCCTCACCCCAAATCACACCGTGCCTCATCTCGGCTCACCCCGCTCATCCCGGCTCACCCCGCCTCGCGATGTTCCCCTTTATTAAGTTCTTTTCCTATTTAATACAGGTGGTTATTCAAACACTCGCGTCCACAGAGTGAAAATATCCACCACATTCACGTGCTCATTAGCCCGCTAAGTTCACTCAAAGCTACCAACATGTAGTCTTACAGTTGCACATTAATTCTGCTTGAGCTACGTGAGTAAATTAATTGTACACTTTCAGCGAAAAGGTAAAACGACATGGAGAATACAAATGTATTACAGATAAGCATACCAACCAACAACTACGCAATTCTTTTTTACTTTTCACAAATTTGACAACCCTGCAGACAAAGAATAAAAAGACCACACTTAAACCTACTACTGTATAAAAATGAATAGAAAATTATTGTATTTAATATGTGAGCTGATGAGTGAGTAAAGGACACTAGGCAACATTAATCAAAACCGGTCGCACCAGGATGTGCAATGGAAAGTCAGGCATCTCCCCTGCCCTAATCTTCTCGACTTAGCCTTCACAATCGTCCGTCCTTTTCGTGTGTGTGGGCAAGAACCTGTGCTGGTGGGTCGCAGACCTTTCAGCGAGGTCTACGGCCCGGGCAGACAGATGAATTTCATCTCGCAAATGCATGGCAAACAGACATCTCGTGAAAGGTCACGAAGCGAGGAGCTCAAATTTTATGGAAGGATAAGAATTCTCACATCCCCTTGTGTTACCATGTGTATTACAAAAGCGACGTCGTAAAAAATCATCCATTTTGAAACATCATGCAAAAAGTAGCAGATAAGAAAGAAGTATTTTGGTCTTATCAATTCTGTTTACAAGATGACTCTCTTAAAAATGAGATGTGTGACATACCGATATATTTCTAGTCTTGTTGAATGCTCGAAGGTATCCTTGCTTTAAAAAATAACAAATCCCTCAGAATTAAACTCTTTGGACCCAATCAAATATTTTCCTGTATAATGCGTGTAGTGGAGGGAAAAGTAAAGTACAAAGTGTTTTGGTTCCGTATAACGAAAAAATCGTTTTAACTAAATATTAGGGTGCGCATTTGAGTATGTAAAAGGGAGGAAACGTCTCCCGGTGCATACTAGGCACTTGTCCTAAGCTATTCGAGTTTACGGCGGCAGAGTTTTCGACACTAGCTTTTCACAGGTCGAATTCGTTTTATAGTAGGAGAATTTATAGCTCGCCGGCTGCTCTGATCGGTAGTTTTCCGCGGTTTCTCCGATCAATACCAGGCGTGAATGCCGGAGCAGTACCCTACCAATCGGGCGACGGACCGCGCGCGATCTGTCCTTCCTCTTCCTTGTCCTATCCTCTCCCCCTTACACACTAAACTAACATGCACTACACTACAACATATTCCGGGAGACCGGTCGGGAGCTTAGAGCTTGCTTGTCCCGGCTGGGGCGGTGCTCGCTGGTGGGAGAGTCCTGGTTAGGGGGAAACCCCACTAGCCGACAGTAGGTCGGCGCCGGATCTCGCCATCCAGCGGGGGGGCCAGATCACCGCCATCTCCCACAAAAACATGCACTACAAATTAACGGGACTAATGACCAAAGCAGTTGACGCGCCAGGAAACACGAAAAAATCAATCAATCAATCAAGCGTGGAAGAACCCCCACAAAAGCCAAGTGGAGTCTGCGAAATCCAGTGACCCCGGCGGCGTTAGCCAAGAGATCTGTCGGCGTCGGCGCCAGCGTCGGCGTCGGCGTCGGCGGCGTGGCGTGGCGTCGCGTCGCGGGGAGATGTCGAAAGCTAATAGAAAGCCCGGGAGTGGCAGCGCGGCGCCCAGGCAAAACCCGACCGGTATCCAAATTCAGCGCCGCGCCGGGCAGCGAGCGGAAGGCGGCGCGCGCGTGAGGGCGCGATCTGCCTCAAAGGAACGTCTGCCTGGAGGAGGAAGAGAACGAAAGGGAACACATTCACTTGGAAAAGGGAACGCAAAGAATTGATTCGAAAGAAAGAACGAAATAAGTAAATACGTGAATAGTGAATAAGGGTATAGTGAATAAGTGAATAAGAGAAATATTGAATAGTTGATAGTGAACAAGTGAATAGTGAGTAAGTGAATGGTGAATAAGTGAATAGGTCAGTAGTGAATAAGTGAATGGTGAATAAGTGAATAGTGAATAAGTGAATAGGAGTTAGAATAGTGGCTATTGAATAAGTGAATAAATAATTAAGAAAATAAATAAATACATAATAAGTAAATAAGTATTCCTGGGCTTTCCGAATACCCTCAGTAGAACAAGTACGGTGACATGAAGATGATGATGAAGATAATATGATGGAGGATCTGATGAATATCAAACAATTGTATAAATGAGATGAAATGAAGAGGTAACAGAAACGGGGGGAACCTCAAAAAAACATTCAGTGAACGAACTGCGTTCCCCACAAATTCCTCAGGAATTCGAGGCCTGATGCCCGGAGGGGGCCGACTCAGCTGACATAGTTGGCAGCAATGCCGCATGGACGTCGAAGGACGGTTTCCTCTTTCATTGTGGCGTTGAAGCTCCCCTTCCGAAAAAATATACTATCACATATCTACCACCCTTATTCATTAAATCTTAGATAGGTAAAAGACATCACGATCACGAATAAAATAAAATAGAATCTTTGAATAAAATATCCCACATAGTAGATACATTTGGAGAAGATATTAAAAGTCTTCAGAAAGTTCCATATATCTGGAGCTGCAAGTGGCTGTGAAGATGAACCCAAGAGAATCGTCTATGTAAATAATAAAAAAAGGGTCACATAACAATTCCCAGGGGTTCCTTTTGAGATCCTTGCGGAAAAGCTTCACAATTGCTGCCTTGAATACCTTGGAGCTACTGTGCAGAGGACAAAGTAAGCTTGGGAGCGTTCTACAAGATTGGGAGCTAAGATAGCTTTGTCGTTAAGAAACGTACACGTTACAATAACTGAGAATTGTACGAAGAACAGATTAAAAGGATTTAGTTTAATCGGAAAGACATGCACTTGGAAACACAAAAAAGATTTCTTTTGGCAATAGAATTATTTCTTTGGATACTTAAATAGCACGTTCTTTCTATCCCGCATTTTCACGCAAAATTACGCGAAAAGTAATCAAATTTTTGAAAACTTGTGCATGATCTTCTTTCAAAATCTATCATTAAGAGATAGATTTCAATAAGAGAAAATTCTGTATCTTTAATATTTTAGTTGTAGTAAGACCCCGAAAAAGTTTGAACTTTTGCAATTTTAGAAAAATCAGGGTTAACATGAGACCTTCATCATTCTCTTAAACGTCCTTCGCACAACCCAACAACAAAATTTAATCAAAAGCGATGGAGCCATTTTTTTAATATTTGGAGAAATCCCAGGGGCTTTATGTAAATTCCCCTCCAAAATTAAAATAGTTTCAGTTTTAAATTCAAGGGGACATAACTCAGCCAGTTTGATTGAGGAATATTAATTTTGGAGAAAATCGGCTGAACGGTTTAGCCGCTACAGACGGACAGCCGTTCACAGACGGACAGACAGACGGACAAACGGACGGGCAGATGGACGGACAGATGTTTTGCCGTCATTAGATTTTTCGGTATCAAGGACCCACAAAACATGGATTCTGACTACACTATGTGAAAGGATTTTTTTATTTTTAAATTTAGCAACTGGATTTATCCACTTTTTCGTTATCAGAGCCCGGCCATAAGAGTTTTCTCTCGAGAATTTTGCGTAGCATTAAATAACTTCTTTTCTGTTCCGTAGCGAGAAAGTAAAAGGCAACCATAACTACTAGAATTCCCAACATTAACTTAACTTTCACGCCCACCACAACATTTATAAATCAGCGTGTTCACAACGCAAAGGTTTCTCTAATCGTGCATTACTGGACTTCTCCGGTCTTTCTTAACTGAAAACCGCAGTTGAGTGGAGGTACTGAGATGAAGCAGCGATAATGACAAAATTACAGCGTAAATGTCGGTGATAACAGAGAATTCGTCAACGAGGAGGACGAGGAAAAACGACGGCAAGGACAATCACGATGATAACGGAGAAAACTAGAAAGATGACTAAAAGGACGACGACGACGAACAGAACATCGAAGACGAGAATCACAATGAAAACGTCGACGACGATGAGAACGACAATATTCATACGCATATTTATACTCATACAATACGACATACTCAAAAAATATAAAAAACTTTTCCTTATGAAATTATAAATCTTCACTTAGCATTGAATGCGGTAAAATAATCTATAAATAAGCAATCAGGCCCTCACTAACCTACGCAAGCCCTGTTTGGATAAAAGCAGCCCATAGCCACATTAAAAAACTTCAAATTATACAAAAGAAGTGCCTCAGAAAAATTACTAAAGCTCCATGGTTTATAAGCAATGAGCAATTACATAGAGAAGTAAAAATAGAATCAATTCAGGACCATATTGTCAAACATTCAAAAAACTTTTATCATATAGTACTACAGGAATTCCCAGCTACAGCCACTTACCGTCTAGGTAAGAATTACAGTCAACCACAGAGAATCCACTCACGCTATCCGAAGGACATTTTCAAGCCTCCTTAAATATCAAAAATATAATCTCTCTCTGTCTCTCTCCCTCTCTCTCTCTTTCTCTCTCTCTCTCTTCCTCTCTCCTTCTCTCTCTCTCTCTCTCTCTCTCTCTCTCTCTCTCTCCCACACACACACACACACACACAAAAAAAAACTTGCCAAACTCTTTTTTATTTTTATTATATTGACATTTAGACCTGAGGATGGTTCATCCTATAATTTCTGAAATCCTGTATAAACGCCCTTGAAAGGCACAAACGCCGAACAAAAAGTAATAAAATTTTAAAAAAAGGACGACAGTGAGAACAGCAATGCCGAGGACGACTAAGAGAACAAGACCGACAATCTGATTGAGAACGACGAGCGCGACGGAACGACGCAAACAAGTAGGCCTGTGACGGCAACGACCTTTACAACGACGATACTAATGACCATGAGGACACCACCAACGTCGGTAGCAGCGCGACGGAGGAGGTGGTCGCCGTCTCTTAGCCGAAAGGCAGCGCCCTCATCACGAGCCCAAGACACGCACCGCGCGGAATGTTCGCGGAAAATTCTGAGCGTCGCGGCGAGGAGCGGTGGCGCAGCTCGGCGACGACTCGAGGCGTCGCGGCGCCCGACCACGCGCTTTTGTTTTCGTCGGGGCGCGGTACAGGGCGAGCGCCTGTTTTCCCAAAGGTGGCTGAACACGAGAATAAAAACGCTCGAAAGCATTACACACGTACTAGCCGTTTTGTTGGGTTTCGTTTTCGTTTCTTCTTTCATTATTTATTTGTGAAATGTCAGTACGGTACTAGATTTTAGTGTCTAATTTAATAGATTTAGATGGTATGTTAAAATATGTACAGTAAATTGTGCATATTTATCTCATTTTTGTCAATGAAGTCCATGGCAATGAAAACCTAAGCATATTAACTAAAACTAACCTTGCATATTAACACATTGGAATCTAACACTACGACTTACGTTTGGAAGCAGGCTCAACGAGATTTTGTTTAAAGACACACGCACTTTAGTAACGGCGTTAGAATGGTCTTTCGGTGGCCTTGTACGTAAGTGAAATATAATTCAAAAATATGTTTATAAAAATAATGTCTCGATACAATTTCAAGGTAATAATGTTAATGAAATTCCGGATAATACGGCAAAGATATACACTTTGAATATTACACGTTTCACAATAAGGAATTAACTCCCGCATTCGGCAATGATTCACTGTTTTTAAAAGGATTACTATTCAATATGCTTCTAGGCATGTCATGACAGTGAAACATGAACAGTTGACAAGCTATTGTTTCTGCCCATGGGCCAATGACTAACCATACAAATACTTAGAAACGCCACGCCCACTATTAATGTTTCCTTTCACTCTACTTTATCAATTTTAGTGTCAGAATCCCACTTTAATTTTGTTGAAGAGTAATAATTATGAACAATAATTAGATTGATCGATAAAAGGTTTTGAGATTCAGGTATTACTTGCAATATCAGATGCAGTTTAAGAATATTTAAGTTCAAGCACAATAAACAGACAAGTGAACATGTTCATTCAAACAATCTGATTGCGGAATAAAGAAGAAATTTATGTGAACTATTAAAAAATTTGCATTGTGTAAATATATTTGATATAGATTTACTTTCAATGAGACGTAAGTTTATGCTGACCTTGTATAAATGTAAAAATATACTGTGTCTAATTTTAAACACAATGGAAGGTAATTTTTCTGTTGCATTAATGTACGAGTAGATTACTGATCTTCTAATATAATCTGTTCTACTGAAGAACACGACCTTTTCGTAAAAATTCTCATCAACCCTGATTCAGCGAAAGAAGTAGTCATTTATTTCCACGTTAGAAGAGTGAAGTCTGAGGAGTTCCATAATTGCCGCGTAGTAAATTACAAGAGTACTAAAGGGATGGTGGCAGATTCACCGGGGTCCCGGCCGCGCTGCCTGAACAAGCGAGGAACGCGCTGATACACAGCCTGATACGTGATGATGGCATGGGAAGGCGAGATAATTACGTCGTTAATTTTCAGTGTCACCAACCTCTCTGTAACGGGAACAAGTAATTGAGGAGTAACAGCAAAAAAGAAGCAGACGTAGTAAATAGGACACCATTTTGCGCGTCCCTTACCAATTAATTTACTATTATACCCTCTATAATTACCGGCGAAATATATTCACAAAGTGATATTTGCTTCCTAATTAACTGTATGCACACGTTAAACACGTTGCACGATGCATTGTTTACGATAGTGTAAAGAAATATTGAATGGAAATTGTATGATCGGAGATTAAATACCATGCAGGTGTATCATGTAAAATGCATATATACATATCGTGGGATCTAGAGGAATAATTAAGTTCATAAATAATGACGTCTCGCTTAAAACATACATGTTGGCATTTGAAAGAAAACAAGAAATATTCATTCTGGAAATACTTTATATATTCGAATGCCAATGCCACACATTAATGAACTTCCAGCAATAAATCAAAGACCGCATATTCAGACACATTCACTCAGACAACATCGTGTGCTTCGTACAGTGACATTACACCGACACAATTTCATAGCGCGAATAAGATTTGTATCACTTCTACAAATGCAAAGACTTTCACTCTCGCACTCTTTCACTTACCGATTACGTACGACCATGATACTCCCATGTAGTCCCAGGAACTCACTTTATAACTACGCCTCGACACATACATTTCCTCTCGCTTTCAGCACCACACTTTCCAAAGCACTGACAAACACCGGCTCCTCGACGAAGGTGAATAATCGCAGGTAGCACGTTGCCTTCTGCAGCGTCCACTTGCCTCTTCGGGCACCGCCACTGTCACTGGCGAGCCCAACACGCGGCGCGCCGCCACATTTCCGACCTGTTTTTTGTGCGTTTCACGCGCCCCTGAGCAGCAATTACACAACGGGAGCAGGGAGGGGGCGGCGGGGGCGTGCGGGGCCCGCACCTGGCCACGCGGACCGTTACCAACTAAGCGCCCGGGTCGGCGAGCGGCTTGGCTAGAGGCCGACGCCGCCTGCTAGGGAGCCAACGCCCACGCCGCCGCCGCCACCGCCACCGTCGCCGCCACGCCGCGCCGCGGACCCGGCAGCGGCAAAGACGGAACGCCCACGTGGTTTTGACGCTGGCCCGAAAAATTTGGAGCCGTTTTTGAGAAAAGGTTTCAAAATGTTCTAGTATGATCGAAAAAGAATGTAAGGTCTCTTTCAAATTCGCAAGTTCAGCAAGGTGTATCAGATGATATCTGTTTTGCAGAAAATCCTTGGAACAGTTTAGGCGTTAGTGTTGTTTAGCGACGGGCGGACGGGCGGACGACCAGACAGACAGGACGAGAGACAGACACACGAACAGATGGACGAACGGACAGACAGACAGACAGACAGACAGACGGACAGACACACTGTTGGTGAAATACAATTTTTCGCTACGACGGATCCCTTAAAAATCTAGACATCAGTTTTTCGCTGCATTACAATATTTTGTCTATACCATGTATTCGAGAATGTTAAAACAAATACAAATGGTTAGAAAATAATGGTTTGTATTGGGAACACTATGTAGAAGTACAATGCAGTTTTATCATTAGAAGAGTTCTCGCCTACACTTTTAAGATACAACGTAATTTTTTTCATTTCTACTTCGTGCACTGTCGTGGACTATGTTGTGTTCGACAAGATAAACACCATTCATATTCTCTTCCGCATTAGCATTTATTATGTAACGAGGGACGTTTAATTGCACACAAGACGAAAAGGGAATTTTAGGTCCCCAGTGCGTTAGGGGGGGGGGAGACTTTTCTTCTCTTGAACCCTGTTAATCCTGGTTCGTTATGTAAAGATTTTATTTTTAATGTTTTTTTTTTTTTTTTTTGTTTTTTTTAATGTTACACCTCCCAGGGGAACTGCTGCACAAAAACTGTTCTGAATGGAGCGGTATGTGTCAGAAAGAACCTGAAGAAATATATGTCCAGCCAACATTACGCGTATAAGAGTGATGCAGAGTTGAAGGTGGCTCTCAAACAATGGTATCTTTTCCCAGGCGGCACAAGTTACACAGGAACACAATATTTGACGGCCTAAGGAAACTTTCTGATTGAAAATTCTAGATTCCGAATCAGTGGCCTCTGACCTAAGCAACTATCAATTGTTGCAACTAGCTATTGTTATTTTAGAACTGGTGAGTAGAACAAAATGAGAGTTTACAATATTCAGTGCAGGCATTTTGTTTGGCAAACGTTTGTTACAAAAATACATACCCAACTGATTGTTCAGGAAGAAAATCAATTCCTTCAACAGTTCGCCAGCCATTAAACCACATATTTAATAGTAAGAAAAACATGTAAAAGCGGCTATGATGATGGAAACATTGTTAAAAGCAATGCTCAGAATGCATGATCTCATTTTGGAGGTTCAACCACTTTTTGTTTCGCGATAGCAAAACTAATCGCGACGGAAATAAAGTAAAACTTCTGTAATCAGGGAATACCAAGAATTAAAGTCATTTTATACTACATTTAAAAATAAAAAATCTATTTCACTGCTGGGATTTTAATGTCGCTACTAATTGGATTTAGCAAAATCAAAATGTGTCAAATTTGTTACACTGACAGCAACTACATTTCAAGAATGATAGTTGTGTGCTTTCTGTGAAATAACTATTAGATATTTCCTATAACATTCTACATTTCGTTTATTTTGCGGCAATGGAAAAATATATGACACTAAAAATAAACTTTCAATTGAGAAAAAAATAACCTAAGACAGCCATACGAAGCAGAGATAATAGTTTCTCAAGTGAAAAAATTATATTTTCCCCTCCTCTACTTCAATAATTTATA
This sequence comes from Teleogryllus occipitalis, assembly GCA_011170035.1. Lineage (NCBI taxonomy): Eukaryota > Metazoa > Arthropoda > Insecta > Orthoptera > Gryllidae > Teleogryllus > Teleogryllus occipitalis. The sequence continues at coordinate 308,003 of BLKR01000539.1, read as the reverse complement.
TTCTTCCTTTCGTGGTAACGTTACTGTTATAACATACATGACTGACTTATTTACACATAGTTGAAATGATTAATTTCTATAATAATAAAATCAGACAAATGAGTATACAGCTAATAAGCACCGATATTAAACATTTAAACATAAAGCAAGATTGTTAGAGAAAGTAAATAAATTAAAAAATATAATTTTGAGTTAAATGAAATAAATACGATTATGTCTAATAATGTAATTTAATAATTGTAAACCTACATATTCAAGATTAAGCTACAAAATTGAGGACAGTTGCAAATTTATGGTTCGATGTGAGTGGGTGTTCGAGGTGAGATAGACTGTACAATCGTCATTAGTCATTATATTCTGTTAACCCCGTTAACACTATGCCATAACCCAACTCACAGAACCCGCATTAAAAATAAATTTCCTTTCCAAACATTCCTAAATAAATTCTCAGATCTCGATCTAAAGTAGAGAGATTGTACAAAGATACCTCTACCACTCTAGTAGTAATGTAAGTTGTATTTTAAGATTATTTTTCAGATTATTGTAAGTTAATTGTAAGTAGATATAAGCAACTATAACAAATGTAGAGCGTATTAACACTTATCTTTGTATTGTTCTATCCAAAAGAAAATAAATGAATAAAAAAGTCGTTATCTTTTACCGATCGTTAAGGATGAAATATTTAATGTTGTGAAGTGTTTGTTTAACATTATCATAATCAAATGAATTGGATTTTATACATCAATATTGAAGAAAAAGACTTGTGGTGTAATAATGAGAGGAGTAAGGCCAGCAACCCGAGCAGGTAACGACGCAGAGAAAGACAACTGAAGACGACGGGGAGAGCTGGCGAGTTGCTCAATGCTTGGGAGGCGTGGCCGTGGAATCGGAGCTGCGACCTCGAAAGTAAAGGCGGGCGCGTCAGCCATGTTGGGAGCGGTGGTTTGTTTACGTTTCATCGAACGACTTCGCGATCAGAATGACTGTAAATGCAAAGAGATGGTGCTATAAAATAATTTATCACGTGATTAATCTTTCTGTGCGATCATTTAAATGTAGTAACACCCTTTTGGTGGAAAAAGTTAAAAAATCATCCTGTATAGTACATCTGTTAAATGGAGAAGAAAACATTCACTAAATCATTAGAATTGCATTTAGTAAAGCTAATTACAAGAATATGATAAAAAGACAAACCTTTACACCACATCATGTGCATTGTTAGAATAGTCCTGGTATTTGTGCTGTGGGTAGTTGCCAAAACCCCCTCCCCCAAATTTTGAACAAAAAATTAAACAAACATACAAAATATACCTATGAAATATTTTGCTTAGAAACGATATATTTGAATTTTATTGAAAACAGAAATATACAGATTTTCTTATATGGTTATATAAATGTTACAACTGCTTCCACTAGCAAAATTTTCCCGTTCCAGGAAGTTTTTCCGCCCCCTAGATATAATCGTGTCCCATAATATCAAATTTCCTGACTAACCCAATTATTGTTGTAGTTGTAAACTGAAAATTCATTTACAACAAAATTTATCCTCATATTCAAATTTATAGGTGAACAAAATATATTTGAAACCGAACATGATTAAATAATTGATTTTTAATTAAAAATTCCCGGCAGGTTTTTTTCACCATTTCTTATTTTTAGGTTTGATACAAAGTGGAGTTCAACGAAAATAGAAACCTTCGACACCCTTTCTTCGATAGCACGGGGAAGCATGTTGCAATCTCTTGTTGCCATAGCGTTAGAGAAAGCATTCTGCAGGAGTCATAAAGAACGAATCGTAACAGTTCATGTGCCGTGGTTCCAGACTAGATAATAATTTATGGAATGACTACACAACCCGTAACCTTCCTATATTTAATTCACGAGTATATAAAAAGGGCGATTATCACAACATCTTCGATAATCGTAGTGGTGACCTGTGCTGTACTCGTTACTTCTACGTGAATAGAAAAATACATTTTACATTATTTCGAGGGTGTACAATTGTCAAACAATAAAGCAATATCATTAATAAAATTCACTGGAATATTTATAAACAGTCTGTGAACATTCAATATGTTATTTTAAGTTAATCGGTTCAATTCGACCCAATTTATGAAGTTGAGTAAAAAAATGATCGAACATTTTTTGAAGGCACTCTCAGCTCACATGCCCATAAAATCGCAAAACCGATTGAAACTAAAAAATAAGTACGTTTCGTAAATGTTAATTCTTTCCTATAAATACAACAGATCACCTTACACGCGTGATAAAGAGAGTTAAATAGACAATGGCGAAATATTTTTAAGGGTCAGAGCTCGAGTCGTTTGATAAGAATACTTAGAACCCACTTTTAAGTCAATTTATTCTGAGTAAAACAATTCCTTTTCTTTCTAAATATTTTTTTATTTCAATGTTTTTCTTTGATAGGGCAAACATTTATAAAACTGGCACATGTCCCATTTTTGTTAAAATGTCCGAATTTTTAAAATTTACAGTAGTTCAAATTATTTTTGCTGTGTTCCTCCAACTATATTAATGCAAATAAATATTATACCCTTAATGACACCTGTTCTGCAAAATTAGATCTTTGAATAATTTCATATAATTTTTTTCAAAATGTGAACATTTTTAATGTCATTTTGACCGACTTCGAAATAACGCGAGAAGGTACTTACTGTTGTAGAAACACTAGTTTAATCTGTTATTTTCCAGTCGATTAAATGAAAGAAACAATTCACTGAAGAAGGTTGATGCGTGCATAACAAATGACAAGCGTCCTCGTCAAAATGTACTACAAAACTAGTGAATTGTTATTGTTAATTGTAACTTCACTCCCTAAGTTTTTCAACGTAAGTTCTACGTACGGTTCTGATGATATTTGATAGGATTCTGTTGAATGGATGATATTTGATAGGATTCTGTTCTAATTGGACGTAGATGCCCAAGTGTTATGTACTATACATTGTGGGGCGTTCTATTGTGTTTCTAGGACGCATCACCCGGACTTGGTAATTAATAAACGAAAAACATTTCCATAATAAACAGAATCAACTGATTCCGGATATGACGAAAATGAACTATAGAAGACCGCCCGGAGACTACGCCACATTCATCCCCGAACGTATGACGTCTACCCACCACATGCTGTCCCGAAACATCACTTCGCTCAACAAAAAACTCGTTCGAGACGGCTGTTAGGAGACACGACCCACCGATACCAGACGCCGCCACCGCCGCCGCCGCCGTCACCGTCACCGTCACCGCAACCGTCACCGCCATCGCTGCCTCCGCCACCGCCGTCGCCGCCTCCGCAGCCACCGCCGCCGCCGTTGCCGCCGCCGCCGCCGCCAACGCCACCGCCGCCAACGCTACCGTCACCGCCATCGTCACCGCCACCGTCACCGCCACCGTCACCGCCACCGTCACCGCCGCCAACGCCACCACCGCCACCGCCGCCGTCACCGCCACCACCGTCACCGCCGCCACCGCCGCCCACGCCCCCGCCGCCGCCGTCGTCCCCGCCCCCAAGCAGAGCCCGCCTTTCGACGAGGGCGATGGCCTGCCCCCGCCCCCGCCTCCGCGCCCCGCCCCCGCCCCCGGGGCGGCGTCAGGTGGCTCGGCGGCCCGCCCGCCTGCCCGCCGCGTTTGGGTCGGCTGTCTCGACGGCGGCGGCGGCGGCGGCGGCTGTGGTGTGGCACACGTGGGTGTGTAGTAAACAAAGCCCGGCACCACATCGCGCGTCGCTCAGCCCTCAGCCACAGAACGGCATCGCCCCGGGTTTGGCGGTGAAAAGCGGAGCACTCAAGTCGCTTCACTGATCCGGACCGGGTGAGGTGGCTCAGGGCATCAGTTGATTGAATTGAATTGAATGTGCCTTATTTTACGTGGCGAGACTCCATGTGAGTGGCCATGAGGTATCATTTAGGCCTGAGGATCTTTTACATGCAGTAAATCTACTAACATGGGACAGCCGGCTTTACTTCCTCTCCGAAGGAAGGCGCACGAAGGATTTTTTCGCCCTTAAAAATCCACGATCGGGTTCGAACCCGCAAACTTGTGTATAATAGTCCGATACGCTAACCGTTACACCATCGTCGCCGCAAATGCCGCTGCCGCTGCCGCCGCCGCTGATGTCTCTACAGTGCCCTGGACCAGAAGGTCCTAGAGTTGGAGATCTGGTTGGTACGTTTCTCGAGACTATCAGAGCTCGAATTCAGTCGCTCTCTGGTGGAAAATTCTAGTGGTTAGCTGCTCTGATCTTACGTGGTATCTCCGATCGACACCAAGGAAATGCCGGAGTAGTACCTTAACAAACGAACCACGGACAGGGCGATCTTTCCTTCCTCTTCCTTGTCCTATTCTCACCCCTTACTTACACACACTTACATGCACTACACTACCTCACATGTCGCGAGGCCAGGCAGGAGCTTAGAGCTCGCCCCTTTTGGAGCTATGTAGCGCTGGTAAGAGATACGTTAATGTCAAGCCAACATATTACGCCTTATCTCGTGATAAAAAAATGCAGTATACTAACGAAACTAACAACTCTAGTTGATGCGCCCGGAAGCAAGCAAAAAAATCAATCAATTGAATGTAAAAGTCTGCTTTTGTTCTGAGCTTGTGGAACAATCTGTATTTTCCCAACTGAGCCAAGAACTACGACTACAGGATATCCCGGAACAGAAAAAAAAACACACGCGCAAGTTTCCGTTGTCGATAATGGTATTTGGTAACGGTACATGACACATGTCACATATTTAGGTACACGTACCTAAAACAAAAATGTAAAACGTAGCTGTTGACGTTGACGAAAGAAGGTACACAGTTGGCGTAAACACTGATTACATTTGAGTTTCCTGCACTTAAGCAACAGGAGACCTTGTTACGTGGTGGCCTTTCAATTTACAATTAGCCAGTTTAAAAAATATAAATATCATGACGTAAATATAACATATCAACAAATATCAACCATTCGGTGTTATCGCTTCGTCGTGTTCGTTCTTGTAATTTCAGTGGGGAAGGTCAATGCAGAGTATTTCATACATGCACCTAGTTCCCTTGAACCAAGCCGGGATTACGTTTGAGGTTATGCTTTGAAGATTCAAATCTCCATAGAGAAAACCATCTATTATATTTCTGTCTGTTCGAGTATATGAGCAGACATCCAAGTGAGGACTGCCCTTTGTTTTACAACAAACTTCCAAAAAGCTGTACCGGAGTGGTTTTGGAGCGCCACGGCACTAGTACATACTAGTGACATTGCTGGGAGTCATATCCGACTTATCATTAATCTTTACTGCGAATACTATCACTTCACCAATTCGCTCGATTCTGCACGTCTTATAAAGGCTTTTTTACCGATACGAACGGCTCTGCCGATACGAACCACTCTACCGGTACGACCGTCTCTATCTGTACGATCGACTCTACAGGTACAAGCGTCGCTATTAGCATGAGCGGCTCTACCCGTATGTGCGTCTCTGCCAGTTCGAGCTGCTCTACCTGTACGATCCGCTCAACCGATACGAACGACTTCACTAGTACGAGGTCGCTATCGACACGAGTATCTACCGGTACGGACGACTCTACTAGTACGAGGTTGCTATAGACACGAGTGTCTACCGGTACGGACGACTCTACTAGTACGAGGTCGCTATCGACCCGAGTATCTACCGGTACGAACGATTCTACCAGTACGAGGCCGCTATCGACAAGAGTATCTACCGGCACGAACGATTCTACTAGTACGATGTCGCTATCGACACGAGTATCTACCGGTACGAATGACACAACTAGTACGATGTCGCTATCGACACGAGTATCTACCGGTACGGACGACTCTACTAGTACGAGGTCGCTATCGACACGAGTATCTACCGGCACGAGCTGTAGCGTGGCGAATGCGCTTTGTGAGAGGCGGTTCCCGTAGCGGGTGTGTGTGCATAGCTGCAGCCGCAGCCGAGGCCAGCCAGCCCCGGCCGGCAGCCTCCTCCGCCAGACAAAGACAACACCGTTCGGAGAACGCTCCGCCCGCGCTCGGCCTGCGCCGGGTCACCGCCACCACGCGCCCCCCACCCCCACACACAGGGACATCCAAGTGGCTTTATTGCCATTGCCGAACTGTGAATATTTTTTTTCGATAGGAGGGATAGGAAACTTGAAGATCTCTCTTGTCCGTAAACTGCAAACTATTTTCTCTTAAAAACATAGGTTCAAGAAATGTTGGGAAGAGGTTGACGTCTCCCCGTGTGTTTGCATTATGATTTGATTTCCCTTCCACCAAGGGTTTTGAGGTATAAGTTATGGGCGTTCCCATCACTCCTGTTTGAAACGTCGCTGATCTCGTGGATAGCAATCTTCGAATTATATTATATTCGCTATTTTTCTGGGTATTTCCCTAGCTTGCACCAACGGCACAAAGGTGTTCCATCGGTTACTCTATATTTTCCTACTTTGTACCATTTATACATTGGTCACTGTGTTAAGAAAATAAAGATGCCCATCTTTCATGTATTTTCTTTGATTGTAATACATGTTTTTGAAGCCGATTTTCCCAAATTTTAAGATTTACGAAATGTCCTCACACGAGTCACGACAACTCGCACATGTGATCGCAGGAACCGCGCCAGGTACGAAAGCAACTGTGCACCATGCTCCAGAGTTCTAGGAACGCAAGTACTCAGGTCACCACGCCCAGGTTTCCCGCGACTATTGTGTGGAGTTCTCACACGCCCTCACAATAAAAATTGGTAAGGGTCATGACACCGTTACCCAAATATGATTTGTGAAAATCATCATTTTCACTTTCACCTGGACTAAGGTGGATTAATGTAGTATATTGGGTGGTTTGTGTAAAATAATTATATCCAACAGCCATAGAAATTATATTTATACATTTAGAGGTCCATGAACAAACATCTTCTCGTATACACTTAAAATTGCGAAAAGAAGAGGTCGGGGCAACACAAGAGCATACACTAGTCCCTGCGTCAAACTGCCATCACCACATTACCTCCATTAGATTGTGAGGACTTACCTCAGTAACTCGCCGTCAGATCATCCTCCTTCACGACTCGTATCCTTTCCACCACTTCCTCGGACGGATTCCTGGTTTCCGCAGAGCTAACCCATGGTCCACCGAGGAAACAGACCGTCGTAAACCACCAAGCTGAGCTTCGTGGGTGAGTCGCAACCGGACCACCAGCTCCGTCACCCACAGTTCACGGCTAGACTGTCGTGACTCACCGGCGGTGCAGCCTCTCCTCAATCACGCACTTCCTCGGGTCGCTACCCCCATGGTCCACCACTGCACAGCTGAGACACACTCACACACTCGCAGGGAAGGCTCGGTGCGTGGCGGGTGATCCGCTCACCGAGTCACCGGCCGCGACGCCTCACAGTCGCACACACGCGGCGGCAACGCTGCGCCGACGCATGCCGCACACACGCTCACACGCCCGCACTCGCGTCCGGAAGGGGCCGCTTGGCTGCTCCTCCTCCGCATGTGCTGCTCCGCGCGGGCCCGCTTCCTCGACTGACCACCGCTGCCGTCCGTGCTCGCTGGCTCCGCGTGGCCGCCGCCACCGCCGCCGCCCGTGTTGCTGCTGGCTGGCGCGCAGCATTGTCTCTCTTTCTCGGCGTCTCCGCCGCCGCCTCCCACTCCGCCGCCGCGGCGCGGCGAGGCGCGCTCGCTGCCTGCCTGCCTGCGGCCGCCCGTCTGCCCCCTCCCCCGCCCCCGAAGCCTCCACCACCGCCGCCACCACCGCCGCCGTGGCGGATCGGAGCGGAGTCACTCCGCGCCGCGCCGGCCAGCGCGAGGGCTTCTTCGCCGCGGCGCGCCGGTGTAGAGATGGCATATTTTACCACACCGTCGACCGGGAGCGGTCGCTCAGTGCAGCAACTGATGTCACTGCAGCGACCTGACGGCGGCAGGATTTTCGACACTAGTTGGTCAGCGAGGTCGAATTCAGTCGCTGTCTGGAGGAGAATTCTGGCGGACGGCTGCTCTGATCGGTAGTTTTCCGTGGTTTCTCCGATCAACACCAGGCGAATGCCGGAGCAGTACCCTAACAAACGGGCAACGGACCGCGCACGCTCTTTCCTTCCTCTTCTTTGTCCTATCCTCTCCCCTTACACACACACACTTACACTAACATGCACTACACTACCACATTCTGGGAGACCGGTCGGGAGTTTAGAGCTTGTTCTGGGTGGGGCGGTACCCCGCTGGTGGGAGAGTCCTGGTTAGGGGGAAACCCCACTAGCCGGCTGTAGGTCGGCACCGGATCTCGCCATCCAGCAGGGGATGATCACCACCATCTCCCGAGAAAAAAACACGCACTACACTTACGGGACTAATGACCTAAGCTGTTGACGCGCTCGGAATCATTAACAACTAACCAACCAACCAAACCATCGATGTTTCGATAAATAAAGGGTTTTCAATGTCGATGACAACATCCACGTTTTAATTATAGACTTGTAAAGATGCTATTTTCTTATTCATGTTTAATTACATTACTTTTTATTGTTTGGTTACCAGAATGTTATTAGTACGTAAACCTTATTATTAATGTAACGAAAAAATAACAATAAAGAACATCGTGTTTTGATCGATTTCGATCGTATTGAATTTGTGTTTCACTGTCGATTCAGGCAAAGACACGTTTGGCGTTAGCATACCTTCGTAACACGAGCAGGTTAAAACGCCCTTAAGAGTACACAGGCGAAAGGTGCAGCGTGAATGACCCAAAACAACGATATTGCTGTGGATTGCTGCTACTCTACAACGTGCTTAAACCCCTTTATTAAAAAAAATTAAAAATTAAAACAACATGGATGTTTTTTGCCATCTCTACGCCGCAGATGCGCTGGTGCGAAAGCGGCAGAAACGATGCTGCGAAACAGCATCTTTAGACGTTGTCTGACGTTATCTTCATGCCGGCCTATTACTTACTGATTATTAGGGGGCTTATTTTAATGAAATGTCATTTTTTCTTTTCACTTTAGAACAATACCGTTTAGTATTGAAATTCATTTTATGTTATGACAAAGGAAAATGACCCATTTTATAGGTAATTATTTTGCATTTTTTGTCGATTTAAACTAATAAGTCCTATTTTGACATTTCCCCGTCATTTTTAATGCTTTTATTGCCGGTTTCATCGATTTTAATGTAGTTTTTAAAGTACTTGCTTTAAATAATGAAAACTTATTACAGGGCTCTTGTAACGAAAAGGTAGATAAACCCAGGTGCTAAATTTAGAAACAAAATCCTCTAACACGTACTGAAGTCAGAATCCATGCTTTGTGGGTACTTGTTACCGAAATATTGAATGACGGGGAAAAGTCTGTCCGTCTGTCCGTCCGTCTGTCTGTCCGCCTGCCTGTCCGTCTGCCTGTCCGTCTGTCTGTCCGTCTGTCTGTCCGTCTGTCTGTCCGTCTGTCTGTCTGTCCGTCTGTCTGTCTGTCCGTCTGTCTGTCCGTCTGTCTGTCCGTCTGTCCGTCCGTCTATGCCTCTGTGAATAACGCTTGCGGATAAACTGTTCAGCTAATTTTCTCCAAAATTGATATTCCCCAATCAATCCGGCTGATTTCACGACACCTTGAATTTGAAACCGATTTTTAACTTTAGGGGTACTTTACATAATGCCCTTGGACATTTTCAAAAAAATAGATCCATCGATTTTGATTAAATTTTGTTGTTGGATAGTGTGAAGGACATTGAAGACAATGGTACAGATTTCATGATCGTTAAAAATTCTGAATTTTCAAATATTTTAAATGTACAAAATTTTTTCGAAGTCTTCTTACAACAAATATGAAAGATCGATTTTTTCCCTTAATAAAATCTATTTCTTAAATATAGCGTTTAAAATAAGATCTTGTACAAATTTTCGAAAATTTGAGTACTTTTCGCATAATTTTGCGTGAAAATAGGAGCGAAAAAGTACGTGATGTTTTACCACCACTAGTTAATTAAGAAACCAATTTGAAACATCTGAAATCGCTGGACTAACTGTTATGTTTTTGCAAAGAATATTTGTGTAATCAGCACAGAGGGAACTGGTCTTTTGCTTCTAATGGAGGAAGTCACCTCTTTTACGAATACAAGAATGAAGAGGGAGGTCCCCAGCAAGATTCATAAATTTCAAGCGGTATATGCAACTATAAGTACAACGTTTAAAAAGAAAGTTCGAAAAGAAGCTGTTCATGAAATGTATGAAGCTTAGACACTTGAATCGATATCAAGAGGTAGTATAGTAGAGTATAATCAAGTAGCTCAACATTTCTAGATTTTATGTGTTGATGGTTTTGCGGCGATTTTCTTTATCCACCGACTAAGTGGTAATATAACTGATAGTAGTATCAGTGGTGATTATATATAGCTCGTTTTACAACTAATCACTGTAGTACAATTTTCTCTGCTTAGCACATTTTTAACCTTAGCAATCCCGAGGTCGCGTGGATTTCCAAGGGGGTGCCTCCGGAGACAAGCGCTTAAACTTTGATTTTGTTCATGTTTATAACGATTTTTATAAACTAATGCATTGATATAACTAATTATATTCATGTGAAATAATTGAAGGAATAACTATTATTCAATTTCTGGCTCTGTAATGCTTTATTATTCTATGCTAATTTAAACGGTAGATTTATGTAATAGGTATTACAATCACTTTTTGTTATTCATCTTATATAAAGACGTGCCAACAAACCACATACAAACAAAAGTATAACACCCGTTATGGAGTAATTACTCAGTAACAAAATACAGCTGACACAAAAACGAACAAAAAAGGAGAGTAATTACATTATAAAATACAATAGCTTAATGGACGTCTATTGCCCATTCGGTTCATTGAAGACGTTTTATCACTTGGGACCCGCATGAAGCAGTGTCTCCGGTTGCAAGAGTCGCAGGCAGGCGGGGACCGGGGGCAATAAGTTGCCCGGCGCACTCCCGGACAAAGAAGAGGAAGTTGTCGGTATGGCATAAGCGAAGCAGCGACGGGGCCCTTGCGCCGTGTTTTGTCGCCGTCACCTTGTTTTGTCTGCTGCACCGCTGCGTGCGAAGGCTACTCGCCACGCGTCAGAATGGACGAGACCTCTCGCTGCAGTCGGAAGCTAATTACGTTGCAGTCAGTGCCAGATTACCGAACAGGCTGTGTAGGCTGCAGCCTGTGGCGCGCAATTTTCGAGGGCGAACGAACTGTAGCGGATTCAAAATTTCATAACGCGAACTTTTGAATGAGAGTGGGAAGAAGAACTTTTGATTGATTGATTTTTTCGTGTTTCCGGGCGCGTCAACTGCTTTGGACATTAGTTCCGTTAGCGTAGTGCATGTTTTTTTGTCGGGAGATGGCGGTGATCTTCCCCCGCTGGATGGCGAGATCCGGCGCCGACCCACCGTCACCTAGTGGGGTTTCCCCTAACCAGGACTCTCCCACCAGCGGGGCACCGCCCCAACCGGGACAAGCTCTAAACTCCCGACCGGTCTCCCGGCATGTGTGGTAGTGTAGTGCATGTTAGTGTAAGTGTGTGTGTAAGGGGAGAGGATAGCTTTCCTTCCTCTTGCTTCTCTTCCCCTCGCCCCTTGCACACATTCACGTGCACTAACATGAAGTACACTACCACACATGCCGGGAGACCAATCGGGAGCTTAGAGCTTCTCTCGGCTGGGGAGGGGTCACACTGGAGCGAGATACCTGGTTGAGGAAAACCCCGCCATCTAATGTGTAGATCAGCGCCGGATCTCACCATCCAACGTGGAAGATCATTGCCACTTCCAGTGAAAAACATGCACTATACTAACGGAACTAATGATCGTAGTAGTCAACAAACCCGTAAACACGATATAATCAATCAATTAATCAACTCGCCCCAATGATACCTATCGGGTCTCACTTTCCTTTATATCACCAGGCGAATGCCGGAACAGTACCCTACCAAATGGGCCATGGACCGCGCGCGATCTTTCCTTCCTCTTCCTTGTCCTATCCTCACTCCTTACACACACTTACACTAACATGCACTACACTACCACATATTCCGGGAGACCGGTCAGGAGCTTAGAGCTTGCCCCGGCTGGGGCGGTGCCCCGCTAGAGGGAGATACCTCGTTGGTGCAAAATTCATGTATACAAATATACTGCGCACCGTTTTTTGAGCATAATCTCACTTATAATGCATAGTTAATTTAAGAATAGAAGGTATCAATGAAGGCGAACATTTGATAACGAGAAATTTTGGTTTCTACGAAATAGAAACTGTTTCCATCACTTAAAGAGATCTCCAGATTTGTTAGAGTAATACGCAGAGAAATCAATCAAGCTTCCCCCTCCTATCGCATCTAGTAAGAAATGAGTTCAAGAAAACGCGAGCGGATTGTAATTTATGATAAACCCGAGAAATGGTGTAGTGCATGCCCTACGTGATCATGTAGTCGGCAGCCATCGCCGCGCGCGGGCTCATTGATGAGATGGTATGGGAAAAGGTGATAAATGATCATGAGGCTCAAATGGAGTAAGAGGTAAAGAACGGAAAAATCCAGAAAAAAACCTGCCGAGAGCTCTATTTTGTCCACCACAAATTCCACTTGAATTGACCGAGATCGAACCCGGTGCCAGAGATAGAAGTCGGTCAGTCTGACCGCTAGGGTACAAGTCACCCCATAATAACATAATTACGGTTGTTGAAGCGAACTCTATTACTAAGGACGCAGAAATAACCGTCGAATATGATGTATCATATACGGAACTTGACAAACCCCAAATGACGTTCTAGGTAGTACAGTTATTGAAGTATCATAAAATCTCGTAACGGTGAAAGTCGCAGTCTGGATGTAATATATTTTATTGAAGGAAAAAGTGCTTTGCTGTGAACGTTGTGGCTATTACTTTTTTAAGCTCTCAGAGCCTCATTGAAGCTAAAAAAATATTACTTATGAATTTATACACACACACACTTCTTCCTTTTGTCAGCATCAAGAATTGTATCTTGCTCAGCCAACATAGCGAAACACATTTGACATTTAGGCTTTGAATGCACTCTAGACTGCTTCTCCATCGTGAAGCAAGTAACTAAACAAGCTGCAACTCTGGGAGCAAAGCGATAAGGCAACTGCAACTTTATGGCGGAGCCGACAAGTTAGACAACTCCGTTTTGTTTTTTCTACCTACAGAGGAGTCTAATTCTGTTAGAAGCCAATCAAGTGAAAGGAGGCGGTTTGTGCGAACGTAGAGATATTTTTATCGTTCACTACTCCGGATTATTTTTTGCCTGAGAAGGTGCCATATAAGAAACGAAACCGAGGCGATATAAAAGTGAGCAACATATGTAAGCAAAAACAACTGTACGATTTGGCAACGCAACGAATACATTAACACGGCCTTAGAATAATAATGTTTAGACTTTCTACCTCCTTGCTATGAATATTCACGAGATGTAGAGGCCAATGTACACTTTTACTTATGATGTATACTGATTAATAAGTAGTTCCCCTTATCTGAAAATAAATAATTGAATGTTATCAGTTAGAAGCGGTGGAACAACAGCCGACTTGATATTTTCCTATAAAGAACTTTTCATTTATGCTGAATTAAAAAATGTATTCAATTGAGACAGTGTGACTTTCGTTACTACAGAAAACAAATAAAAACTACATTGTGAATATATGCTTCTGAGAGTATGTGTGTGTGTGTGTGTGTGTGTGTGTGTGTGTGTGTGTGTGTGTGTGTGTGTGTGTGTGAGGGGAGAATCCCCATGGGATCTTCTCGCACCCAGGTGCATCGAGGTTAGAAGTAATAGCCAAACGATAAAGTTCAGAATGTATAGAATTAATTTCATTCAATAAAAAAGAAATAAATTAAAAATATACTTAACAGGCAGGGCAAAACAAGGAGCTGCAAACAAACGCATTAAAGTGAAAAAAGGCAAGAAACTTGTGACACATGGTATATCACATAAAAAGCAATGTGTCTGAACAAGAGTGAAACAATCAACGCCAGTGAGCAATATGTGTTACGAGATATAGCCTCCTCTGTAATGGACGAGATAATGAGGGGTTGTAGTAATGATGGGTACTTGTCGTATATTGAAAACAAGCTTTCGCGTTTCTTCTAAGCTATAAAACGTCAAATACTAACACGTCGGTGAACGCTGTATACCTACTGAAAGTGACTACACGACCCCTAAACGTTTTCTGGGTCCGTAAACTTTCGTGTGCAGGCAGATTTGTCGTCACGCCTGACATGAAGTATTACATGATATATCTCAGCTGTGATGAGTCACTTGCCACTACAAGCTGTACTGTGCAATGTAAATTATAAAATGGAATTCAAAGAGCATTTAGTAAGTTCTACTTATGAGGAGCAAACATTCAAAATGTGACATGTCCACTTCACACTTTGCTAATAAAAATGAAAAATGAAGCCCAAATATTCCACTTTTCAACACTGTCTTTAACTCAACAAACAGAGTACTACTTAATGTACTGTAAGACAACTTGAATTTTTTTTTGGAAATGAAAAACTTCGTAAAAACAACAGAAGAACTCCTTTTTTGCCAAATGGATATGTCATCTTTTGAATGTTTGCTCCTCATATATCTGGACGAAGTATTTTCTTTACTAAAAGCGTACCCATAATATTCCCTAAACTAAAAGTGTACGCATTTCTACTACATGCTTAACTGATACGCGCACGTGGACAAAACTTCCCAACATAGAGGTTCATTTTTATACTAATGCTAGAACATTAAATTTATTGTTATATATTTACGAAAAATCATCCAAAATTGTTATTTCTAGTCTTTCTCTATTTCGTCAAGCACCATTTCATTAAGTCAATTACTAGCGAACAAATGACTCTCCAGAGAGGAAGGTAACAGACTCATGTCTGAAAAAACAACAAGCTTTGAAATGTCGAGAAAAACACAGTCGAGCGTAAAATAACGACAGGAATGTTCTCGCAAGACTCCACGATTACGGAACGACGTCATAAAATTTCTTACAAGAGGAAAGAAACACATCGAAATACCAGTAGAGAAATTTAAAGCGCATGCCTCACTGCGGATGATAGTGTGACTTGGTGCCAACCACAGACCGAACCAGTTATTGAGCACATGAATATGGAAGGCAAGAGTGCAATGGCTGCATTACCTTCCACACGTAAACAAAGGACCTGGAGCTGGAGCTGTCATGCCACCACAGACTTAGCGTAACGTTAAAAATGGTTCTTATCGAACTTCGTGTAAAACTAATAATAAATTAAACGATACATTTCTTCTGCATGTGACAACAGTATACTTTACTTTTATATCTTGTAAATGGTGTCACTAGAATTTAATATGACTTTCATTTTACCACTATTATGAACATTAAATTTAGTTCAAATTACTTTTTTGGAACCATCTGGAACAAACGGGATAATTTGTCTCAAATGTTATTAATTCTAGCCAAAGTAATGCAGATATATTTTTTCGATTGATTCAGGAGATTGCATAGATTTAGAACGATATTTTTTAAGTTCAAACGAAAAATGAGAAAGAAGAGAATGAAAGTATTTTGAGTAACGGGTAATACAGACTCTCACTTATTTTGTTGCGGAATTGTGTCTTGAAATTATGAAATTGGAAAAGAAAAAGAAAGATATTCAGAATGGATACAAGTTGCAGCTGTAATATCGTTACGTTCAAAGAATGTCGTTATGATCTCCACTAAAATACCAGAAAAAAGTCTTGAAGGCAGAAAAAACGCTTTAAGGTTTGTCATTCATGCAACAATGTTTACTCACGTAACATACAAATTTATATATTTATATTAAAAAATGACAATAAAAAGACGTTGACAAAACAAAACTGTATATTTTCTTATAATGATTTCATTATATAAAATTCGTTTGCAATATTCTTAACATTGTAATTTGTGGCTTACGTCCGTTTTACTTCCTCGCTACGGAGTAGAGAACAAGTTATGTAGTGCTGCGCGAAAAAACCGGGAATTTTCGACAGCAAACTCTTTTTTCAGGGCCCTCGCAAAGAAATGTGGATCAGTCCTGTTGCTAAATTTAGAAAAAATCCTTTAACACGTGGTGTAATCAGAATCCATGTTTCGTGGGTCCTTGATACCGAAAAATAGAATGACGGCAAAACGTCTGTCTGTCCTGTCTGCCTTTCCGTGTGAGAACAACGCTGGCGGTTAAACTGTTCAGCCGATTATCTCCAGAATTGATATTCCCCAATCGATCTGGCTGGTGTCGTGTCCCCTTGAATTTGAAACAAATATTTTAATTTTGGGAGGTTCTTTTACATGAAGCCCATGGAACATTTTCAACAAAAAAAAAAAAAAAATTCCGCAACGCTGGGTCAATCCGCGCCGAGTATGATTGACATTGTGAAATACTAAACGCCAGAAATAGAAAGGTTCTTGGAGTCGGAGGTACAGGGATCGTTTCTCGGCGAGTGCGACGTGTCCGCCACCGCCGCCGCCGCCGCCACCCCCGCCTCCGCCGCCACCGCCACCACCCGCCATCACCCCTCGCCCCCGCCGCTGCCACCGCTGTCACCGCCGCCACCGCCGCCACCGCCGCCACCGCCTCCACCGCCGCCACCTCCGCCGCCGCCACCGCCGCCACCGCCGCCTCCGCCGCCACCGCCGCCATCGCCTCCGTGGCCGCCGCCGCCGCCACCGCCACCGCAGGCGGCGTCAGCACCGCGGGGACCGGTTCCGACGCCTACCTGCTAACCGGCCGAAGAATTCCCGGCTAGCCTCGCGCGAGGCGCATGCTAATAAACTTATGAAAGTTTCATGGGAGTTCCACGGCGCGAGCGTGGCCGTGCCGGGCACCCGGCGGGGAGGTTACGCCGCAATGGTTTGTTTAGGTGCTCCTCAGGTGCTTGCGGAGTCGGAGTTGATAGGGTGATGTTGAAGGTGGAGGAGGTGATAGCGGAGACGGTGATGAAGTAGACGGTAATGGCGAAGACGGCGATGGTGGAGGCGGCGATGGCGGAGGCGGCGATGGCGCAGACGGCGATGCGAAGACCGATGCGGAGAGGGCGATGGCGAAGATGTTGATGGCGGAGACGGCGATGGCGGTGGGAAAGGGGTCAAGGTGAAGATCGGGGGGTAGTCACGGCAAGGATTAGAAGATTGGCAACGAAGAAGAATGGATTGGTGACGGGGCTGCTTGACTGACTGCGCTGATGATCGTATTACTGTGACAGAGCAGTGAAGGTGGCGGTG
The DNA here is from genome assembly GCA_011170035.1 of Teleogryllus occipitalis. NCBI lineage: Eukaryota > Metazoa > Arthropoda > Insecta > Orthoptera > Gryllidae > Teleogryllus > Teleogryllus occipitalis. The sequence continues at coordinate 290,762 of BLKR01000539.1, read as the reverse complement.
GCGGCGGATCCGGCAGCTGCAAGATTGATTTATTTAATGCCTTATTTTACGTGGCGAGACTTGGGCCTTTCACCACCTAGCGGAGAAAGAAGATATCATTTTGGGCGACGAAACAGGCGGAACTCATTTTTGCTGAGAGGCTTCATTTAGGCTTGAGGAATTTTTTACATGGAGTAAATCTACTACATGGAACAGCCGGCTTTACTTCCCCTCCGAAGGAAAGCGTACGAAGGATTTTGGATTTTCGACCTTAAAAATCCATGGCTTCGATCGGGTTTCAACCCGCAAACTCGGGTACAACAGTCCGGTACGCAGACCGCTATACCACCGAATCTGCTAGAATCCCTGTGTCGGCGGTTGTGTCGACGGTGGGATGTGAGAGTCGGCGGAGATGGCTGTAGAGGTGGGGCCGAGGGTGGCGGTGGCAATAACCGAGGAGTGTACGATCGGGGGGGCAGACGTTTTAGCGCCGGCTGAACGCCGTCCGTCACCATCTCCGTCACCGCCTCAGCGCGGGGCGGCGCGCCGTCGGCGTCGTCACCGCCCGGCTGGCTGCCCAGAGGTCACCGCGCCGACAGGGCTGTCCCGTGGCTGTGGGAGGAGCCGAGCTCTCGGGCAGAAAACACGCCCCGATTCCGATCATTTGTCGCCTTTCTACTAGTGTCTTCCCACCGCGCGATTGGTGCTGCGTTTAGTTCCAAAGCGTACTAAAGCAGACTTTTACTGCATGGATTTCTTTAGTTAAGTGTTTTTGTATAAAGTTTGTTCTCATTTTTATTGCACTCTAATTTTATGAATACTTAATGTTCATAGTATTTTATCATTGTTATTGTTCAGACTTAAGCCGCCATCCTGACTGGAGTTTATCTGGGTATACTCATTCGCTTAAGGCGTTTGTCAGGAAGGTTCTTTGTTTCACATTCCCAAGAATAAATGTGTATTTTCACCCTCTCATTCTTATTAAATACTCAAGAAAGTGAAATTTTTGTGTTGTCAAGTGGAACAGAAGAAATTACTATCACCATTGCTTTTATTATTATTATTATTATTATTATTATTATTATTATTATTATTATTATTATTATTATTATTATTATTATTATATTGTAACTGTAATAAGTTTTTGTTTAGAATGAAGTTAGACTAAAATAGAATATATATTTCTAGGTTTACTTGGAACGATAGTAGAGCTTTCTCAAGTTGGTTGGTTGGTTGTTAGAGATTCCGGTCACATCAACTACTGAGATCATTAGTTCCGTAAGTATAGTGCATGTTTTTTCATCGGGAGGTAACGGTGATCTTCCCCCACTGGATGGCGAAATTCGTCGCCACCCTACCGTCGGGTAGCCGTGTTTCCCTAACCAGGTATCTCCCTCAAGCAGGACACCGCCCCCGTCGGAACAAGTTCTGAGCTCCCGACTGGTCTCTCGGAATATGTGTTAGTGTAGTGCATGTTAGTTTAAGTGTGTGTGTGTGTGTGTTAGGGGTGAGGATAGGACAATGAGGAGGAAGGTAAGATCTCGCGCGGTCCATGACCCGTTTGTTAGGGCACTGCTTTGGCATTCACGTGGTGTTGATCGGAGAAACCACGGAAAACTACCGATCAGAGCAGCCGGCCGCTAGAATTCTCCTCCAGACAGCGACTGAATTCGACCTAGCTGACAAATTAGTGTCGAAAATCTGGCCATTTTCGGGACTCGATCCTAGGATCTCCCGGTCAGAGGCACTGCAGTGACATCAGTTGATGCACTGAGCCACATCTCCCGGTAGGTTTTTCAAACTGTAATATAGATCAAACGATTCCAGCATTGACACTTTATTAGCCAAACCTGAGTTTCTGATTTTCACCCTTTCTTTACTATGATAAACGATTAATGAGCGTTCTTGCAGAAAGTAGTAGTGATATTAATACAGCTTGGTTTGAATGACATTTGAGCAGTGCGCACATGGTTTCTAAAATCTAACCGATCGTCTTGCTACATTCGCACCGAATTTGTAGCAGGAAAATGCACAAAAACAAAAGAAAATTGTTCATCAATAAATAAAAGAAACGCGTCTAAAAAGCCGTGAATTGTTTGAAATGAACGTGAAACATTTAAATATAATTGATGTCGTATGAAAATATCAATGCAATATTGTTTAGAAGTTCCCCGCCAATCAACTCAAAGGTCATGAAAAGAAACAAATGACAGTTTGCACATCACTTAAATTTTCCGTCTTGAGAGCGGAAGAGGGATGTGCCGGTTTTAGCCCGAAACAATTAGCGTTTTTGTTCTTGTTGTCGTCGTCTTTTGAACCACAAGCAAACTAATAACTACAAGCACTTCCTGGTCGACGGATGGTAGTAAATATCGGTTAATTATCTATCTTGTCGTCGATCCGGTTCAAGTTTTCGAGTTTTCCTTCTCTCCGATTTCCCGGCTCAACTGCTCCGACAGGACACGAGTTTTTGCTACATTCTCTGAACCCACTTACCTACGTTATCGCTGTCATGTATTTGCGTCATAGCTCTTTCAGTGCGCAAGAAGTCTTTGGTGATAAATGGTGGGAGTTTTCACCGCAATGTTCCGGCCGCCTTCCAAATAGGAAGTGCAATGAATTTTCGAAAACCGCTGAGTAAAGGAAATCGTGAATGCTTATTCCTAAGAAATCCTTCCAGTAATCGTAAAAAGAATCCTTTAAACAAGGATAAAAACTGTGTAGATTCCCATAAGGAAATATAAAATAGAATATTGTACTGTTTTATTTTTTCAATTATTTATTTGTTTTGTATATCAATTACATTAAAGAATAATTTAATAGTATAATTTCTATTATTAATTGATTGATAATTGTTAACAATGATTTTGTTCAGACGGTGAAGTTCGCTTTCTAATGTTTTTTTTTTGTTTATTAATCTTGATACTTCTTTCAAAGTGCAATTTGCTCGTGATAGACATGTTTATACCGATAGAGGCAATGAATGTATACATTCTATGTTTCTTTCAGATAATCAGGTGTATTTCCAAAGTCTACGAAAGAGAAATGTTCAAAGTGAATAATTAATCTTTGTCTTATGTTATAGTCGTGGTATTGACGCTGGTGATTGCTTAGGAATGCCGTTTACAACATTCGGGCTACCTAAAGTATTATTCTAGGTATTATTTCATACCAATCCTTTCACTAATATTCTGTAATTAGGGCACATGCTTTCTCTAAGACCTTATCGTCCTCACTGTTCAGTTGTACAGTGAAGACAATATAAAAACAATGTTATCTTTAAATTCAAAATAATCATTTTTTCTTTCCAATAATTCTCATTCTGAATTGTCGGATCTTTGAAGCTCTACGTCTTTGTTGGTTAAATTTGCGGTACATGAAATTTGTAATATGTCTATGGAACCATAGTCAGAGACCTATTCATAGCGTTTTCGGCTTCAATACCCAATTTTAAACGCAAATTAGAAGTTATTCAAAATAAGTTTTTACGTCAAATATTAAAAGCTCCCTGGTTTATTCGTAATGATCAAATTTTAAATGAACTAGCAATTGATTGAGTTAGTACGTATATTTCAAAATTATCAAATGGTTTTTATTCTTCTCTTTCATCTTGTCCAGCAACTAATGAATTTATATTAGGCAAATCATGGAATCATTTTTCCCACATTAAGACTCGATATTCAAAAGATCTCTTTCAACCTCCTTACATAGCTATATGAAATACTGACTAAATGAAAAATATTAAATTAATTATAAATAAGAAATTATGTTGAACACTTCCTGGGTAACCTTAGGATTTAAATATTATTGTAAAATGTTATAGTTTACTGATTGTAAAAAAAAATGAAATTGTACACATCCTGGAAAGACATTTCTATGTCGAACAAGAAGAATAAATAATATTAAAAAAGAAGCAATGCATTCGCTATCGATTAGTACATTCTCTGCTTGCAAGATTATTCAGTAACTTGTTACGCTGGAAGATGACGGTGCTGAACGTTGTGCAAACTATTTCAAAACTGCGTTTAATTACAACTTGGTTTCCATTCGATGACACACATTACATAATACCTATCATGAATAGGAGTTGTAGCCGCACAATTACTCTGTAAAATAATTATAGCTCTCAATTAATTCAAAGAACCTTCAGTCAAATTGCCTGCCGACACACGAAATGAAGATTCATTGAGAAAACGTGTCAAAGAGGAGGCACAGCTCGGGAACGACTGCTAACGACATAAACCTAAAATGCACCAACCAATGAGGTCACAGAACGTTATATCAAGAAACTTGAGTGAAGGGAAAGATTTGTGTTGTTTTATCATCAATTATGAAATTCTATTTTGATAAAGTTATGAAGCCTTGTAAACTTGGAGAGATATTCGTAAAACTAAATTTAGAGTTGAAATGGTAAGAGGATATATAATGCGTAACCTATTATTCATTGTAGCCTTAATTATATGTTTAACTACTATTAGCATTGCATAATTATTTGCATATCTTTTAGCTTTCATTTGCCTTGTTTAATTATCGCAGGCTCGGTTGTATTGAAAATATTTGTGACAATTTGCAATACAGGAGAGATATTTAATGACTACTCCACGAATGAAATTATATCCAACAGAAATTCACACTGTGCCATATATTAATTATGCTGATGAAACACTCTCTCAGAGCATGCCAATTCTTAATACTGGTTTAACGGAGATAATTTAATTCCAGAAGTGAGAAATCGTAAGAACAATAATTAATAGAAAAAGCTTTATTTTTCGATACGTTGCCCAGATTGAGACATAAAACGTGTATTGTTAAACATTATCACTTAATTTCACGAGTGAAATCGCATAAACATCGGCTTAAGCCTAAGCATATGCATGTAGTACATAATTTTTATAAAGTTATTCCATTGGATATTACGTGGTTGCATTCGTTAGTACATGAGGTCAACAAATCTTTGAGACCCTACAAAGAGTCCTCACCATGTCGATGTTGATGCTTGGATAGTTCACAAGCGAGAAGATGTAATTTTGCAAAGTTCGGATATACATAGCGAACCCTGTTATTCAAAACCCATCTTACTTGGACCAGCTCTAGCTGTAGATGGTAGTTGGCAGAGAGGAAAACATTAAATCATTCAGAGAACAAATGTAAAAAATGATAGAAATTACCCGCGGTGGTATACATTCAAAAGAGCGTAGTAAGTGCAAAAGGCGTGATGGCCATAATTCCACCAATTTGTGTTGCGCGCAATCAAAGAATAATAGGACTGAGGAAGAGGGGAAAATGTAGAAGCCAGGCTTGTCAGAGAAAATGTAGTGTAGAAATAGTTTCAAATTCATTGCTTGGACTTTCTCTTAATTTATTACCATTTACATTATAATTCATAAAATTTGCAATTATTAAATTAAAACACTGCTAAATGTCACAATTAGATCTGGGATTCTTAATTATTGTACTTAAGAGCGTTATGAATGAGAATTATTAATATAAAGACAAATAAACTTGATAGATCTTGAAAGAACCATTTAGTGAGAAACGAGCATTTAATGTAATCGAATCGTCTTTTATTGACAAAAGGGTACGCAATAGATGGAACACAAAATTACCTACGTAGTACATTCCATTTCCGACATTATCACAGAATTATTTTTTTCTTTTTGTTGACAATATTATAGATATTCTATATATAAACGGTTGGTAATAGTATCAAGACTTGATTTTTTTAACGAATTGAAGGTTTGGAGCAATGTGTTATTTTTATGTTAGTGTTGTTCGAATGGAGTCAAATAGTATGTTAGAACGAGTCGTTCGGCCACTATTCAAATCTCATTATCTGAACATATATTCGAATACTGCGATTATGATTCCAATGAAATTATATCCAATAGAGTTTCACACTGTATTAGGATAAAAATAAACTGAGTTTGTTCAGAAGTACTATTTTCTAGGGGCTTGCTCACCAAAAATGCTGCGAAACAAAACCACACAAAATGCTTCCACAAAGTAGCAGGCTTAGTATTTAGTTATTATGGTATTACACGAGAGTATTTTATTTTCTTAAAAATTCTCTTGTTTAAGAAATTACAATAAATAAAATAAATGTTATATACACAGTACAAGGGTTCTTTATTGCAATAATATCAAAAAAATATTCCTTAACACGACGCTGAATAGAAAATATTTAATGGCAGGCGACCTCTTGCTTGGAGCCTTGGTGTCTCACTACGTCAGTATGCCATAAGCAAGAATGGACTGTGTATGAGAAGTTAGTCGGTACGTGCAGTATAAAAGTAGGTGAAATAAATCATCGAACAACTAAAATATTTGCATTTTGAGTCCAAATTAAAATTGTTTCGTTCCTTTTGTACTTTCTTCGAGTTTTTGATTCTCCAACAAAATCATAACACCTCTCACAGGGCCTGTGGCAAGTTTTCTTGTAATTTTTGCGCGCACTAGAAATAAGTTCTATAGCTTTTTGAAAATAATATTTATTTATTTATTATAGCTATACCTCGCCCTCTTAGATCTGCTGCAACGAAAAAGCAGAAGTTCATGGCGACTCACTTTGCCCATCGAGCAATGTAAGGATGGTATGTGTATCGCAGAAAGGAGGGACTAGGAGGTTAGAATTTGAAGAGATCGGGACAGCATAGCGGTAACCCATATTTCACGTATCCAAAATTGAGGTCTTAAAATTTCCCCTCCCACCAAAAAGTAAACACAAAAAACATTCAAATACTGTACAAACATGTTCTTACAACTAAAGAATGCGTAAAGGAATCAGCAAGAAGCCCATACAAAAATTGGGACAAGTCTAGATTTACAAACTTTTTTTGCGTGTGGCTGCCAAAAAAAGTTGGTTTGTACGTACTACGAACGTACTACTTAGTCGTACTATGTTGGTACAAATGCTGATTCTGAGGTTATTATTCACTTTTATGTAGGATTGCTTTTTTATCCCGATATATGTAAAAAATGTTAGTCTATAGACTTTTATTTTGTACGCTTATTCTCTTCGTACTTCAAATGTAACAACAGAAAAGACAATGTGCAAATATAATCTTCCCCATTTTATCTATATTACCTTTTCGCAAGAATACTTATTTTTGATAATATTTTCAAATGCTTTTCTTTCTTTTTCGAATAACCAATGACACATGCCAAAACGTCTTTCCCCCTCTTTCAGTTTTAGAACAATGCAACTAAGGTTTCAAGGACAAATAGTTGTTCTCTAAATTCAAATAAATGTATGTATAATTTCATCAAAATTACTAACTAGACTCGCAAAACCGCGGCAGCTTGTATGCCGAACACCAACAAAACAGGAAGTTCCGTTTGTCTGTGTTGAATAAAATGACTCATCATCCATTAACTATTAAGATGCGATTGTGTTAGTTCATTATTGAATCATTGTGATCAGTCAGAAATATGCAATTAACATTACATATGAAAGAAACTCACAAAAAATTTGTTATTTTATTGCCAAAAATTAACATCATTAGGTAAAATTAATTAGGATAAAAAACTCAAATGGCGCAATATATCTGCTTCTGCTTTTATGTTTCTTACAATTATTGTGTAAAATAGTAAGGAAATGGATTTTTTTAAAAATGCGAACGGGATACTACAAGTCAGAAATGGTAGATAAATCCAATTGCTTTACTGTTTGCTATGCTCTCAATGGTGATGTGGGACGACAATACAGAATCAGTAAGTCAATATTTTGCACCTCCTTTCTCTCTGAGACGCTTTTCTGTTTCTGAAGAAGTCTACAAAATGTTGACTCACATTGTATGTTCTTCCTTGTCATGAATTTCAAACACGAGAAGACTCTCAATATGGAAAGAGCGGTGCGAAAAGTAGACATATTAAGAACGTTTTTTACCGCTACCCGTGACATCTTACTGCTTTTCATGAAGTGAACCCACGTCTGTTCTCTTCCGTTTCTGTAAACACTCCGCAAAGAAAGAGTGTGGAAGACTGTCAGTTGTTTTCTTTCAAGCGGGGTGTTGTTGAACTTAGAAAACACAGAAGTACAGTCCTAAACAAGCGTAAGTCAACAAGAAGTAGATTTTAGGAAAAATGAGTGTGAAATAGGTGTTATAAATTCATTTTAGTAGTTTTGCTACACGTTTAGTACTCTCAAAAAATTTAAGCATTATGTTAGACCAAATTTAAAAGGTCGAAGTGAAGTAAGAAGTTAAGAAAATAAGAAAAATTATTGGAATGATGGAAAAGATAAATAGAAAATGAAAAAAATTGAAAGTGCACGAAAGAAAAATGTAGTAAGAAAGGAGAATGTAAGATTAATAAATCAAGAAATAAAGTCTCGAAGAAGAGAAATAACTAAAAAGAAATAAGCACAAGAAGAAGAGGGACAAGAGATGGTACTTCTGAATTGTATCTACCATGTATTGACTGCTTTGATCGCTTCCGTGGTTTCTCCGATCAACACCAGGCGAATACCGTAGCAGTACCATAACAAACGGGCCACGGACTGCGCGTGATCTGTCCTTCCTCTTCCTTGTCCTTTCCTCTCCCTTTACACACACACTAACATGCACTACACTACCACATATTCCGGGTGACCGGCCGGGAGCTAAGAGCTTGTCCCGCTTGTCCCTGGTGTTGATCGGAGAAACCACGGAAAACTACCGATCAGAGCAGCCGGCCGCTAGAATTCTCCTCCAGACAGCGACTGAATTTGACCTAGCTGAAAAGCTAGTGTCGAAAATTCTGCCGCCGTCAGGACTCGAACCTAGAAGCTCCCGGTCAGAGGCGCTGCAGTGAAATCAGTTGATGCACTGAGCTTCCGTTCCCGGTACCTGCTTCGGACCCGCCCCCCCCTTGTCGACTGTAGATCGGCGCCGAATCTCGCCATCCAGAGGGGGAAGATCACCGCAACCTGCCGATGAAAAAACATGCACTACATTTACGGAAATAATGACCTCAATATTTGACGTCACTAATCAATCAATGAAAAATCCACCTCGCCCTCTCGACCTGCCCAATCTACTCCCCTCCGCTCCGTCCCTTTCACACTTCCGGCCAAGTTCCACCCTCACTTCTCCACCCCACCCAGTCTCTCACCTCGTTCATCCCCGCCCTCCTTCACCAAACCTTGCCCCATCCGGTAACGACCCAATCGTTCTCTGCCAGCACCACTGCAACGCAATACCTAATCACACAAATGCATCGTGGGGTTGCACAGAATTCGGTTTTGTTAGAAAATCAAAATCAGGGTTACAATTCGAATTGCTAGTTCTGTATGTTTCTTCTGTCTCAAGAGTATTCAAGCAACATTTCACTGAAATTGCACCAAGCGTTCCCAAGTCATGTTTGAACATACACAAATACGTATTACTTTGTAGTGTAATAAATTTAAGTGACTATTTTACACATACACTGAGTGTTCAGGAGTAAAGAAGTATTCATTACTGAGATGTTCACTTCTGAAATGAAAATGTATGTTCAAATACATTCGTAATAGCATTACACATGAAACACGACAAGATCCTGACCTCCCCCTGCCCCCAAATTTCACATGCAGATCCAATTCCCGACTCGAGCCCGCATTCAGGCGAGTCTCACGCGCCTCATTGCCCAGAATGAATGGCAAGCCCTCGATGGGGAATGGGCAGCGAGGTCCATCGTGCCCGCCGGCGTGCCTGCCTGTGTCAAGTGGAAAATTGCATTCTGCCGCCCTCCCGGCCGGTGAGTCCGCGGCTCGTCCGCCGGCCGATTCATCATTCACTTGCAACGCACGACTGCGAGGAAGTAAAGGCCGGCACCGCGGGAGCCTTCAGCCCTGCGCTCTCAGACTGCAGTCATGGGGCCTTCGCATGGAAGAGAGCCGGGTTCGGCGGAACTTTGAATTGAATTGATGCCTTATTTTATCTTGGTCCAAATTGAATTGATGCCTATTTTACGTATTTTATTTATTTAATAGAGTGAGCTGATTATACAACGCTCAGCCATATGGCTTTTCAGTTGTTAGGAGCTAGCATTTTCAGACGAAAATATACGAAGGGGGTGGCTACGGCCGCCTCCCATTAAACATAGATTGAAGTAGCGCGAATGATAAAGTGGAGGAATACACATTGTTGACTTTTATGGGAGGACTATTTATTTCATTATCTTATATCAGCCAGTTTCCGGACGAAGATGTGGAAGGGGAGTCGGTTGCGGAGACGAGTTTCTACGGGATGCTCTTTACCTATGTTGTAGTGGGAAGCACCGGTAACTGAGGGTAGATTTTGGAAGAATGATGCGGAAAGTTTAATGATGTATGTTAGGACGGGCTCTATGGCTAGGTCTTTGTGAAGGTTAGAGTTGCTTATAAACCAATGTGCGTTAACTGCAGTTCTGAGGAACCTATTTTGGCCTATTTTACGTGGTGGGACTCAGGCCATGAGGCCCTGACTTTCATCTGACCACGCAAATTTTCGCTACGCTCCTTTCACTAACTAGGGGAGAAAGAAGGTATTACTTAGGCGACGAAATTTTGCTCAGAGACTTCATTTAGGCTTGAGGATCTCTTACATGTAGTAAATCTACTAACATGGGACATCCGACTTTACTTCCCCTCCGAAGGAAGGCGTTCGAAGGATTGTTTTGCCCTTAAAAATCTACATCATCGATCGAGTTTGATGCCACTTGGGTATAACAGTCCGATACGCTAACCGTTACACCATCGACCGAAACTTTGTGGTAAAGGTGTAAATTGGTAGTGGATAATCAAATAATAGAACAAGTTCTAGAGATGAAGTATTTCGTAATTAGTTTAACAAGCTCAGGGCAAACGGAGAAAAAAATCAAAGAGCAAATAATTAAGGGTAATAGAATTGCTGGCTTTCTTAACTAGTGAATATGGCATAATAAGCATATAAAACACGACTATAAGAATATATCAATCAATAATTAGACCAATATTAACATATGTAGAAGAAACAAGAAGCGAAACAAAACGCACCCAGCAACAACTTGAGGTCGCTGAAATGAGAGTTCTGAGAAAAATTACAAATCACACTCTACTGTATAAGGAAAGAAACAGAATCATCAGGGAAGAGGGCAAAATAAAGTCCATTACGGAATGGGTAGCACACCGAAGTAAGGAATGGAATGATGAAGACGAAGAAGACGACGAAGAAGAAGAAGAAGACGAAGAAGAAGAAGACGAAGGAGAAGAAGACGAAGGAGAAGAAGACGAAGGAGAAGAAGACGAAGAAGAAGACGAAGAAGAAGACGAAGAAGAAGACGAAGAAGAAGACGAAGAAGAAGACGAAGAAGAAGACGAAGAAGAAGACGAAGAAGAAGACGAAGAAGAAGACGAAGAAGAAGAAAAGGAAGCACTGTTGTGATAGCACCTTCGTGTAGTCAGAACACGGAGGCGTCTTGACCTGTGAGTGGCATGAATTCGGCTTGATTATGTTTTGCCCAAGATGTACGGCAATTGTTACGTCCTGAGAGATTACTTTCTTTCAATATGAGGAGGAACGAAGTGTCGGAAACTGATAAGTTAATGTTATCTCTTTGAATGTTTTATGCGGAGGAAAGGCGAATGTGCGAAAATGCTTTCTGTGCAAAAGGCAGAAGAAAATTGCATTAGATTCAAATACGCAAAGATGTACGTTTTGGTGGTATATTAGGAAAAACCTTAAAAGCAATTTATGCAAAATATATCATAAATTGTTTTTAAAAGTGTCAAAACATGTAACATATGTAGAAACAGGATGTTTTAGTTAACAGAAAAAATGTTTAAATGCATAAAAATCATAGCCCAACTCACCCCACCACCTATGTGTTATCATCGCCTTGAATTATAGTAGTATGAATAGAGAAAATTGAAGAGACTGTTGTAATTATTTATAAAAGTGATCGAACGTATGGTGATATGAACATCGAATTAAACTGCTAAGCAAGATCGTGTAAATAACAAAAGTAATCACTCATGCAAAAAAATTGCAAAATTTCTATTAAAGCTAATTTGGGGGTGAAAAGGCCACATTTTCACAAATTCTAGAGATGCTAAAAAAGCTGTGAAAAGGAAACTGACGTGTCCATGTAATAAGAACAAGGTGATAAATGTGGTGATGAAGAAGTGTTCCTTGGCCTCGACGGCTGAGAGCTCATTCTCAGGCTCTCTTAATCACCGGAAAGACAATGCTGAGTCAACAGCCAAAAGCCAAGGGAACACACGAGATTAAAAGTATGGTATTTTTCTCTAGGGGCACACCAGCACTATGATTCTGATATAAAAGATGGGAAAATTTCGCACCTTAATGTTTCTTAAAAAATAGTATGTTTTTCTCTTTCCAATTGCAAGATAGAACTGGCTCTATATAATAAGTTGAATAAGTATGATACTTTAATATACAAATATAACAAATTAAGATTAATTATTTTAAGGTTGTAAATTATAAAGAGGCAGGGAACCAACAGAATGAAATTAACGAACTTTTGCTGAGTTTTGTGACATTTCCCGACATTAGTTTCAAAATAGTATTTACACCTTTTCTCACAAATTACTGCTTTTATTATGAATTAATGTTACAAAATTTAATTGAAATAACTTTGATGTAAGTCAAAGAACACATTTACTCTCTGAAGGCTATGAGAAATGAAGTTCTGAGAAACCCTGCTGACAAGAGTCTCATGTTTGCACTCAGGTGACTTTTCCGATTCAATACAGCACCATTGTAAATACACACGTTAAGAACTGTAATCTAAAACAAATATTTTCTTTACGTAGTATCAAATTCTCCCAGTTTTAGGCAATTTGCTTCTTTCTATGATGGGTGTCAAAATATTCTTTCAACCGCTATTTAACGTCCTTTAAAACAAAGCATTTAATGAACCGGAAGCAGTGTTTATTTAACTATTAAGACTTTATGAAGTTCTTTAAGAAATTACGAGAGTGCTGTTTAAGAGAGTGCTGTTTAAAATAATAGAAACATAAGAAAGCTTTAAAGTAATCAGAGGAACGAATTTCTTTAACAACTTTTAATTTTTCCTTCAGAATTCATACGTGACAATTTCGTTCGAAAAATCAAGTAAATTCAAAATATAATTTTGGTCACTTAATAACACTAATCATTAATTTATTTATTATTGGATGGGTTTTAATTGGCTCATTATTAATATATACATTTTTTTTCAATTCAAATGCTTATTCACACTTAATAAATCAAAGAAAAGTATTTTTGCATCTGAAACGAGTTGGATTTTAATACTGATGCATTCAAGGTACTTTTATTTCAATCAACTCGGATACTAGTTAAATCCTTAGTTCTGCGAAATAATGAGGACGGACGCGGAGGTAGCCCAACCATGGCCTTGGAAGAGACTGGCCGCTATGCAGTAACACGAGATGGCATGGGGAGGAAGTAACAATCACTGCGGGAGAATACGCTTATTCACGTGCTCTGCACGTGCCCGAAACACGCGTCGCGAACGTGATGCTTTCAGGGTGTCAGAGGCGGCTGATGCAGCGATCCTCTCGTGGCTTAGTCTGCTCTCTTGGCATACTGACCAATTAACTAATTTCAGTTTTTTTTTCTTCCATCGTCTGCAACCACTTTCTGTTTTCTTGTTTGATCTATTATAAAATAATAATGAAACCTGAAAACAAGTCTCATTATTTGATTGATTGATTGATTCATGTTTCCAGTCTCGTCAACTGCTTTGGTCATTAGTCCCGTTAGTGTAGTGCATGTTTTTTCTCGGGAGATGGCGGTGATCTTCCCCCGCTGGATGGCGAGATCCGGCGCCGACCTACCGTCGGCTAGTGGAGTTTCCCCCCTAACCAGGACTCTCCCACCAGCGGGGCACCGCTCCAGCCGGGACAAGTTCTAGGCTCCCGACCGGTCTCCCGGAATATGTGGTAGTGTAGTGCATGTTAGTGTACGTGTGTGCATAAGGGGAGAGGATAGGACAAGGAATGGGAAGGACAGATCACGCGCGGTCCGTGGCCCGTTTGATAGGGTACTGCTCCGGCATTCGCCTGGTGTTGATCGGAGAAACCACGGAAAACTACCGATCAGAGCAGCCGGCCGCTAGAATCCTCCTCCAGACAGCGACTGAATTCGACCTAGCTGAAAAGCTAGTGTCGAAAATCCTGCCGCCGTCAGCACTCGAACCCGGGACCTCCCGGTCAGAGGCGCTGCAGTGACATCAGTTGATGCACTGAGCTACCGCTCCCGGTCATTATTTGATATAAGAGTCTTTTTCTCTAAACAATGAAGTAAGATGCAACTGACTATTTGACATTTATCCTGTCCGTGGGGAAACCAACCGAGGTGATCACTCCAATCTGGTACAATCTGGTGATATTTAAAATATCCAATAAAAATGTTACTGCTTATTGTAACTGCTTATTAAATGAAAAATAATTTCTGATCATCAGCTGGCGGGCAGCAAGCAAACAGGAAATCGTATAGCTGAACAGGAAATTACTGTAATTACTTACCTCCATTTACCATTGTCTTCACATGGTTTTTTAAATGTGCGGAAGGAATAGGTAATTTAAAATAGCTTGTTTCATAAATATTGTAATCTTAAAAAAAACAACAGAAAAATAAGAAGTGAACAAACAACTTTTTATATGTTTCAATAGGAGACTGTCACGAACCCTAAATAAATAAATACATGTAATGTCTCTTTAAGGTCGCACATGAAAAAAGAGAACACCTAATAATAATAATGAATATTGCACTAAGGATGACCGAATTTTCAACTACTAGGGAGTTTTGGCTCGAACAAACGTTATAGCAATCGACAACAGTATTGATATCAATAGCGGGTAAAGGCGAGAAAGAGCTTTTGCGCATACATTTAGGTCGAAAAGGAAGAAGTTCTGAACTGTTCACTTGCAGTTGCCCAGCAACCACTGATCTGCACACATATATAATTATATATTAAGTAAATACAACTAATACCGAATATAAGTATAAACAATGCTTGATTTATAAAACTTTAGGTCCCGGAACGCACACCAAAATAAATTATTAATTTAATAGAAATAGTTATACTTACAATATAACTTAATATTTATAAAACACACTTAATAACAAATAGTAACGTTGGTAGCACTCTCTCTATGTGAATGTAATGATAATATTAGGAAATGCAAAATTAGGACTACATAATTATATTTTACCGTTTTTACCAATAATTTTATTGCGTCTCCAGAAATGATACACGGAAGTGAAAAATTATTTAATTCAGAATTTATGAAAGATGGTAAAAATAAAAATCGCAGTGGCCATTTGTTTGTCCTCTGATTTTCCCCTATTTTGTTCCTGAGGAACCGGAACGGCATTACGTCGCGTTCGGCCAGAAATCAAGTCATGAGTACAGATAATAAAATTTACACATTAATGTCACAAACGTCCTGTTGCATTATTTGCATTGGGTTGGTTAGTTGTTGTTAGTAATTCCTCTCACGTCAACTATCGAGGTCATTAGCCCCGTCAATGTAGTGCATGTTTTTGCACCGGGAGGTGGCGGTGATTTCCCCCCGCTGGATGGCGAGATCTGGCGCCGACCTACTGTCAATTAGCGGGGTTTTCCTCGACCAGGTATCTCCCACCAGCGGGACACCGCCCCAGTCAGGACAAGCTTCAAGTCCCCGACCGGTCTCCCGGCAAGTGTAGAAGTGCAGTGTGAGGCATGCCAGTGTAAGTGTGTGTAAGGGGAGAGGATAGGACAAGGAAGAGGAAGGAAAGATCGCGTGGTCCGTTTGGTACGGTACTGCTCCGGCATTCGCCTGGTATTGATCGGAGAAACCACGGAAAACTACCGATCAGAGCACCCGCCGCCAGAATTCTCCTCCAAACAGCGACTGAATTCCACCTAGCTGACAAGCTAGTGTCGAAAATCTTGCAAATATCGAGAGTCGAGCCTAGGACCTCCCGGTCAGAGGCACTGCAGTGACATCAGTTGATGCACGGAACCACCTCTCCCAGTATTTGCATTAGGAATATACAGTTTGGCACACTCTGCTGCCCGAGTTGGGAACTAATTCCAAACAGAATAACCGAGTGATCGATTAACATGCGATATAAGTCGCCCGCTAAATCTGACGGAATCGCAGGCTCCGCCACCACTTCAAGTTCAATTTCGAGTTTTCAAAATACGTGATGCAGCGTACCGCCATTAATATGTTTAAATAGATCAACCATACGCTGCATTAAACAATAAACTGAAGCGTTTAACAGCTCTACAATTTCTGACTCTGCATTTGAAATGAATATTATTCATTAATTGACTTAAACCGAAGACGAAATTATAGCTTACTAATTGAGTGTTTTTCCCTGTGTCTAAGTTTCGAAAATATTATTTATAAATAAATATTTTAAAGATTGACTAGTGTGTAATTTTCTAATTTGTAGATATCTGTAACTTATATTTGTAAATTTCTTTTTCAGCTACAAATAATAATAATGTAACTGATAAACTGAACACATTTGTTCGCGGAGCGTTGTATTTCACGAGTAAAGGACTGTTCACTGTTTTAAAAATTATTTTTAACAGAAATATCCTGAATTGAACGGAACTCATAATTAATTGTCTATAAGCTCAAGATACCTACAAATTAGAAACATATCCTATAAGCTCAAGATACCTACAAATTAGAAACATATCCTGAATAGATCTGGTTTCAATTTATTGTCTATAAGCTCAAGCTGTCTACAAATCAGAGGAATGTCATGAATTGATCTGAACTCATTATTAATTGTTTATAAGCTCAAGACACCTACAAATCAGAAAAATATTCTTACCTGTAGGCAGAGATAATCTACAGGATGACTTAAATATTCTTTCTGACTGGTTTAATAAATGGAACATAATTATTAATCACTCTAAATGCCAGGCCAAAATTTTCACTTTAAGAAAAACAAAATTAATCTATCCTCTAATTCTAAATGGTAAAGCAATTAAATGGCTCCCTACCTCACAACCTGCAAAATATCTGGGACTATATTTTGATCGAAGACTCACATGGAGAGATCATATTACAACAGTAGCTAAAAACACTTTTATCAAAATGATTCAATTATATCCACTCATTAACAAAAACTCAAAATTAAACATAGAAACATCCCTATCAATATTTAGATATATAATACGACCGTCACTGACATATGCTAGTCCCATTTGGGGAGGTGCTGCCCCAATACACATTCAAAAATTGCAAATTATACAAAATAAATTCCTACGATGGTCAGTTAATGCACCATGGTTTATAAGAAATGAACAGTTACACAAAGAACTTTCAATTGAAAACATAAAAACATGGATACTAAAAATCTCAAAAAATTTCTACTCATCCTTACACTCTAGCCCAGCCTATGAACGATTTAAACTAGGAAAAACATCTTCAACATATTTAAGAATTAAATTTAAATTTTCAAAAGATTTACTACAACCTCCATAATTTGACTACTATATATAAAGAATATTATACTACTGCCAATACATTATACCATTGTTTTGTTTTTCAAAAAAAAAATGTATTTAATTAAAACAAGTTGTTAGAGGTCCCAGTAAGGGTATCCCTCAGTTATTATGTATATAGTTAAATTGTAGCTTCCAGTTAATTTGTATATAGATTATTACTTGAAATAGTTATGTATATATATGTATTCAATACCTTGAAAGATTCTGTATGTAATCGAACAAGGATAATAATAAATAAAAAAAAGAAGAAAAAAAAAGAAAAATATTCTTGCATAACGATTGAGTAACCTGAGTGCGTTCGTCCATCTGTCGTCACTCGCGGTCAGACCACTGACGGTCGTCCGGTGAAGACACACGGAGTATCCTGTTGGGGAACTGATCATTGTTTTGCGGACTCGTCCAGAATATTTTAAAAAAAAACTTATCTTAGAATATGATTTTTGGTCTTTCTTAAGCATATAAAACTCGTTTTTGTTATCTTATACGCTATAATAAACAACCGGACTAACTAAAAGATGTCATTGAACTGAATTTAGCTGATATGTAGATGATAATTAAGATATATCAAAGAAAAGTTGATGGTTGGTCTTTCGCGACCAGTTTTGACATGTAAACATAAAGGTGTATTTTATATGCTATAAGGGTTATCAAAAAATCTTTTGATTCCTCTCAACAAGACATATTGATTAGTACAATTCTTTTCCGGTTCACATAAGGATATTCTAGAAGAATTAAAAAAAACTCGTGTTTTTTGTTTTCAAGGTACCTACGAGTACATTGGTGAAACGCTGTGAAATACAATGTTCTCATAAATCATTGCGACTTCATCAGATTGACGATAATTAAACGGAGATTTTTTATGAAAAAAATTGAAACAAGTATTTTAATCGAAATTTTTTCATGTTACTTTTTATGCCCAAAAATGGTCGAAGTGGGCAACTGTAATATGTTTAAAATAAAATTGTATTATGGATTTGCAAAGCACAAATAAAACTTTCTAACGTGAATATCCCCACTGGAGACGTCACGCTAAGGTAGAAAAATGCAGTGCTATGCATTTACAATTTTATTACACAAAACATGTAAAATCTTACCTTAAAGTCCAAGAAAATGTGGACACGTTCCATTTTTTTATATTTGTGGTTTGTCTGTGCACATTAATCGTTACAACGAGAAAACGAGAAATATAAACTAATTATACACGAAATAGAATGGTAGTTGCACGAAACATTTCCACTGTGTCTTAAATATGTTAATGTTGCTAAATTTGGACGGCATTTTCCACACTTTCACACGAAAACCAAAGACATTTCAATCGTCTTATTGAAGAACGCGCACGTCAAATACTTTGCAGGACGCTATTATGAGGTAATTTTTGACGATAAAGATTATTGGTTGTTAAAAGGAAGGGAGTGCCTCGTTCTGATAAGATACAACCTGTCTAATAATTGGGTGTTCAGGTATGTTTCCTTCTAAATTGACAAAGTGTTTTACTTTCACGACAAGAAAGGAATAGCTAAATAAATAAATGGTGGTGAGTAAAAATGTAAACCTCAATGAACCCAGTTACGTCGATGAAAGAATAATAAAAACTAATGAAAACAGATTTACTATAATATCTCTTAATCATAATAAGTATTCTTATCGACATAATTCAAAGTTAAAATAATTTTATTCTCCATCATTTGATATTACCACTGGAGTCCCTCCACTTTAAGCTCCATCCTCTCCATCTCTCTTGAATACGAAAAAAAGAACTTCTGAAAACAAATTGAATGATTGACTTCTGAAAAAGAATGAACAGTATGAAATACAACGGATGGTTTGGGCGCTGAGAGGCGCGCCTTTTCATTCGTAAGGAATGAACAATAACAAATAGTAATAATTTTGTAAACAACATCTTCCAAATGCATTACATTTTTTAGAAAGGGATCTAGATATTCTTAATAATCATTTATCTAAATACGTTTTCTTCGGGACAACGTTTAGAGCCTTCATTTTTACCAGATAAACTTGATTCTTGGAAATACTTAATACGGTTAACAATCTACATTTTAAACTACTGGTGTTTATGTAGCACGTATATTATCGCATCAGTAAAGATTACGTGAAATTATAATACCACAATTTCTGGCCATATTAATGTTGTGAGCATCTCCAAGGTAATTTTTCAAATGTTTAGATGGGAAAGCTGTAAACAGTGGTCATTTTATCTAAAAAAATAAGAAGAACAAATCTTTAAGATGCAGGTAAAATTACATTTTACAGTTATTGTACTTTGTACCTTGTTCTCCCCTTTTCAGGAAGTGTTTTTCAAGCGAATATCGTGTGCTCTTCACCCTCAGAAGTAGGTCAGCGAAAATGAATTCATAGCAGCGTATCTCTTTCTCTCCTCCCTTCTCATTCAGAGCATTTGTGTTGTGAGGTTCCACTTCCGATACCAGAGGTCACCTAACCTCTCATCGCCCTCGCATCTAGTCCGTTTTCGTTCCTCTTAGCTTGCGTTCTCGCCCTCGCGTTCGTCCCTGCCAACCTCCTCCCCCTCGCCACCTTCGCCACTGTCCCCACCGCTGGCCCTTCCGCCACCGCCGCCCAAGGTCTCGTCCCGTCACTTTCCCCAGCTCCACATCCTCTAGACCCTCTCTTCCGTTTGTTCCGCTCCATAGAGAAATGTTGGTATACAGAGTGTCCACCACCTACAATAACTTCCTTGCTCTAAACTCACTCTACAGCCACCAGTATCTCCTACTCCCGCTCCGCCTTCTCTCTATCTTTCTGTCTGTCTGTCTGTCTGTCTGTCTGTCTGTCTCTCTCTCTCTCAGTTGCTCTATTCCCTCCTACCTTTTCACCCCCGCTTCTGACCGTACTAACATTTACACTCGCCGCTGTCTAGATTGCTGACCATGCTGGTGGATCCGCCCAATGACTCGACTCCGCCACTCCCCCCAAGCCCACACCCACCCTCGCCTTTCCCTCTTCCCTTTTCCCTGTTCTCTATACCAGAGCTTCTTCCACTTCCATCTCTGCTCCCTCCCTTTCTATCTGTCTTCCTCCCTCTCTTTCTTAATTGCTCAATTCCCGCCTTTCTTCTCACCTCCGCTTTCGATTGTACCAACTTCTTTCCCATCTCAACATTCGCCGCTGTCTCAACTGCTGACCCCGATGCCGGCTCCACCCCATGACTCGTCTCACCCACTAATCCCAACCCCACATCCTCCCTGCTCCCATGGCACGAGTTCCTCCATGCCGACTGCCCCTTCTCTGTCTCTCTCCATTGCCCCAGTGCCGCCTTCGTCCTCGCTCCCACACCAGCGGCGCAGCGGGCATCCACCCGCCCACCCGCCCGCGCAATCAATAGGTGGCCATCAGCTAATGACGACCCCGCCCTGCGCATCGCGGACGAAGGACGTCCCGCCCCGCCTCGCCCCGCCCCGCCCCGCACCGCTCGGCCGCCGCTAAGCGGCCACATGTGCTGTCGTATCGCTCACCGCGCCGCGCCGCGCGCTGCGCCAAGCGACAGGCGGCGGCGGCCCCGGGTGGGATGGGGTGAGGAGACCCGCAAGAAATTGATGGTTGGTTGGTTGTTAGTGATTTCAGGCGCGTCAACGGCTTAGGTCATTAGTCCCGAAAGTGTAATGCGTGTTTTTTCACCCGGACGTGGCGGTGATCTTCTCCCGCTGGATAGCGAGATCCGGTGCCAACCTACCGTCGGCTAGAGTGGTTTTTCCCCAAGCAGTTATCTCACACCAGCGGGGCACCACCCCAGCCGGGACAAGCTCTAAGCTCCCGATCGGTCTCTCGGAATATGTGGTAGTGTAATGCATGTTAGTGTAAGTGTGTGTGTAAGGGGAGAGTATAGGACAAAGAAGAGGAAGGAAAGAACGCGTGCGGTCCGTGGCCTGTTTGTTAAGGTACTACTCCGGTATTCACCTGGTGTTGATCGGAGAAACCACGGAAAACTACCGATCAGAGCAGCCGGCCGCTAGAATTCTCCTCCAGACAGCGACAGAATTCGATCTTGTGACGACAATCCTGCCGCCGTCAGGACTCGAACCTACCTCCTGGTCAGACGGACTGCAGTCACATCAGTTGATGCCCTGTGCCATCTATCCCAGTGCAAGAAATTGAGGTAGAGTCAAATTAAAAGAGAACTGGTACAATTACTGCACATGTGAATAGCAGATGTGGTGACCAAACAGGGAGACGAAAGGGAGAGTGAAAGTAAACCATGCATAACTAAATAATTTAGTCATGCATTGTTTTCTTTTATTTTTGGAGTTTTAATATTGACAATGCAAAGTAATATTTCTTAAATTAACAGTGTTTAAATTTTAGTCAGTAAAATAATTTAAAAATAATTTTCACAAATAATAATTCATACAAATGGTAATAGTATATATAACAGGTAAACTGTTGTTGTTAATAATAATAATAATAATAATAATAATAATAATAATAATAATAATAATAATAATAATAATAATGTATGATAGCTCCGGCTGAAGTTGTGAGGTACCGAGGAGTACAACATTTGTAAGACAAATATCGAACAATGAAAATAGTTTTTTTGTTTGTTCAAAATGCCAAGATACTGTAGTTTGACCAAATGAGCCATTGTGTTATTGGCTGAAATTGCTAAGAATTTCTTTAGTTGGCACCCTATAGTCTCACAACAATGCCGGTAATTTTGGCTCTCCGATTTATCACCAGCCAGCGCCGATATTTCGCTAATTTATCCATTTATTGCCTAAGACGTTCACCGGTTAAACGAATACGAAATATGAATAAAATGGGAACAGACAAAAGGATTAAATTTGGAAGCCAGAAATATTTTTTGCGCCGCCAACACGACATGGACACTTAAGATTTTCTGCAGGTGGAAATTTCACGTGGTCCAGTCGGGGTTGAACGCTCTCTCTAGAGATTAAGAACCCTAAAAACTTATCTACCCAGCGCGTTGCGTTAGATAACAAGAATATGCGAACCGATTTACTGAAGACTGTTGAGTAAACTATGTGTTATAAAGATCAACGATTGAAGAAAAAAATTAAAAAAGAATATACATGTCACAATAAATGAAAGTAATTTGTATCGGTCGATTTTTATAGAACAATGCCCAACATTGAAAGCAATGTTTAGATGAAAAAAATGCAGGGAAATCTGACTTCCTGGGACACAATGATTCCCAGAAGCTGAGGTGCCCAAGACATCACTGCAGGACCTCGTCGCTGGAAGATATTAAATTAACAGTATTCTCCACCCTTTTCCCGCTTATTATTATACACTTTAAAATGGCTTGAGGCATCTACTAAGTACACAACAATATACGAAACATGCTTGGGCGTTGGTCGCTTAGAGAGGTGGCCGTTGAAAAAAAATACTTAAATATGTTTCATAAAAATCAATCTATTGCATTAAAAAAATACCTGTAATTAAGTTGACTGCTTAATTCAGATGCCTATTAGTGACGTTTTACTGTAAATGATTCGACGGTACATATTCGAAGAGAAGGAAAATGCAAAAATGAAAAGAATTGTGATGTAGAGTTTTCTGAAAAATGGAGAAAGCATAGTTTGTTACGAATATATCGTGATCTTTTTAGAAAACAGGATTGCAAATGTATACGTGCAAATGATCTTGGCTGTCCGGATGCCACCGCGTCAAAAACTGTGATGCCCAGCTGAAGCCGCGTAGAAAACGCCAAAGCATTTGACGAGGCGTCACTCGGACAGTCAAGATCATTTGCATGACTCTGGCCGCGGAAGCCTACGATTTCAATGTGTACATGGTTTCAGAAGGAAGTTGTAATAGACAGTACGGAAGACTACATACAATACTTCTACTAAATTAAAATTAAAACATGTAGAATAAAAGAAAATAGATTTAGAAAAAAAGCGGAACTTTTTACTTATTGAAGATGAACAAAATTACAGTGCCACAGTTCTTTTTTTATTTAAAACATTATTGAAAGGTTAAATATTAGTAAAAACTATCTATGGTCAATATGATTGAGAAACGGAAAGGAATTGGCTACATTCAAGGACACAGTAAAATCAATCCAAGTATTTTAGAAAGAAAGATACTGGCCAAGAGTGAAAGAGAAAGACAAATACTTTCTTTCGTTAAACTGCTCATAGAATCTACTTAGTGTATAAGTTAAGTCACAATTAAATCGCTGGCTTCTAGCAGAATCTATGCAAGCAGCAACAAGGTTCAGACTTGTGAAAAAAAATGAAAACCACAACATAACAAAAAAATAATAAACCACAAAAATGTTCTCTTTTGCAAAATACTAAATGTTCTCTTTTGCATCACTAACCCTCCGCAATTCAAATGCGGAACGAACCGACTACGGAAGTTTTAATAGTGCCAGCATTGCAACAATGCGAAAGCAAAGCCAAGTCGATTTCGCCTTGCGCGATGTCGGTCGTGCACGAACACTCACTGGTTTTCCTACATCTTTATTTATTTTCACGAAAAACAGGTGCCTAACGAACAGATTGTTAAAGTTAATGAGCCTGGCGTAGTTCTCAGTTCGCTGGCGACAGATGCACATTCCTCGAGAGAGAGATTTGAAGGCGACTGAGACGCACTCTTTCTTTGACTCATTTCCCCGCAATTCCCCTACTCCACGAGTTATTCCGTAATACAATTACCTAGCTTCCCCTCACAGATTTTACGCAGAAGTGTTAATTGACCACTGTCGTCAACAAAATTTACATTTTTAACATAAAGAGGAAAGCTGTTGCAATATGTAAGCCGTAATTGAAACAGTATATTCATAAAACTCTACAAAATAGTTCCTGCTTTGAACGTTGAATTGTTCCCATCGAAAACTATAATGTAACTAAATTGTAATGCTAGTGCTACTTACACTCATGTTGTGGGCTCGCAGAAAACATTTTATTTTTATCAAATAATGATGACAACAAATTTACGATACAGCAAGTTGGAATATTGAAGAGTTAGTCTTCTGTAGATATGCTGGACAAATTTCATGTGATTTCTAATAGTCAATTTGTTGCTCTAAACTCATTTTGAAGATCTCAAAACTATTTAGAATGGTAATTAAGAACAATGCGCTAAAACTATTGATGTTGTAGGTAGGTTGTTAGT
The DNA here is from genome assembly GCA_011170035.1 of Teleogryllus occipitalis. Lineage (NCBI taxonomy): Eukaryota > Metazoa > Arthropoda > Insecta > Orthoptera > Gryllidae > Teleogryllus > Teleogryllus occipitalis. Next base: position 266,207 of record BLKR01000539.1, on the reverse strand, counting down.
AGGAATATATCAGTGAGAGAGACAGAGAGAGGCAGTGAAAGAGACAGAGAGAGAGAGAGACAGAGAGAGAGAGAGAGAAGAGAGAGAGAGAGAGAGAGAGAGAGAGAGAGAGAGAGTGTTTGCTCGGGAGGGGGCGGTGGTCTTTACCCACTGTATGACGAGATCCGGCGCCGACGGACCGTCGGCTAACGGGATTTTCCCCAACCAGGTATCTCCCACCAGCGGGGCACCGCTCCAGCCGGGACAAGTTCTAAGTCCCCGACCGGCCTCCTGGCATGTGGGGTAGTGTAGTGCATGTTAGGGTAAGTGTGTTTGTAAGGGGTGAGGATAGGACAAGGACGAGGAAGGAAAGTTTGTTAGGGTACTGCTCCGGCATTCGCCTGGTGTTGATCGGAGAAACCACGGAAAACTACCGATCAGAGTAGCCGGACACTACAATTCTCCAGTCAGCAACTGAATTCGACCTAGCTTACAAGCTAGTGTCGAAAATCCTGCCGCCGTGGGAGAGTGGGAACCTAGAATCTCCCAGTCAGAGGCGCTGCAGTGACAGTTGATGCACTGAAATACCGTTCCCGGTGGACGTGGCCGAGTGGGGAGGCCCAGAACAGGGCGGTGCGGGGTGTGGGAGATGAGCGTGGCGGGCAGGGGAGCGTGGCGTGGTGGGCAGGGGAGCGTGGCGTGGCGGTCAGGGGGGGTCGTGACGGGTTGGCGGGGTTGTGTGGGGCGGGAGGGAGCGCGCGGGCTAGGGTGGGAGTGGGGAGCGTGGGGGTGGAGCGGGGCAGGGCGGGGCGGGGCAGGGCGGGGCCGGGCGGGGCCGGGCGGGGCCAGGCGTGGCCAGGCAGGGCCTAGGGGGAGCTGGGGGCGGGGCAGGGTGAGACAGGGCGGGCAGGGCGTGTATGTGTGTGTGTGTGGGGGGGGCGGGAGTGCGGTGCGGTGCGAGGCAGTGCAGGGTCGTTGTGGGGGCGGCGCCAGGACGGCGCAGAGCAATCCATCGCGCACGGCCGTGAGTTGGCACGCTTCGCCTGCAGTTACATCACGCGACCCTGCGGGAGGAAGGAGCCCTCCCACACATACACGCTCCTCCATTCTCCGTCATCGTCGTAGTCAGTGAAGCAGTGATGGCGACGGCGGCATTGGTGGCGGGGATGGCCGTGTCGCCGATGGCAGCAGTGGTGGTGGCGGCAACATTTCAGTTAAGTCCATGGTGGTCATGGTGGTGGAAGATTGTGGCGACGAAAGGATGGCAACGGAAATGGCGATGGCGGTAACGGTGGGGTGGGGTGATGGAGGCGGTGGTGGAGGCGGTTTCGGTAGCTGTGGTTTTGCCACAGGAGAGGTGGCTGAGGTAATAATGGTAATGGGGGGATGTTGGTAGTGATAATGGTTGATTGATTGATTTTTTGGTGTTTCCGGGCGTGCCAACTGCTGTGGTCATTGGTCCCGTAAATGTAGTGCAAGCTTTTTTCCTGAGGAGATGGCGGTGATCTTTCCCCGCTGGATGGCGAGATTCGGCGCCAACCTACCGTCGGCTTGTGGGGTTTCCCCTAACCAGGACTCTCCCACCAGCGGGGCACCGCCCCAGCCGGGACAAGCTCTAAGCTCCCGACCGGTCTCCTGGAATATGTGGTAGTGTACTGCAAGTTAGTGTACGTGTGTGTGTAAGGGGAGGAGATAGGACGAGGAAGAGGAAAAAAAGATCGCGCGCGGCCCGTGGCCCGTTTGTCTGCGTACTGCTCCGGCTTTTGCTGGGTGTTGATCGAAGAAACAACGGAAAACTACCGATCAGAGCAGCCGGCAGCTAGAATGAGTGATAATGGTGATGTTGGCAGTGGAGGTGAAATGACAGAATCAGGGGCTAGAGCGTAGACAGAGCAACGATGTCGGAGCTGGTGGTGGGTGTGGTGTGGGGAGCTGGTGCGTGAGAGGGGACGTCGGCGGCGGCGGTGGCGGTGGGGGTGGCGCGTGCAGAGCCCGCTCGCGCTATGGCAGGAAAATTCCAACGCGCGCCGCCGCCGTCCGCCGCTGGCCGCGTGACGCCTGTGAGAAGGTCGCGACGTGCGAAGAGTTTTGCTTCGCTTTGTTGCGTTGCCAATTTCGTGCGCTCTTGGTGGGTCAGTCGGCGGAGGTGACGCAGGACGCGGAGTTTTGCTTTCATTGTGTGGTGCGATGGCTGTGAGATATTTCCACAACAAAAACAACAATAACAACAACAACAACAATAATAATAATAATAATAATAATAATAATAATAATAATTATTATTATTATTATTATTATTACAAATACCAACAACACCCCACCCCCACACCTTCAGCCCTTACTTACAGGCACTTACACTTACATGCACTACTCTAACACACGTGTTGGGAGACCAGCCGGGAGAGCTCTTCACGGTTTTCCTGGCTGGGGCGGTGTCCCCGCTGGTGAAAGATACCTGGCTGTAAAACCCCGCATGCCGACATGTAGGTCAGCTCCAGGCACCGGGAAAACCGGTGACTCAGTGCATCAACTGATGTCACTGCAGCGCCTCAGGCCGGGAGGTCCTAGATTACACTCCCCACGGCGGCAGGATTTTTGACACTAACTTTTCAGCTAGGTCAAATTCAGTCGCTGTCTGGAGGAGAATTCTAGCGGCCGGCTGCTCTGAACGGTAGTTTTCCGTGGTTTCTCCGATCAACACCAGGCGAATGCCGGAGCAGTACCCTATCAAACGGGCCACGGACCGCGCACGATCATTCCTTCCTCCTCCTTGCCCTATTTGCACCCCTTACACACACACATCTACACTAACATGCACTACACTACCGCACATGCTGGGAGACTGGTCGTGGACTTAGAACTTGTCCTGACCGGGGCGGTGCCCCGCTGGTGGGAAAGTCGTGGTAAGGGAGAATGCCCGCTAGCGGACGGTAGGTCGGCGTCGAATCTGGCTATCCAGCGGGGGAAGACCACCGCCACCTCTCGACAAAACACGCACTACAATTACGGGAATAATGACCATAGTAGATGGCGCGACCGGAATCACTAATAATCAATCAATCAGAGCCAGGCATCACCATTCATTCGGCAGAAGTTCAGCGCCATCAGTCGCATTAAAAAAAGCATGCAGTACACCTACGGGAATAAACGATTATAGAGGTTGACGCTCCCGGAAACACGAAATAAGCAATCAATCAATCGCACATCAGAAATGCGGCCTTTCGACATTTACAGGGTAGCCAGGCGCGCAGTCCGACTCTGTTTTCACGTGCACACAAGATCCCTCAAGCACGTGGACAGTTGAGAAAGATCGACTGGCAACTTCGCTCAAGACGAGGTCAACATCTACGGAAGCCGGAGAAAATCGATGCGGAAATTTGAAGCCCTGCGGAACGCCTTCGTCAATGAATTGCTTCAGGGATGTGTCCGCTTGTGATGAGCCTAGCGAAGCCACGGGAATCGCGACGGAGCGCAGTCGCGCCAATTGGATGACAGAGAAGGCAAAGACGGAAAGTGGAGCGGAAGAGAAAAGGACGGATCACGTGACGCAAACTCGGACGGAGAACCAGGAAGGAAGTACAGTAATCCATGAATAACTCAGCTCGTATTGAACGGCACGTGATGTGACTGCGAAAGGTGTAGACATTCAAATACCGAACGGTCAGATCGAGGAAATGATCATCTTTACGGAAGAAATGCAGGCTATACATCAGTGAACGTATTTGTTTCTCGAGCAATATCCAGTGAACAAAATTGCTGTCAATTTTAAGTGTTTTCTGAAAAATTAATATTTAAAAAAAATTTACAATTTCCTGATTTTAATTCCTCAAAAGAATTTGAAAAGAAAACGGCCACAATGAACTTTATGAAACATAGATTTTATTTTCATATTTCGTTCACTCGTCTCGTACCATTTTAACTAGCTTAACTTCTTTACACCAAGTCCATCTAGACAACACGTTGCTTAAGTGTAGTATGCAGCTCCTCTAGTTTATTTGTCAGAGACATTTTTGTAAAATGCATTGTTTACATTTTTCACGACACCGTAAAAATAGAAGAAGTATTTCAATTCACAGCATCTCTTTAATATGTGCGTTGATTGTAATAATAATAATAATAATAATAATAATAATAATAATAATAATAATAATAATAATAATAGTCTTTATTACTGACGACGCTCAGGCCGTATGCCCTGTTCTTCCGTCTAAACACTTAAATATTTACATATACGATCGTACATAATTACAATTGAGGCGTTCGGGCGGAAATTATGATAACTGACATTTCACGTTACTTACGAAATTGCAACGATCGTATTTACAACGATCGTATTAGTGGGAGTGTGCTACCCATAACTAATGAAACATTAATTGTGAACGTGTTTTCATTGTCAATTTTCTGGATTCTAAAAGTAACATGATATAATTAGACCTTTCTTATTTACAAGAGAGACGTGGTAAGTGTTTACTATCGTGGTAAGTATTTACTATCGTAAAATATCAGAAATTCTCGAATACCCGAAATATCAATTTTGAACAAATTTAAAGAAAAAGGAGGGCATATTTTACATTTATACGTTGTACGTTAATTTAAAAATAATTCTACTTCATTATTCTATCGATTGTAATTTTGTTACTGAAATACTGAATGATGTGCTTGTGTAACAAATGTGAAATATCGCAGAGGTAAGAAGTAATTAACTAAAAAAACCATAAGGAAACAAACGAATACTCTTCTTAATGTAAAGGCATTTTCTACTTTTTCACTTTTCAGGAAATCGACAACAGTCTATAATGTAATATTTACCGCATTTCCATTTAATCTTATCGACGATAAAATTGGAGCAACGGAGTAATGTAAAGTCAAAACACGTTCTCACTCCACCAAGTTAGGAAGTTGACCGCCACCAGATGGCGAGACTGGGGAAGTGCCTAGTGCAACTCGTCGCCCCAAGTTCTTCTGGTCCACAAGTTGCCCGAGTACACTGCGCCGCTCCTCTAGTTTATGTGTGTCCGCAAACGTGTCTGCTTGTTCTGGAAGTGAGAATAAGCGACAGCCCTGCCCCGGTGGCCGGCTCGTGAATTAAGTTTGTCGGACAATACTGCAGCGGGAGCGGCGAGTGGCCGGCAAACGGACGAGCGCGACCGGCTCGCCGCGACGGCACAGCCAGCGGGCGGGGCACTTGGAGCACACGCTGCGACCACACCACATTGGGCCAAACTCCCGAAAAGCTGGCCAAAATATGGAAACGTTATCCAAATTTAATGAAACTACAACGGTTTCGAAAGAGGGGGCCAAAAAGCTGGCCAAAATATGGAAACGTTATCCAAATTTAATAAAACTACAACGGTTTCGAAAGCGGGGGCCAAAAAGCTGGCCAAAATATGGAAACGTTATCCAAATTTAGTAAAACTACAACGGTTTCGAAAGCGGGGGCCAAAAAGCTGGCCAAAATATGGAAACGTTATCCAAATTTAATAAAACTACAACGGTTTCGAAAGCGGGGACCAAAAAGCTGGCCAAAATATGGAAACGTTATCCAAATTTAGTGAAACTTTGTATACAAAATTCGGAAGTGTATTGGTAATGGCCAAAATATGAAAACGTTTTTAATGAAACTTTGTATACAATGGTTTCGAAAGTGGAGCTGAAAGCTGGCCAAAATATGGAAACGTTATCCAAATTTAATGAAACTACAACGGTTTCGAAAGAGGGGGCCAAAAAGCTGGCCAAAATATGGAAACGTTATCCAAATTTAATAAAACTACAACGGTTTCGAAAGCGGGGGCCAAAAAGCTGGCCAAAATATGGAAACGTTATCCAAATTTAGTAAAACTACAACGGTTTCGAAAGCGGGGGCCAAAAAGCTGGCCAAAATATGGAAACGTTATCCAAATTTAATAAAACTACAACGGTTTCGAAAGCGGGGACCAAAAAGCTGGCCAAAATATGGAAACGTTATCCAAATTTAGTGAAACTTTGTATACAATGGTTTCGAAAGCGGGGGCCGAAAAGCTGGCCAAAATATGAAAACATCCAAAATTAAAAAAACTTTGTATTCAATGGTTTTTAGGCACGATGTTTACGATTCCAGTGTCAAAATTATAAAAAACCATATTGCGGCTCCAATGTGGGGAATTAAAAATTTAAAAAAGGTCTAAAAATGTTTCAATTTTGAGAAAAAATTGTAAACTGTATTTTATGCGGTCGCTAATTCCGACGTAAACATTGCAAAAAAAAAAAAAAAAAAAAAAATGGTGGATCCATCATGGCGTATTAAAAATTAAGAACTTGTAAGAATGTTTCAATCGTTAGTCATTAGACCGCGTGAAATGCAAAATAGCAGCTAATAGCATGCTTTTTTGACATTTCTGTAGTCAAATAGAAGAGAATGAAGTTTTTACAAATTTCGTTGTGGAACTTATAAATGTTTTGCACTAAAAGAAAAAACAAATTAATTGTATCTTTTATTTCAACATTAATTATTAATGAAGTAATTTTAATATTTTTTAAAAGTATTTGTAATACATGTAAACATTGTACTCATCATCAAGATTTTCGTCAATTTTGCATGATAAAAATTGCTCAAAACCGAAAACTTTTACACATGTTCAAAGTAACGGCTGATTTACGATCTTTGTGTCGTGTAACAGCTGCTCCCTCAACAGCCACGTTTCCAATAATACAGAACATCACTTTGACGCTTCTGACCTTTTCTGATCGTGGAATTAGATCGTGGAACTAGTCTACCCAACTCCTTACTTAAAATTCCCTAAATAATAATAGTTTATGCAATTAGTTTATAATTTGAAGCTTTATTGCACGAGTACATGCTGTGCAAACGAGCGACGTTAGGAGCGAGTTTTCAAATTTGTACGAACGAAATAAAGAAACATTACAAATGAGTCGCATATGCTATTTTGTTATATAATATCATTATAAATTTATGAGAATTAAACTTATTTTGTGAAACAAATTTCTTGTGACGTCTCGGATTTCTGACATCTGTGCGAGAAAACAGTGGTCAGCTGTTCCGTTTACGTCTACCTCCCTCGATTCTCTCGCTGTGATTGGCTGAATGTGCGATGACGCAATCATACGTACCGTAAAATCTAATTCGTCATTATTTGTGCCGTAAAATTCCCGAATATGAATGATTGCATGTAAAAAAAGTCGTTTATAATGCTGGAATACAAAAAAAAAATTCCGACTTTTTTGGCCATCTTTTCGGGATGTTGCCCCACTGTTCACCGCGGTGGACGGAGGACGGACTCAGCGCGGCGGGGATGGTCGGTGGGAGGACAAGAGTCCTCGTTAGTCGGACGGGGAGATGGCGAGCGGGCGGGGGCGGTTGGGGGGGGGGGGAGGCAGAGGAAGAGGTCGCTGGCTCGAGGCGCGCGATGTTGCCCTTGAATAGTCTTCCCGTCCCTCTGCGATGGGTCGGACGACGAGAGTGGGTGAAATGGGACGGGAAAAGGAGCGCTAAAAGTCGTGAGCTCTAAGGCATGAGTCTGATATAAGGCGGGCTGTAGAGACAATTGTGAATGCGAGAAAGGAATGAGGCAGTGAAGTTCAATGGGATCGAAAAGAAGGAATATTAGTAAAAACCTTTTTCTTTGTTTGAGCAATCGCTGGAGAGAAGTAAGCGGGATGAAAAGGAAGGACTGATGAAGGCTATTGGAGTGGCGTAAGCATGACAAGGAGACGACGTAAGTCGCCCCTGAGTGTTGGAGGGTGATGATCTTCAGAAATGTGGTGCACTAGAGAGTGATAAAATCAAAGTGGAGGTAAAAATATGGGTGCGTCAAGGGAAAAATGGAAGCGAATAATATTCACAGAAACAGAGGCCTATAAATTGTTAGAAACCGAAATGAAAAAGTTACGTACTTAAGATATATTAATTTCTTGAATGTAAAGCGATATATCGCAGCCTTATAATTTGGTTATGTAGAGATGCTTTAAGATAAGTTATTAATATACCAATGTGTTTTTTACATAAACGATTATTTGAAAGACTTTACCAATATTGCTAAATCAAATCTTTGCCACTTCGTAGACAACTGTTTACAGTTGTCATATGTTTCCTGCCCTATAACTCTTCACGTGATGATTCATTTCATTTTTTTAATGATTTGCCGTCTTAAAACTTGAAATCTGCAACATATGAAACAGATCTAAAAGGAGACACTGACATTTAAATATATGTATTTTATATTTATTTATGGGAGGAATTATATAAAACATTCTTAAAGAATTCGAAAAGAAGAAAAAGAAGAAGAAAAGAATAGGAGATTCGGAACAAATTTTGTTCGTAAAATGTTAGCAACAAACTATATCAATATTTTCTCAAATTTACCAATGCTGTTTTTAAAATTTGTTGGTTACAAAAAACTCCCAAATTTATGAAAATGACTTGATTGGAAATTTTAATTTGGAATGGGCGGAGTGATTAGAAATAGTTTGGCAAGCTAAGAATGTAAGTAGTTATATGGAGTATGTAATAAAAATTTAGTGTTTTTTCAGGAGGTAACCCAGGGTAAGCAACTTGAATGTGATCTAGATCACAAATGAGGGGAGTTTAGGGAAGTAAATAAACGAAAGGGAGATAGATATAGATATAGAGTAAAATATAGATTGAGTAAAACATCACAAATAACACATCAAATGGAGATTTATAAATAAAAAAAACGGAAAAGAGAACATGCAGCTGTCACAGAAAGGGGGATGAAAAAAGAAATAATAGATTTGAGAATATTTATGACAAACTGAGCGGGAAAAAGCAATAGAATCGGTAAGAGAAAAGTGGCAACGGAAATTAAATGAGGAAATAATACGACAAGCAGACGCGTGAAGAGAGAAGTCAAACACAAAGGCGTCGACTGAGCATGGGCCTAATTAATGAGATGGGATGACAAAGGACGATAGCGTCGTGGCGAAGGCTCGGGGGGAGTGCGGCATCAAAGAGGGCGGTCGAGAAAGGCGCGAGAAAAGAATAAAAGAGCGGTACGAAGAGAGATTGTGCGAGTGATGCAAGATAGGGACGGAGGGAAGCAGGGCAGGGATACAAGGAGCCGCTTCACCCTGTACTAGGGACACCAGAGCGTAAACAAGGCTGAAAGCGTGGCAATGTCCCAGAGGAAGCATAATGAACGTCGTCCACAGCATCGACTCCTCAGAGTAAACACAGATCCCTGGAGTTGCAAGACGTAACGACGCCCCGGAAATTTAGATTCATGCTAATATACGTGTTCTATTGTACATTGTAACCGTCCGTATGGTTCGGTCACAGCCACAAAGCATCTGCCCTGAAATTGTGAGCTTTGAAACCAGTCCGCGAACATCGGATGGATGAGGATGGCTGTAGATGACCTCACTACAAGAACAACTTCCACCATTCAGGAAGTTAACTGATACGAAATCCAAGAAAGGGAAGGTTTCTTGAGGGAAGGCATGAAGAAAACTTACTTTCAGATTTGTCGGAAACACTTGTAGGTAGACATGACAAACTACACATAGACATCAAGAGTTTTATATTTACCAGAAATAGTTACAGATTCGCCAAGAACGTTATAGATTAGTGAAGAATACTTACAGACAAATTCGCCAAATTAGTTCGCAACGAATAAAAAGTGCGATAACTATATGGAGATCAACACGAAACTTCAAAAAGCAGGTCGTTCCGCCTTGGCATTATATGAATATGAGCGGAAAAAAAGAGTTTTATACTCTCACTAGTAAATTACAAATGAAATGCCACAGGATTAAAATGCATTTACGTGTCTTCACAATAAATAGACTTCCAAATTTGAATTTTGTAGGGGGTCGAGCAAAGCCCCACTTCCCCACCCTAAGCTCCCGACCGGTCTCCCTGAATATGTGGTAGTGTAGTGCATGTTAGTGTTAGTGTGTGTGTGTAAGGGGAGAGGATAGGACAAGGAAGAGGAAGGACAGATCGCGCGCGGTCCCTGACCCGTTTGTTAGGGTACTGCTCCGGCATTCGCCTGGTGTTGATCGGAGAAACCACGGAAAACTACCGATCAGAGCAGCGGGCCTCTAGAATTCTCATCCAGACAGCGACCGAATTCGACCTAGCTGAAAAGATAGTATCGACAATTCTGCCGCCGTCAGGACTCGAACCTAGGACTTCCCGGCTAGAGGTGCTGCAGTGACATCAGTTGATGCACTGAGCTACCACTCCCGGTACTAACGCCTGAACTATTACTTCAATTGTCCAATTCAACCAATTCAAACAAAGCACCTGTAATGCCTATCTCCAATTATTTCGATAGTCAGAAGCAGCAATCATTTCTTACTCTGACAAATGAAACAAACAGGAATACATTTCGCTGTTGTATTTGCAGAAATTATGCAGAAGCAAGCAACGCTCTGTTGCCAGCGCAGCATTGTCAAAACTATGTGCATTTGCTTGAGGAATAATATCAATTCTTGGCAAAAACGTTTACTTATATCTGTATTCAGATTTCAATTTTAATCTGTTTTAATAACAATTGTTTATCGGTAGTCATAGTACATCCTGTAATGCTGAAATATGCGCAGATACCTTTTGTTCAGTGAAAATATGTAAGTTCTGTACTTGCACCACGGACAAAAAATATGGATTATCCCACAGGTTTCTAGTAATTTCTAAAAGGTTAGTTTCGAAACACAAGTTCAACTAAATAAAACAGCTATATCTTATCATCTTCATCTCGACGTTCAACAAAAATGAGGTTCTCAAATATTGACTGAGCATTGTTGCGCAAATTTTAATTAAGCTTTGCAGATTGCTTGAAAAATATACATCAATACATGGAGAATGCAAATTCCAGAATAGAGTATAAAGTAAAAGTGCGAGAAAGCCAAATAGAATTAATATTATCATTTTGATAGTAAATGGCAGTTTAATTAAGTGAATTATTTTTCTTATCATTCATTAAATTTTTCTCCTGACCCATATTTGGTGGGACACTTGTATGTATAAATACATTTCAAGTAGAAATTCTGCAAAAACTACCGGTTTTCTTAAAAAAATTGTTCGTGACCTTTTTTAAAGAGAAACATTTTTGTATAACAAACTTTGTCTGAGGCAAAAATCTCTATCTTCCATTTTGTAGATTTGAAAGATTTCTTGCAATTTTTCAAAAAAATCGACCAATACCCGACAATGGGTCGAGCATCATCGTTTTTGACTGTCTCTTATTACATAGGTAAAGAAAATTTAAAGAAAAAAATTGGAGTGATTTTTGAGAAAAAATTGCGTAAATTTAGAGCGCAAATTACACAAAACTACAATTTAAAAAAATGCACTTGGCTTTTTTTAGAGAGCTAATTTTGTTCAACAGACCTTGTATGAGGCAAAAATCTTATCTTCTATTTTGGAGTTTTGTAATTTATTTTTTGCAATTTTCGAAAAAACGAGCAATATCCGAAAATGTGACTAACTACATATTTATTATTACATACGGGGTAAAATTTTAAAGATAAAACTTGAAGCGGTTTTTGAGAAAATTGAAAATTGTCAATATTTTGGTCAAAAGTACACGAAAAATATTCATACTTTTGAAAAGTTGAACACGACCTTATTTCAAGATTTGTCTTTAAGGAATAGATTTCATTTACATAAGAATCTCCATCTTCAATATTATAATTGTAGGTAGACGTCGAAAAAAAATTAAATTTTTGGAATTTTCTTAAAATCAGGGAATTTAACGAAAATGAGGTTTGCCCCATTCTTTTAAACGTCCTTTGCACTATTCAACAAAATTTAATCAAAAAACTTGGAGCCATTTTTCTGAAATTTTTGAGAATGTCCTAGGGGCTTCATGTTAAGTATCCCCCAAAATTAAAATATCGGTTTCAAACCCCAAGGGTCGCGACATCAATCAGAATGATTGGGAAATGTCAATTTTGGAGAAAATCAGCTGAACGCTTTATGTGCTAGCGTTATGCACAGAGAGACAGACATTTTACCGTCAATCGATTTTCTGATATCAAGGACCCACAAATCTTGAATTCTGGCTACACCACGTGTTACAGGATATTTTTATATATTTAGCAACTAGATTTATCAACTTCGTTGTTTTACCAGGACCCGACAATACGAGTTTTTGTGTCGAAAATTTGCCGTTTTCCGGCGCACGCTTACAATACTTTCTCTTCTTATGTTAGTAAGTGCGAGAAAGTAAAAAGTGCCAGACCACTCTGGAATGAACCAATTCATTTTTTTTGTTTCTAGGATCACTAGGATAAAAAATAGTTACAAAACAACAGCTTGTAAAATCTGCTTTGATTACGCATTTGCACGGCACCAACTCTGCCGGAATATCGCGATTTACAAATCACACATCAGTCGCATGCAAATGTGTAGAGCGCAAATTATCTTCCCTGGTTGTAAATTCACGACTCGGCAGTTACACGAACGATTAGGGTGACGAAACGTGTCCAGTTTCGTAATTGCTACGTTTACATCCCAATGAAATCCATTACCGTTCATATGAACAAGAGACTTCCCGGACAACTATTTTCCTGGAACTCAAATTTTGCAGCTTCTGAAAGCTTGAAATGAGAACAAATCTGTTATTATGAACTCGTTTCCAGCAAATGTATGATGAGGTCGAAATATCGTATGTCGTTGCAGCTCTAACTTGGTGAATACCCAACAAATTGTTACTGAGTTGCATCGATATTTTATGACGTGATAGTAATCCTGTATTTTACAGTCACCTATAAAGTTTAATTAAAATACTCATGTGTTGGTCATGGTGACGTAGGCAGCAGAAAAGGAAATTGCTATTATTAAAAAAATATCAGGCTTGAAAATAGAATTTCATTCGTATTTGACGTTGGTTCAAAACTCTCATTTGTTTGAGTGAGAAATGCGAACAGAATGTCATTAGAAGGTAATTAATGAGCAAATTTTAATAATATCAAATGTTATTCTCCGTAGTGCTTTAACATGATTTTTCACGATACATTAAATAATTAATTATATACTGTAATGGAACTAAAGTAAAACGATTGTTTTCAATATCAAATAACACTTTTTATGAGGAGGTAATATTTTGAAAACCTTGACGATAAATTTTATATTTCGTATAACTTAATGAGATTACTTGGACACACGCGCTATAATTATGTAACATATATTACTTCTGGTTCAACTTTTACCAAAAGAAAGTGAACATACACGAAGATGTGTGTAGTTTGTGTGTCTGATACTACTTGTGCATCTCGAAAACGAAGTTTGTAGAATTTTTTCGATGTAATAATTTCTTAACTTAAAGTGACCGATTTGATATTAGTACATTATTTAATCTTATTCTTTTTAATATGTCATAGATGGAGTTTCATGAACTCCAAATATATAGTTTCATTATTCTATATTACTAGAGCTTCGTTTCGAGGCAATTGCAGAGTTCACACGTGCGGACACGTAACAAAAAAGTAACGAATATGGTTGTGACTCAGTTTTCACTTAGAGCATTTATACGGCGGTTTTTTCCTGACAACCCTCTAACCTTGCTTCTTTAAACGTTTTTCGGATTTAATTCAGGAGTAAACTTAATTCTTTTTGAGCAAATAGGAAATTATTAAAGACGAAATCATTTTATGAGTATTGTTCCTTGAATTTCCTCTTGAATTTCAAACACAGTCTTTTATGGTTTCCTCCATATGATACCGAATTGAAAATGCACCCAATTACTTCGATGTAATTTCCTGAAGTATTTCAGATTAACCCTCTTAAGGAAGTCGATAAAAGCAAAGTCGGTTCGTTACTAACTGAAGGGATGTGGGATGTTTTGTAGAAAAACCATTTCATAATTATTATAAACCATTATAACCTCTCAGATATTCCAGAGTTTTTAATGTCCTTCAAAATCGATATTCAACAGAACAAAACCCTTCAACGTGCGCCGGAATTGCCATCATTGTAGATAATAACGGAGGAGAAGTATCTAACTTTACACTACAAATATTGAGTTCTTGCGCTGTCTTTAAATTAACAGAATCTCTTCATCGCATTCCACAAATGTTCCATTTTCCCTTAAGCATTGGCTGTAAGTAAAAAAAACTCGCCCGCTGAGGCAGTGTACACAATTATTTGTACGACCAGAAAAAATGTTCGACCCAATGTGGTGCAGCTCGTTCTTCCGTTTCCCGTTTTCTCTGCCTTCTGGGATTTAATGAAACGAATGGCCTTGCACCTCCCGACGCCGAGAAGCCAGCAGGGCGCTAAACAAGGCAGATAAGATACAATGCCCGGAGGAGAGCCGAGATAGGAGCTTTGCGATTTAACACCGAGGAATATAAACGTGAGCAGGCCGCTGCCCTTTCCTGCGCAAATGTAAAGCGGAACGAGAAAGTAATATTGTGGAAGATGAAGGAGCCAGCATAATAGTATTTCCACTTTCTTCACTCTTTTTACAGCGCATTGTATTGTGTCTCTTTCAAGCATTACTACAGATTGTAATTTTTTTTAGTATTTTTCAATATTTCATTAGGTGTTTGTCGAATTGTATATTCACGCGGCATACACTAATAACTTGTAGTATCCTCTTTATATTCTTAGAAGTTGTAAATTAAAACATTTGTGTAAACAGAGGGCACGAAATGTGTGTGATTTACATCCTTAAGAAAAAAAATTGCAATTCTGAAAAATTGTTCTTAACTCCAAAGTATATTATATTCCTTAACATGTGTAGTCAGTCTGAATTGAATTTTGTCTTCACTAAATGAAAACATAGCAACGGAATGATAGCACAATTTTATTTTATTTTCGTTGAAAGTCAATGTGTATTTTAATTGGAATTCTTTATTGTTAAATGACGTTATGACTATTTCATAAGTCGAAGTAATCATTAGTGATTATTTGAAGAAAATTCAATTGGTTATTTCAAAAGGGAAATAAGTCCTTGTTACATAGTTCTGAAAAAGAAAGAAATAAAAACCTTTATAACATCTACAGTTTGTATCTAGGACATTTATGTTCTACACAAAAGTTGTACAACTAGTCATTATCGATATCGGGGGATACTCTGTAACGTCCAGAAACATTTTTATATGTCGACTTATGTCCTTTATAAAACAATATGATATATTTAAAAAACCTTATTTCTTTATTTTTGGGCTTATGAAACAATATAATCAAAGAATAAGTACTATAAAATGTTTTAAATTCACATATTGTGCTATATGAACATGAAAAATACTCTTATTAAATTAATAGTATTAGCATATACATATTATCGATTTCCACTTGAGTCTATGGCCATGTCAAAACTTTCTGGTGGAAATGGAGAAATTAATGTAGGATGTATATTTTATTTTTTTAAACATCGGTTATTTTCATTCCGTTGATTGGAAGAACCACTGAGACATAAACTTAAGGACGTGCCTTCCCTTTTACCGAAATGAATGAGTTCTTGATAAGCCCATCTATATATGTACTCACGCGTCACGAGGTAACCAAAATATTCTCTATCACACGTTTTCTGCATTACTAGGAAAGAGTCACACCAGGCTCAGAATGAAAACTGCCAAGTCGAGCATTAGATTTGGTTGGCTTCTTAAAATAGTTCGATCACGAGTTTTGAAGTGTATGGTGTCTTCAGGGACTATTACTGCTGTCATGACGCACTCAGGCGTTTCATAGCTGATAATTCTAGTTCTCCTGTGTGGGGATAACTAACTAGCCCTGGATTTCTTTCCCTTTTCCAGAGCTTTTAGTAATCGGCAATAGAACACATATTTTAAGCTGGATAAGTTTCAATTTTACATTGACATAAAGCTTGAAGAATAACAAAGAAAATGTATATCCTAATTCTTTTTACGAAAAAAGTGGACTAATTTTCCTTTTAAAATTATCGATTTAATTAAGAGCTCTGTCGCCTGGAACGCGAGGAGGCTGCAATGCAGCAACGTTGTGAAGGTTGCATACAAAAGGCGCGACAGTGAATAGAATTGTAAGGTTGTGGACTTGTGGAATAATTTCGTACCAATAACATTACTTATAGAATTCGGAAATCTTTTTTTCGACCATACGAGCCTACGGCATAATTTTACATTCATTTAAATTAATATAAAAAATATTATACGTTCTAGATTCATGATCTGGTTACAATGTTTACGTACTTGATAATTTTAGAAAAAAATACATCAATACAATTATTTTTTTATTGTAAAGATTTTCGATTTCCTTAAAGAAGGTATTTGCTCGTATATAATTATGCTTGACATTTATTATTATTATTGAAAATCATGTTCTTTCTGAAGAAATATTTGGAGTGTCTAATGTCATCGCAACTATGCCTGAAGAGTTTCTTGATAACACAATTTTAATGTAAATTTTGAAATAAATGCAAGATCAGTTAAATTTAAATTACCACTTTAAATTCAAAGATTTCTGTCAAATAGCAAAAGTTTAAGTTGAGTCAAACCTATCCAAACATAGTCATTGAGGAAAAATCCTGTTACTGAAGTAGTCGTTATTCTTGGTCACAAGTGGATAGGCAGGGATATACTGTTGCTTAAAAAACATTTTTGTTATCAATGATCGACAACTCATAAATTCCGGTCAAAATATTAAATTCATTTTTTTCTATAATTTCATAACTTTCTCTGTATCAATGAAGTAAAATGTTTCGATATTCTCTGTTAACTTACAAATAAATGAGTTAAGTCAAATTTTAACTTATAGTTATAGTAGTTAATGGATATTATTATGTTACTTCGGTTATCTTCTAAAGCCCTTGATATGAAGCTCTAGAAGCGCAAACAAACAATTCACGTGTTCGTACACTAAGAGCTTTAATTACCAGGTAGCCTAAATGGGAAACTCGTGTTGTAGTTCGAGCGTAATCATCACCCTTCAGTGTGAAGGCCAACTTTAGAGTGCTTTGATGAACACAGAAATTTCTGCCCAAATTGTAAATGGAATCCTTGCGTTCCCTGAAGATTGGTATAGAACATAGCTATCCTCTTAATTTTAATGACAATTGCTATTTTGTTTCAACTCGAAAAGTCACAATTTTACTATTTTAAATGTTAACAAGTTTAACTGCAATTGATAGAATGGAGAGAAGAAATCTGATACTTAAATTACACGGAAATTTGAAAATATGCAGTAGACTTAGAGGATTAGTAGCTATAAAATTAAGAGTGACTCACAAGTAAATGGATGTGAAGAAACAAAATACTTCATTTTCACTAGTGATATTTACATTATTGAGTACCAAAGTACACGTGTCTCTCCAATTAAGTAAAGATTTGTGAGCCACATATTAACACGTTGCTCGACGTTTTAGATGAATATGACATTTCTATCACTAATGCTGTCAGGACTCAGCACGTTATCTGGAGTACTTACGGAAACTAGTAGTACTACAGAATGACACAGACTTTCTCGTAGTAAAGTTTCCTAATTTTCTTGTGTGGACTGCCTTTACGGTCTTGCCCCATCCTGTTGCCAGCTGCCATCTATCGCCGCCCAAAGTACTTTATTTTTTGAAATTTTCCAAACTTTTCGATTTCCTCATAGTATAACCGAAATATTAATTTAAGAATCTATCAGAAGAGTAAATACTCGTCCTAAATAGTAATTTTCATTAAAAAATTTGGACCTCTCCGTGACCTTCCCCTACTCCGCCCATCCCGTGAATGTTTGATGGACTGTGAATGTTTAATGGGCGCGTCAACTACTGAGGTCATTAGTCCCGTACGTGTAGTGCATGCTTTTCATCGGGAGGTTGCGGTGATCTTCTCTCACTGGATGGCGAGATCCAGCATCGGCTATCGGGGTTATCCCAAGCCAGGTATCTCCCACCAGCGGGGCACCGCCACATCCGGGACAAGTTCTAAGATTCCGACCATTCTCCCGGTATGCGTGGTAGTGTATTGTATGTTAGAGTAAATGTGTGTAAGGAGTGAGGATAGGACAAGGAAGAGGAAGGAATGATCGCGCGCGGTGCGTGGTCCGTTTGATAGGGTACTGCTCCGGCATTCGCCTGGTGTTAATCGGAGAAACCACGGAAAACTACCGATCAGAGCAGACGGCCGCTAGAATTCTTCTCCAGACAGCGACTGAATTCGACGTAGCTGAGAAGCTAGTGTTGAAAATCCTACCGCCGTCGGGACTCAAACCTAGGACCTCCCGGTCAGAGGCATTGCAGTTACATCAGTTGATGCACTGAGCCATCTCTCCTGCGCCCTTGCTCGTGTTCCCTCGACCCAGGCCTGATTCGCAGAACTCCCCTCCACTGCTCCCAGGTCCCCGTCAACACGCCCCGCTCCTCCCCGCCCCCTCGCGTCTTCATCACGCCCCCTCCACGCGTGCCCTTCCTGGCGACCTCACGGCCCACTGGGCATAGGGCGGTGTTTGGCTTCGTAATGCGGTGCCAGTGTTCATTAGGGGCGAGGGTGCGACGGGATGGGCGGCCAGGCGTCTCGCCTGCCGGCCCCGACCTTCCTCGGTCAACGCACTTCCCAGAAGCAGCGGTGGCTTTGCAGACCCAACACAAGCTAATGTGCGTAAGAGATTTGTACATTTTGAAAAAATGGGGAAAATGTTTTTTTAAATTTACTAAAACGGTTTATTTGCTCTAATTTTACGACGAAAAATCGATCAATACCCAGTAGACCGAGAGCGGTAGCTCAGTGCATCAACTGATGTCACTGCAGCGCCTCTCACCGAGAGGTCCTAGGTTCCCACTCCCCACGGCGCGGCAGGATTTTTGACACTAGCTTTTCAGCTAGGTAAAATTCAGTCGCTGTCTGGAGGAGAATTCTAGTGACTGGCTGCTCTGATTGGTAGTTTTCCGTGGTTTCTTCCAACAACACCAGGCGAATGCCGGAGTAGTATCCTACCAAACGGGCCACGGACCGCGCGCGATCTGTCCTTCCTCTTCCTTGTTCTATCCTCTTCCCCTTACACTCACATTACACTAACATGCACTACACTACAATATATTCCGGGTGACCGGTCGGGAGCTTAGAGCTTGTCCCGGCTGGGGCGGTACCCCGCTGGTGGGAGAGTCCTGGTCAGGGGGAAACCCCACTAGCCGACGGTAGGTCAGTGCCGGATCTCGCCAATGCAGCGGGAGAAGATCACCGCCATCTGACGAGGAAAAAACATGCACTACACTTACGGAAATAATGAACAAAGCTGTTGACGCGCCCGGAATCACCAACCAACCAATCCAGTAGCCTCACCAGCACTGAACGCAATCTTCTCTCTCGACGACATGTTTGCACAAAGCCCGGTTAGGGAATTTGAGGAACTATTTACTGGTGGACGTAAATTTGAGAAGACATAAGTGAACTAAAAGTGTTTTCTTCAAATGCGTCACATAAAAAGAAACGCAATGCAGAAATACGAACTCATTGAAATGAATATGAAAAATACTTGATTACCAATCTAAAAGCATAAATACAACATTATAGTAATTATTTTTGCTCTTTTTTGAAAAATATACTTTTGTGTACCTGCGGTGAAGAAATTAATTGCTAAAATTATTTTATGCCAATTTATACAGTTTGATAAATTATCATTTAATGTATCAACGATGAATGGTAGTAATTATAATTTTTTGATATCCTGGAAATAAATTTTGTTTTTCAAATTCTGCAGGAAACTACAGATTTCGAGATATTGACGAGAATACGGGGTGGGAAGCTCTTGATATCAAAGTAGGGGAGTTTTCAAAACCACCCGTCCACCCATCTGTCCGAATTGTATGGCACAAAAACCATATTAATCTTTCAATTAAATTTTGATTTTGAGTTATTAAACATTTGTAATTTTTTCGATTTCCTGTCAATCCGTTTTCATTTACTTAACAGATGTATTTTATTGTTTAATACACTTTTAAAAACAAAGGCATTTCAATGGTTTTTAAAAATATTTTTGGAAAACTCTCAAGGAGAGCGTAAATATGGGGCATTTATTTTGAAAACCGCTTAAACAAAACTTTCTCAAAAATTATTTTTTCGTCGAAAATTTCAGACTGAAAAGAAGTTTCCTTTTTCTATGATATCCCAAAAGCATAATTTCAATTAATCTTGTAGGAGAGACACAAATCGTGAAAATATTAAAAAAAATGTGGGTGTTCTTCGTTAATTTACATTAGTAACTACAACATGACTATTAAAATAGAGAAAACCAAAGAGATAGAGAATGAAATAGAGAAATACAGTGAAATTTGGCGTTGCTAAACAGACGAATTTTAAGTTATCGACATCGCTAGAACTATAATAAGGTGTCTCTTGATTGATTGATTGATTGATTGTTAGTGATTTTGGGTGCATCAACTACTACGGTCATCAGTCCCGTAAATGTAGTGCGTGTTTTTGCTCGGGAGGTGGCGGTGGTCTTCTCCTGCTGGATGGCCAGATCAGGCACCAATCTACCGTCGGCTAACGAGGTGTTCCTCAACCAGATATCTTCCACCAGTGGGGCACCACCCCAGCCGGGACAAGCTCTAAGATCTTGACAGATCTCCCGGCATACGTGATAGTGTAGTGCAGAAAGTGTCTCGTCTTGTGATGTTCTAACTTATCTTACAGAATGCTTGCAACAATGAGTTTAATTTTACTTTTTTAACTTTTAATTTTACTTAAACAAGATTTATAAGTTACTAGAGTATATGCGAGTACATGTTTTATAGTTTTCAAGTATATCAATAAAGAGTTTTTTATAACATAGCTTAATTATGAGAAATTAATTTGCACTCTAAGATTACTTTTATCCGTTATAAATAATACCGGAAAGTCTTTTTTGTGTGAATAGGTGTAATATTGAATAATGTAAAATTTGGTGAAATTATTGTGTTTGTGCCATATGTGAATAAGAGGTGGTGAATGTACGATATTGTGATATGTAAGAGAGAAAATAAATGAAATGGGATATATTAAAGAATTCCTGATATAGACTTTTGAGTTATCGACATCGCCAGAACTATTATAAAGTGTCTCTTCTTGTGATGATGTTCTACCTCCTCTTAGAACATTCTATTTTTTACTCTGTGGTTACTATAGTTTGCAACACAACAATGAATACGCCATACATCGCTTTATCATCTTCCTAAATATTTGTATTACAGAACTGACACGCATTTTGTTGGTGCAGCGTCGTCCGTGTTAAACAAAGCGAGGATATTAATTTGCAGAGCGCTGTTTAAACAGACCTGATTCAGTTAACAAATGGGATCCCATACGCTATCTGATATGGGTCCTTATGCAATATTTCAATTCGGGTTACGAATCATCGTCGCATGTGATTTAATTTTACCTATTATCCGGCACGCAAACGAGCTTTCGTTTTCACGGAAACATGAGTCACGGTTTTTTAACCCTCAAAATTCTCTATGTGTTCGCGAATGCGAAAAAACATTAATTCATGGTGGAAGGGCTGTTCCATCAAAATACATGGAACATTAACTCAGAGCTGAGAACGTTTGCAGCTATAGAATATTTCTAGGTTTCCAAATACTAGAACAGCTAATTTATGTCCATTTTAATGTCATCTACAAAATATTTCCACACAATTTTTTGTGAAAAATTTTATGATCATTTAACTAGCTGAATTATTCTTCGATAAGAATTGCCTTTATGGCTGAGTCTTCAAAGGTTGAAACGGAATTGCTTGTGTGCAATTTTTGAATATTTATTTGGCATAGTTGGTGCGACCGTACGTAGATGAGACCAGGGATCTCTTTCTGTACAAATTATAAGCAAATCAGTCCACAGATTTAAGTTGTTATAGGGCATATATTACTTCACTAATAATATAAGAATAAAAGAAATAAGAATAAAATGATGATCTTGAACATTTGAATGCTAAACCAAAGCAATGCGTTTCTTAATTAGAATCAAGAAAATGTATGAGACTGAAGAATGAGAAAATGAAAAGGCTGAATAATTGCAGATTTTTACATCGGTCAATATTTTCTAAAATAATTTTTATTTAAATAAAATGAATTTTTGTGTCATATACGTCAAATTAAAAAGAGACAAGTGGTGGTTATTATATAAGGAATCGATTTGAAATTCATGTACGTAACGGATGTCCAAGAAATTGTGGGAAGAGTTTTCAAAGGAAAGGTAGTCCGTATCGATATTTCCTCTTTTGACGAAATCAGTGAAAGAAAGTTAAGAGGATAAAATAACTTAGTTGATTTTTAAATGTTTATTATAGTTATAAATCAGTCCTTACGTTCACTCTAGTGAAAAGTGAGCAGAGAATAAAATTTACAATGAAAAAAGAAAGTTGCATCTTATAAAAATCTGGAACATTGTTCGCTATATATTTCACAATTATACAATACAATTTAAAATATTCTAAAATTATAATTATATCACACTATGAACTAGTGTGATACAAACAGCACATTTTTCAATACTTGCAATTCTCGAAAATGCAGAAAGTTCATCCAAAATAACACTTGCTCTATTCCTCTTCTTATGGTCTATCCATTGTTGGCGAGAAAAATATATAGTTTATTGAAATAATCAAAGATGATTAAACATCTGTAAAATAAAAATATTATAGAGCAATTCCTCTACGTTATATTTCTTGCCCCATGATTCTGTATTGTTGAGCAAAAACTGCATTTCAATATCCTGAACCGTGTAGAAGTTATGGAAGTGGTTCATAGTTAGGGCAGCCTGTATAATACGACTAATAAAGTTTGTAATCATTTATTACAAATTAAAGAGTAAAATGTAATTTTGTAACAAAAAATAAGGTACTCCTGTAACTCTTTCACTTTTCACGAAAAAAGAATTTGAATGAACATGTAATCAAGGAGTGTCTCATTTTAGAATGATCGTACGGTTAGGTAACCTCTAGCAATTTATGGGTTGTTGTAAAACTAGAGAAGATATCGTGGACGTTATGTAAACGGGCCACTGCTCTCTACTGGGAGTAAGGGAGGAGTTAATATAATAAAGTGCATAGCGTCACAGTATCGTTGGGATATGGGCTGGGAAATTTTTGTTCTCGAGGGAGGAAATGTAAGAGGACAAAAGAGACAGAAATATACATTTTTCTTCTTCCACACATTATTTCCAATGTGAATGAACATAGAACACATACTCTGCAAATTACTACAGGAGTCGATTAAACTTGCGCAACATTTGATTTAGAAATAACAAATGTTTAAAAACAATTAATTTGTTTATGATTTTGTTGGAAACTCAGAACTTCAAAACATACAAAATCAATAAAACACCAGTTACTAAAAAATGCAACATATAGTTGTGTAATTTCGTCTACTATCATACTGCGCGTACCGATTGAACTGTCACACTCAGTGCGACGCTGCAGACGACTCAGCTGACGTCATGCATGAGAAAAGGTCCAAGGAAGGGATCTGAACGATCTGAAATGAAATTCTATTGGAAAGAAAATATACGGGATAAAATCCGTGAATATGTAATTACAACAGTCGCTCGTCAAAATTTGTGTTTGGAGCATCATTTTCACAAGACACACGAGCTTGTTTATACGACACATTACGTTTTCGATAATGAATTGAGGGGCAGACATAAACTTCCTCATAATGAAGACAGGTTTATTAGCAGTAAAATTGCTGAAGCTTTCTTTATGGACTTCATTTACCCTTGTACATACTTATTAGTTACTAGACACATTATAAGCTGTAATTTGCTACAGTATCTACAGCAGTAAATTTGTTAGGAAATAATATGTTGGAAGTAACTTTTTTTACAAAGGAACTGAAAAGTTTACAGAACTTCACGTGATACTCAAGACGGGTTACAAGGGAATTTTTCCCAATTTCGAATGTTCGAAAGAAGTGATATAAGAATAAAATTGCTAATTTAAAAAATTAAAATGAAATACAAAATTGAATTGAAAAACACTTTCATCAGTATCAATTATAATATTTTGTTACCAGAAGTGTATTAATATTGAATAAGTCCCTTTAGTGAACAATCTGAAATATTATTAGAGATTTGAGAAGAGCATTTTTTTTTTTCAAATAGCGCCCTTTGTCGCTATTTGAATCTTTCTCTCCCTGTTATAAAAAAAATTCGTCCTCCTGTTCTTCTTTCATAGGTTAACATTTCTATAAATGGAGATGTGGATTTATTCCGTCGCAATGACTGGAGAGAGGAAAGGCCATGGCCTCGAATGTGTGCAGACTCAAGTAGTTTAGGAGAATCTTTCGAGATTTAGATTCGATAGAATTGATAATATGATTCGAGATTGTGAAGAACTTTAAGAGAATGATGCAGATCTCACGTTAGTTGAAAACGCTGATTTTTTGAACATTGCAAAAATTCAAACTTTTTTCGCCGCCTTCCTACGATTACAATTATGAAGATAGATATTTTTCCCTTAATGAAATCTGTAGCTTAAAGATAGATTTTCAAATGAGATCATGTACAATTTTTCAAAAATTTGAGTTTTACAAAAAATGATGACTGATGTGTTAACTTAGAGAATAATTGCGGCATAAATAGTATTACGTAAGCATAACTAAGGGTGGGAAAGTATGTGCTGTTCTAGTATCACTAGTTTTACTTCGTCGTATACGTTTTACGGAATGTAAAGAAAGTTGCTGAATGCTGAAGGAGAAACGGTTTTTCGAGAAAAAAAACTCGTATTGTCGGACCCTCACACAGAAAAAGTGGGATAAATCCAATCTCAATATGTAGTAGATTACTTCCTCCAACATACTATGTAGTCAGATTTTACGAATTGTAGATCACTGATACCAAAATGTGTTTTTATATGAAGCCCCTGGAACATTTTCAAAATTATCTCAAAAATGGCTCGACATTTTTTCTTTAATCTTTTTGTAAGAATATAATGAAGTACACTTGTAAAGGTGATATAGGTACGATTTTCACAGTTCGCTCAGAATTTCCATAAATTTCAAAAGTTTAATTTTTTTCGGCATCTTCTTGCAACAACAATATTAAAGATAGCGGTTTTTTCTTAAAATAAAATTTATTCTCCGTAATTAGTTATTTCATTATTGTCATGTACGTTTTTTTGAAAACATTTTTTCGAGCAAGTTCGATTGAAATAACTGCAATATTAAAAATATCAAACCAGCTTCAAACTTTTTGTACGAATAGTGTTAATTGTACTGTATGAGATATTATAAACTCTGTTTTGTTGTATTCATTTGATTTTTCAAAACTTACATAATTTAAAAAAAATTTATCTGTCACGTCTTTACAATTTACAGATGTATATAATCGTTTATGGCTTTTCTTAACACACAAGCTTCAAAGTACCTCAAATGATGGTTTTTGAAAAATCCATATGTTTTTAAGTATATAGAAAATAGAAATGTAATTTTTTGAAACGTTCAAAGCAACTTTTCTCAAAAACTATGGAAAATATCCTCCCGAATATCTACACACAATGGAAAAGAATTGAAGTGTCTGCAAAATTCCGAAAGCCAAATTTTGACCAAGATATGTCGTACCTGAAAAATAAAAATAAAGAAAAAAGGAGGTGTTTTTAATCAATCAAAATAAAAGATAGGAATTAGGTCAAATACACTATAGGTTTATACTGACCACATTTATACCGTACGTTTTACAAACAAATGAGGGCAATAAAATCAGATTACTTAAGTACTATATAAACAAATATGAGCTATTTATCTGAAGAAATCGCAGGTAAAATATATACTTTTTGTTACCAGCAATTATACAAAAGAAATAAATGCATTCCATAAAAAAATAAATTAGTTTCTATGCAAGTTAATTCACAGTAATTCCAATATTTTGTGTAACCCAACAGATCTACATTATTCATTTCGTAATTTATACCTACGGGACGATCAATTAAAGCAAACTAATACTAAAATACAATTTCGATTTATTTATCAATAAATAATTTATTTGATGATTTGTCATTACGTACGCGTCACGATCACTCTGTGAAATCATGGCTTACATAAAGATCAAATCCACGTTTTTTTGGCAGGCATCTGCAGTATGTAGGTCGGCAAGCATTCGAAGATAATAAAATTGAAGCAACACAGCTAAAAACAGATTTCTTCCGACAGCAGCTTCTGACCCTGTTTTAAGTCAGCGCCCTCCAATGGACCTTTGGCGCGTGGCAGACCGCTTGTGCTTCTCATACCGAAGAGCGGCCATACCTAACGTTGGGAGCACTCTAGAGATGAGAGGACGAAAACAGCGCGCATTGTCACCATGAAATACGAGCGCACAACAGCGTTCCTCCGCCCCGCGGCCCACCTTCCTCAGTCTGCGCGCCCGGCCTCGCACGCCCGCCCTCCCCTTTCCACCCTCGCCCATCCACCCTCACCCTTCCTCTCGCCTGCCAGCCCTCGCTCGCCCTCGCCCGCCCGGCCTCGCCCGTCTACCCTCGCCCGTCCGCCCTCACCTGTCCGCCCTCATCTTTCCACCCTCGCCCATCCGCCCTCGCTCGCTCTCGCCCGTCCGCCCTCGCCCGTCCGCCCTCGCCCGTCCGCCCTCGCCCGTCCGCCCTCGCCCGTCCGCCCTCGCCCGTCCGCCCTCACCCGTCCGCCCTCACCCGTCCGCCCTCATCTTTCCACCCTCGCCCGCCCTAGCCCCTCCGCCCTCGCTCGCTCTCGGCCGTCCGCCCTCGCCCGTCCGCCCCCCCCGTCCGCCCTCGCCCGTCCGCCTTCGTCCGTCCGCCCTTGCTCGCCCTCGCCCGCCCGGCCTCGCCTGTCTACCCTCGCCCGTCCGCCCTCATCTTTCCACCCTCGCCCGCCCTAACCCGTCCGCCCTCGCTCGCTCTCGCCCGTCCGCCCTCGCCCGTCCGCCCTCACCCGTCCGCCCTCGCCCGTCCGCCCTCGCCCGTCCGCTCTCGCCCGTCCGCCCTCGCCCGTCCGCTCTCGCCCGTCCGCCCTCGCCCGTCCGCCCTCGCCCGTCCGCCCTCGCGTGCCCAGCCTATGTTTTCGCTCGTTTCCCTCGGCCTTTTGCAGCTCTCTCTAAGATGAGACAAGGGAAGAGGCGGCCGCTCTCGTATTTCATCGCTGTTAAGCGGGGATCGAACTCGGGTCAAATTTGTGGAGAACGAAAGTCATTCTAGGTATATTTTTTTGAGCAGAAAATTAGGTTTATTAGTTTATTCTGTTTTCATGCTTTGATTCTGTATATGAAAAATTTTCAGATACATGGATCTAGAATTAAAGAACCATTTAGTTAAAATTACATGAAAAATACTTTAATATTTAGTCTAATTTTAACTCTGTATTGTTTTACAATCTTACCTAGATATGTGAAAAATTTTTTGAGCTCATCACTGAAAAGTTAAGGTGATGAGTTGCTGAATCTAATTCACCATAAAATATATATCATCATGAAATGAAATTCTGTTCATAGATCAGCCTGTGGATACATCGCCTCAGATGTGTTCCCCATCCATGTGGTCTTCATGTCTACGCACGGACTCCGCACAACACGAGGCACACATGCACCGTGCGACATTTGTGCAAGAAACACACACGTGCAAGACAAATTACAAACATGTCCACGGCTCAATTAGACTCCACGACTCTCTGATAGAGATGGTTAATGAGTGTATGTTCAAAATGTCTCTGTCATTAGGGCGGACAATACACACTCTGCATACAATTCTATCAACGTCAGTCGACTATATAAATCGTTCATCTTGAAATGTAAGTCCCTGAAACACATTGCATGTTGCTGAGTGGTCGTTATTTTGAATTTTATTCGAGTAGTTTTGCAATCATCTTTTAAATTTTGAAGTATAGTACATAATGTATTTTTTACATATCATTTATTATAAAAATATTATTTATACGTGAACAATTGTCAACTGGAGATCATTGTGAGCTCTTAACATATACATGGACTACACATAATTACAAAATGATGCCTTTCTTCCTACGAAAAAATACTCTAAAACATCAATTGTTCGGAGCAAGGGTTAATATTGTTTTTACCTGTTCTGAAAATTTAAACCCACATAACACCTACACACATAACAAGAGGGAGAAATCCCACTTTTCCTAAATGACTGTCATTCTGATATGTGTGTGTTAAAGTGCGTACACGTGAAATAGTTGAGTAGGCCATAGATATTCCGTTGTAATGGTGTCTGTGATGGCGTCTTTGAAACTAGGTGAACAAGATTTGATGTAAAAGAATGATGTAGAGACATCGATATTAAGCAAACCAGTGTTCAAAGCAGATCGGTTTCCGATAGGTTTTCAATACTCTGATTTTCATTTAAGGCGAATTGACAACGATCAGCTGGGACACGACTATCCAATTAGGAGATTCGATAAAACTTATTTTTTTGATATTGAAGCTCCCAATTGGATAAACGCATCCCAGCTCATCAAGTCAATTTTCCCTACATTTTAATTAACGATGATGTAATTTCAGCAGCTTCAATAAACAGGAAGAACAAAAGACGAGACAAATATGGCGAGAATGAACGAGAGGTAATTTTCTATACATTGGCATCAATGTAATTCCCTGTTCCCGTTTTTCAATGGAAAGGAACTTTAAGTAGATTTTCTCAACAAGAAATCGTAGACCCCCATAAATTTGAACCACCATTTGGAATTCCACCACATGGGACGCCTTCTTTTTCTGCCTGATTTGTTATTTCAGGTACTTCCTGTATTCTCTCAATATGCGTCATGCGTCAAGACTTCTGGGTTCTGCGTCATTGTGACGTCACGCGATACCATGCGGGATGAAGTAAAATGAAGAAAAGAGATGGAGTGAGGATGCTGAAAAAGCGAGCAGATCGGTATCATTGAATACTATAAAACGAAAAAAAAAAAATACTTTGTCCACCAATCGCTGACGTCCCTACAACGATTCAAAACACAGAAAAATCAACCTCATGCTAGTCCATGCTATTTACAGCCCGTCGCTAAATCATGTAATATCTGATTCGCCAAACGCATAAATTATTCCATTACACTCCCTTTAACCACGCCGAGAAACAAATTACTTTGGTTCGAGTGCAGAACTCAAAATTGAAGTAATAACAATTCTACATTAACCGGAAAAAAATTGTAACGTATCGATTAATTTGTTGATTATACATTTTTCTGGGCGCGTCAATAGCTGGCAGCCATTAGTCGCAAAAGTGTACTACATATTTTATCACGGGAGGTGGCAGTGTTCATACCCTGCTAGTTGGTGAGGTGTAGTGGTGACCTACATATCGGTTTGCTGAGCTTTTCCATCCAGGTATCTCTCACCAGAAGGAACAAGCTGTAAACTCCCGAATTGAGACCCGTGTCGTAGTGTAGTGCATGCTAGTGTGTGTGTCAGGGGTGAGGATAGGACAAGTAAGGGGAAGGAAAGATTGCACGCGGTCCGTGGCCCGTTTATTAGGGTACTACTCCGACATTCACCTGGTGTTAATCGAAGAAACGACGAAAAACACCGATCAGAGCATCTAGCCGCTAGAATTCCCCCAAACAGCGGCTGAATTCCACCCAGGTATGAAGCTAGTGTTTCCCCCAACGTCGAAACTCAAAGCCTAGGACCACCCAGCCAGACGAATTGCAATGATATCAGACGCTCTGAAGATCACCTCAGAGAGTTTGTATTGTATCACATTCATTCAATGGAATTCAATTTCAATTTTATTAGTAATTTGTTTACAGGATTTACCTATTACAAATTGCCGAGTATATTCACGGCGCAAAAAAACTTCATATAAATAGCTTACAAATAAATTCTGATAGAACAGATGAATAAGTTGTGATATATCACATTTATTCAAAGGAATACTAAAACCATGTTCATTACCATATTGTGCCATACACCTTGTGCAGTAGCTTTAAAATTTCCAACGTACATCAAAAGTAGGCAGGCTGAGAAATCACAGAGATGTATTCAGCTAGAGCTTAATATCTCGTGCATTCCATTCTTCACCACAACTATCGCCCAAATTGATCACCATCGTCATTTCTTTCACTGATCTCCTCAGAGAAACCGCTTAGGGGGAAGAGTTTTGAGGCAGTTGGGTCACACTTCATATTCCCGACGAAACAAAAGCATCCCGCAATCGGCTCCCAGTCCGCTGCGAAGGCGACGGCCAACTGCCCATTCGCTCACTTGCACGGCGCGCGCAGAAAGTTACTCAAATATTTGCTCTTCATTATTCCAACTGCCGAGCCCAGCGGACCAGCGTTAATTTGGGGGCCGAGCGTTGTTTTCGCTGTGCTAGGGGTGGCCTGCCAGCTTTTTCTCGGGGGTGGCTGGTTGGTTGGTTGGTTAGGGATTTCGGGCGCGTCAACAGCGTAGGTCATTAGTCCTGCAAACGTAGTGCATGTTTTTCCTCGGAAGATGGTGGTGATCTTCCCTCGCTGGATGGCGAGATCCGGCGCCGCCCTACCGTCGACTAGCGGGGTTTTCCCCTAACCAGACATCTCCCACCAGCAGGGCACCGCTCCAGCCGGGACAAGCTCTAAGCTCACGACCGGTCTCCCGGAATGTGTAGTAGTGTAGTGCATGTTAGTGTGAGTGTGTGCAAGGGGAGAGGAAAAGACAAAGAAGAGGAAGGAAATATCGTGCGCGGTCCGTGGCCCGTTCGATAGGGTACTGCTCCGGCATTCACCTGGTGTTGATCGTAGAAATCACGGAAAACTACCGATCAGAGCAGTCGGCCGCTAGAGTTCTCCTCCAGACAGCAACTGAACCCGACCTAGCTAAATAGCTAGAGTCGAAAATCCTTCCTCCGTCAGGACTCGAATCTACGGCCTCCCGGTGAGAGGCGCTGCAGTGACATCAGTTGATATACTGAGCTACCGCTTCCGGTTCGGGGGTGGCGACGTGATTCCGGGAGAAGGAGCGGCATTTGCCCTGGGGACCGCGCGAAGCATGACAAGGCAACGTCGGGTGAAGGGGGAGAGACCAGGCAAACGAAGCGGACAGTATAACGGAGGTCAAGTTCAGTCAAAGGGAAGTAGGACGTGTCGGAATGAAATGAGAAGCGTTCATGCAAAAATAAACACGTTCATGGAAAAAAAAAATCAGTTATTTTGCAGTAATACTAATGACTGTTATGTCATCATCTGTTCTGATGTGGAGGAGAAAAAGCAAATATTAATAATTTATTAATATTTATTTTATTTGTAATTAATTTAATAAATATTTATTATTAATTAATAATAAATATTTATTATTACCAAAATTATTTTACTTGTAAACATATGAGGCTTAAGCAAACTTCAGTAAATTCACAGCCTTGTTGCAAGAAATAAAGAACATGTCCGTGTAACCAAAAGATTCACGATTACGTGACTGCCCGTGTCGCGTGGTTCATTCCGTCAATTGCTGAAGTCTTCACAATAGAGTTCTCTTTTATTTACTATAAGATTGGGATCTCAAGGGAACAATCATTTTGAGTGGTACGTGCAAGAACATACAGAACATCAGAAATGTGAAGCAAACAATTATTCAGAAAACAATGGAAGCGAAGAATATTTATACAGTCAAATTTATTGCAGAGCAGATTAGATGAAGTTCCTGCTTTAAACCTTTGGAATAGTGTTTTTTCATTAACAAATATGGAACAATTTTGTCTTTAGCAGGTGTCATTTTAAAGGGGTACATTAACAAAGAGATCTAATATAACAGGTCAATTGACTGAACTTTTAGTAGATAAATGGAAAGAAATCTTCAGATACTCCTGGCTTGGAATGGTATTCCTTTGTTCTTGATGGACCAATAGTTAAAAATCAAACTGTAATGGTTAGCCAAGGACAAAGACAATTGTAATTGTTCAGAAGATAATCATGTCTGGCACATATAGATTTTAATTTCTTTTTAGTTCTTTGTAATTTATTCAGAGGCCAAAAATTGGTTACATTAGCTACAGAAATTGTTGTAGTAGATTTGTGTTTGCAAAAATAAAATATTTGCATTAAAACTAATTTAGCCAAATCAAATGTGCTGAGAATAGTAGGTCTATTTTACGGAAAAGCGAACTCGTCTGAAGGTTTTTTGGTTGAAAGCAAACATGTTGAAATTTTCAAAGCAAAAGCAAACATGTCCAACTTTTAATCTGAAATATCGTCACATTTATAAATAACTGTTTTTATAGCAGTACATGTAAAATATTGTTGCAATACTAGTAAGAAGTTCAGCGTATTACATTGTTTGAAAAGGCGATAACTTGTCAACAGTTTTTCGCTGTTTCTGAAAAACCTGATTTAATGGACATTTTTTTTCCATGAACGCCCCTCAACTTCAATAGCCGGGAAAGGGGGAAAGATTTAGTACAAAACAAGAGAGAAAGCAGAACAGGTGGAGATGGGGTAATGCTGGGCGAACCGGGACGGGACGAGTCGGTTTGAGTTCAACGAGTCGGGACGAGTTGAACAATTGTAGTTACGGGCGCGTCAAGTAGAGGGGGGTCTTGAGTCCCGTAAGTGTAGTGCATGTTTTTCAACCGAAGGTAGCGGTGATATTCCCACGCTGGATGGCGAGATCCGCGCCGACCTACCGTCGACTAGCGGTATTTTCACCAACCAGGTATCTCCCACAAGTGGGACACCGCCCCAGCCCGAAAAAGCTCTAAGCTCCTGATCGGTCTCATGGCATGTGTGGTAGTGTAGTGCATATTAGTGTAAGTGTGTGTGTAAGGGGTGGGATCTCGCCATCCAGCGGGGGAAGATTACCGCCACCTTGCAAGGAAAAACATGCACAACACTTATGGGACTAATGACAAAAGCTGTTGACTGCCCGAAATCTCTAACAACCAATCATTCGGTGAAGAAATATTTCGAAGAGTTAAAATATGTGTGATAGTTCGGACATACATGCCGCCCCTCCTAATTCGCAAGCCACCGGTCGCAACTAATAGCAAGGTTCCCAGACGCTGCTTTCTGCTGCACGTTGACGCGCCTCTCCGTGAAGTGCAGGCGCTGGCAGCGGCGAACCGTGTTCCACCCCCGAACGGCTTTTCACTGCGCTGAGCACAACGACGAAGCTTTTGAAAAAGTTTGTGAAACGGGAAAAGTCAACTCATTTGTGAAAGCTAGCAGTAGCATTTGTGAAAGCTAGCAATTAAATGGTTGAAGTGCGTGATTGTTGCAGTTTAAATTACATCCAATTACTGAAGAGTAAAATTGTTGTAGTTCAAAATACATGTTAATAATTTATGTTACTAATACATGTTAAAATAAATGTTTTAGTAGAAAAAACTACACAAAATATTTCAAGAATGAGAGCGTAAAGGAAAATTAGAAGAAATTTTAATTATTCTTTCTTCCTTAGATGAACAATTGCCGGGACGAACCAATTAAGTAAACGCCATGGAATAAAGTCTCAAATACCTGGTAAATAAAAGCAAATTAACGTATATTACTTTCACCTCGAAGAAAAGATTCTCAACAAGAAATTTGAATGCTTATTTTTATTATGCATACACAGTTATTTCAAAAGAAAATAAACTCCAGTCTTTATCAAAGATCTTCAATGAATCCATACCTTTATTCAGCTTCGACCAGTTCGTCTCCACTAATCTCAACTCAGTGAGAGTTTAGTGAAACTATGAGTTCATACGCACAAGGAACAGAACTACCTCTTCTATTTCGTTCACGAAATGTAAAGGTGCTGATGTGCGTCAGTGTGGATTTGAACGTTTTTTGTTCTGCGCGCCTTGATGATTCTGAGAAGGCATGCTAAGAGAAATCGAAGCAAAGCTTCTCAACCTCGAAACTAGCACACATTCTCGCAGCTTACTGCTTTCCATTAAAAGCTCTTGAGTTTGCGTTGCTTGACACTATTCGCAGCAAATGAAAATTCTGTAAATTTTTTATCAAAAACAGGAAATATAATAATAATTTGGAAAACCATAAAATTCTATTTGGTAGCGTCAACCATATATCCGAATACAATTGTCAATAACAGGCAATTAAAAAATACGTTAGTTGCATTTATCAGTTATGTATGTGAGATGTTATCAGTTATGTATGTCAGTTATGTACACGACTTCGCACCGAGGTATGGGATCATTCTATGGAAACACTCAACGATGTAATGAAATAGTACTTTGGTCATTCAAATCAATCTGTATTGTTTTGACAGGAATACTAAATATTTTCCTTTCCACCGGGTGGGGTAATACAGAGGTGTTGGAGATTGTTTTTATTTAAAAAGCGACATGTAATAAATAAGTTCGTTCCATTAGATAATAATCTAAAAATATTATGTGAATAATTAGTAGTTAACATAATCATCATACGAATAAACTAACAAACACGGTATATCATTATTTTTACACAAAACATCCTACATTCCAAAACAGGAATACTAAAAGTTTTTAGCGGAAAAATACAGCATCTTGGAAGAATACGTAGCAATAACTAGTTAATTTTTTAATTTTCACTTCTGAGTTAAGTAGAAATATGTGTGTGTGTGTGTGTGTGTGTGTGTGTGTGTGTGTGTGTGTGTGTGTGTGTGTGTGTGTGTGTGTGTGTGAGAGAGAGAGAGAGAGAGAGAGAGAGAGAGAGAGAGAGAAATTCGTCTTTCATAACACAAAATGAAGTACTGGTTCATGTGGAAAATGCTACGTTTTTGAAGAGAGGAATTTCATTTCAGAATTGAGCTTATTCAACTATGTGAAATATTTACAAATAAAATGCTTTTCAAATTACATTGCAAATAGTATGACGAAAATAGACAGAGAAAAAGAAAGGAGAGGCAAGGATAACGGAAATAGAGGATAAATGAGAGAGGCAAGAAGAGTGAAGAAAGAAAGAAGGAATGAGAAAAAAGAAAGAGAAATAGAAAGAAACAGAAGTAGAAGATAGATCAAAATGAATTAATAAATAAACAAATAAATAAATACATACAGGAAGGACGGAAGAAAGAAAGAGAGAAGAAAAGAAAAAGTCATTGGGGTAGACGAGGGGATTTACCAAAATGCAGAAATACCTCAAAGAGCAAAGAGCGAAATCCAGAGCAAGCGTTACGACGAATCGGATACCACGTGGCTTTTCACTGAATTCTTCAAATTCTCGCAGAAGCGAAATACTTCCTTTCGACCTCCGAGGTATCCTTTTCGACTGGCTGCTTTGGAATGACGTACGGCATTCTCTGGCTCTTCTCCGTCCCATCCTTTTGAAGCGCTTTCTGCGACCAAAAGTGGTTGGGACGAAGTTCGATTACCTGCTTGAACGAGTCCGGAATACGGCATAAAACCCTTCGATACGAGAATTCGCTCCTCCGTTTCACTGCTTGACGGATATACTATATCTTTGGGGTGGTAGTAACAACGCAACAGTCTTGCAAGAGTCATGAAAAGCGCATCATTTTTTTATTTTCAGGTTGTGTAAGCAAATATTTTTACTATGTTATTATTAATCATACCATTGTGTTCTAAAATAAGCAGAAACTCTAATGTAGTACCACTAATTACGTCGCCTAAACTTCATAGATTACTAATTGATGTCGTCAGCGTTGCTCGTGAGTCACGTAGCTTTAGCACCTCCTGTCATTTTTGAACGGTTGAAGTTATTGCAATGCGGTTTTCACGAAAGTGCATGAGGGAATGAGGCTAATTGATGTATGTATTTGCTTCGATTTTATCACTTGTATGTTAAGAGATATTGAGGTGACTTTTTTTATTTTCAAGTGGAACTATAGACATCTTTTTTAATCTGTCATGACGAGCGTAAAAAGACGAATACAATGTTGTACATCTTGTCATATGTTTGATAAATATTTTTTCAGTAATTTTGATTTTTATGCGACTCGTATTTATCGGATATTTTAAATGTAACAGTCCACCAGCGAAGGTCATGCAGCGCTATGCATGCTAATGTGCACTCGAAGAGTTACAATATCTGTTAAACACAAGTCCAAAAACACTCAAAATTACTCAAAACATGCTTATCTAAAATATTACAATACTTATATCATGGGATTCGTCTTTTTTACTCTCATCATTATAGACTTAAAAATATGTATCTTTTCATTTGAAAAAATAGTTACCTCAATATCTCGTAAAATACAAGTGATAAAATGGAAATTAATATATGAATAATCTACCCCCATTCTCTATTGCACTTCTGTGAAAACTGCATTGCGATAACTGCAACCGTTCAAAAATTGCAGGAGGTGCTAACGTTCCGTGACGCACCCTGTTTTTCACAATCATTTACTAGACAAGATTAAGAATGAATTTTACTTGGTGTAAAAAACGACGTGACTTAGTGAACACCAAACGCATTCCTCCGCTCTTTTCAATTTACTCCTCTCGCACAGTCAATACGCCCCTCCCTGCTTTTCCCGTTCCACTACATTCCGTCCCTCCCCTCATCACCCTATACCGCTCCTCCTTGCCGCCCTGCCCCGCCCAGCTCAGTCACGCCCAACTTCGCCTCGTTTTACTTTCCACGACGGACTATGCAGTCCATGACGTGGCCCTTGACGGTCGAAGATTCAATGCGGTTAACGAAGGACCATGATTCCATGCGATCCATGACGGACCATGAATCCATACGGTCCATGACGGACCATGATTCTATGCAGCCAATGACGGACCATGATTCCATGCGATCCATGACGGACCATGAATCCATACGGTCCATGACGGACCATGATTCTATGCAGCCAATGACGGACCATGATTCCATGCAGTCCATGATTGCATGCGGTCCATGACGGTCCATAATTCCAAGCGGCCAATGACGACGGACCATGATACCATGCAGTCCATGATGGTCCATGATTCCATGTCGTCCATGATTGCATGTGGTCCATGATTCCATGCGGTCCATGACGGTCTTGATTCCACGTGGCCAATGACGGACCATGATTCCATGTGGTCAATGGTGGACCACGATTCCATGACGATTCATGATTCCATGCGGTCCCGATTCGCCCTGCCATGTTTCTCTCTGTGCCCTGTTCCAATCGTCCCAGCTCCGCCTTGGACAGCCCGTGTCAACGCTCTGTATCCCGCCTTCCCATGCCTAGATGCATTGCGGATTAAAAATTCTTTCCCGGTAATAAAAAGTCTGAAAACAAAAATTGGGATCGTGAACATCAAATGAGCCTAAAAATACTTGAACTATTTTCGAGAAAATGCTCTTTCAGTAAGACATTTAATTTAGTTTAGCCAATTCCGGGAACATACAAACATAAATTATAAAAACAGGTGTCTAGCTGTTATAAAAAGTTCATAATCTGATGAGCTTGTAGAAAGAGAGTGGCTTTAAATCACAGACACGCACTTTAAACCACAAGCAGAAATCTTGTATTCTGATGAGTTAAACAGTATGTTTCCCGTGTGAACAGTTTAACTTTATTGTTTATTCACAATGAGATAATTCCATTGCTTATTTTCTCGAATTCATATTTTTGAAGTGCAATTTATTTCACCGAAGTTATTAAAAGTGTAATCAGATAATAATAATAATAATAATAATAATAATAATAATAATAATAATAATAATAAGCCGGTTCGGATAACAGAGATCCCTAGGGAAGACGTGGCAAGATAAAAATGATACTGAGCCTCTTTAAGTGCAAATGTCTGTGTGGTCCGAGACGGCCTATTGGCGAAAATAACAATAACAACAACAATAATAATAATAATAATAATAATAATAATAATAATGATAATGATAATGATAATAATGGTAATAATGGTAATAATGATAATAATGATAATAATGATAATAATGATAATAATGATAATAATGGTAATAATGGTAATAATGATAATAAAAACAATAATAACTCCTATATAGTTTTGTAGGGGCGTGTCCCGCCTTGGCGACCGCCGAGATGAGGTGGGCGGGCGCCGGCCGCTTCCCAGCCGCCGCGGCGGGCGCCGTTCCCATCAAGCGGCCGCCGGCTACTCGGGTTGCCCTCGCCTCGCTGGCTGCTTTCTTGCTTTTTCTCCTGGATATGAGGAAGAGATTGGGTTCGCTTCGAGGTCGCGTCCAGCCCCGGCCCGGCCCGGCTCCGGCCCCGCCTCCGCAAAAGGCGACCGTCTCCGGCATCGATCGGTTGTCTCCGCTCTCGTCGCTGGAGGTGAACGGTTATCTCCACTCTACTCTACTATCTCCTGTTTTTTTCTTCTTCTTCACACAGCTCTTGTTCTTTCGGTTTATGTTCATTCACGTTTAGCCCTATCGTGCTTTATTGTGTCATTTATCTTTTACCGTCTTCTTCTGCTTCCATTTCTTGTTACGCTAACTTATCTTCTTCCATTTACGCTCCATTTCCTTATTTCTGGTACTCCTAACAATAATAGTTAACTACATTTTATGGCTGACCTGCACAGTTATTTTAAACTATTAAATAAAAGACTACACTTTTTAATTACACTTCATTCACTTCACTTTACTTCACAACATTTGCAATTCATTTCTCTTTCTACTTCTGTACTGCACTACACGTAATCTTGGCGTCTCTATTATATCGCCATTCTCATCTATTTATTTCTCGTAAACTTATATATCTTTTCATTCATCTTCAACATCCTCTTCTTTATACTTCTGTTTTCTATTTATCTTTTATTCTTATTTGTAGGCGACAAAGATTCAGAAATTTTATCTTTATCGGGATTAAGAATTTATGAGTAACAATTTGTGTGATACAATGAAGCGTATTGTATCTTTCCATTTACATTAAAATTGACAGGCGAATTCATTCAGTTCTTAGTCTATGTTTCAACTTGCAACTTGTAGTTGTTCTCTCACGCATTGTAGTTGTTCCTCTTTGGAGTGCGTCATCTACATCGCGAACTGAATTGCGAATTTCACTTACATTGCACAGCAAAGAGAAAATGACGGGGAAGTGAATTCATTTTCGAATACGAATACATTGCGCACTCGAGAAATGTTTCTAAGCTTCATCCACCATTTGCTTGTTGGCAGTCCCACTTTTCTTGAAAGCACCTTCCTGTAATTCTCACCTACAACTGCCTATTTGGCAGGTTCCTTTTTTTGCAACTACTGTTACAATTAAAGTGAAAAAGTAATATTACTATACTCATTGGTCGGTTATATCTTAACACATTTATCTTCTTTATGTTGCCTTTTTTAAGGTATTTTTAGCTTGGCCGATGAATTATTAGTTTATTCTAGAAAATGCTTTGTATTACGAGGCGTCGCAAAAAAGTAATGAGTAATGACATTGCTTGTAGTGCAGCAGCACTTCAAGCTTCCCGTCACGCATAACTTGGGTTTCAGTCGCTTCCAGATGTTCAGTAAAATATTATTTTTGTACGGTTACTAAACGACAGAAGAAAGTCTTACGCTCAGTATACACGGTACAGTTTTCGTGAAGAGTCTCATACAGTTTCCGTACAGAAACGTAAAGATCCCAAACTAGAAGTACAAAAGCCAAAAGTCGCGCATACATAATCTGTACGTTTTCTGCACGAATCGCCACAGGCCGCCGCTAAAGAGAAACAACTGAATTGCGCCGTCCGAGTATTGTCAGTAGTGGTATTTCTGTGAGGGCGTTCTGGTTGTGATCTTTATTTGGTATTAATTAACCATGAGGAGCATAGAGAGTAAAAATAGGAAGTCAAGAATGGGAAAAAAGGAAGTTTATCACTATATCACGTCACACAATCGCACTTTGATACACCTAACCACAAAATCGCAATGGCCGGTCACCGTTAGTGAATCATTTTGCCGCTCGAGACGCTTGAGTCAAACTGTAGGCTTTTTCCATGACAAATTATAAATATGTTCATATAAAAAACGTGCAGTCTGGACTGAACGTTTTCTGTACGTCTAATCTGCACGAAAACTGCACCGTGTATACCGGACGTTAGAAGTGTTTTTATGTAGAACGTTACGCACATGGAGCAGCAAAATTTGGTATAATGGTGGGTTATAAACGCATATTTTAAACTGGATGAATTTGAAAATTTTCACTAATGTGCTTTTGATGAATATTTCTTATTAAGTTCAATTTTCTTACCGAAGAAAACTGAAGTAAGCAAATGCAAAATTAAGTCAGTGCTCGTATGTTTTCAGATAGTAATAAGGGAACCATTCATCCAGAAAGTAACCCACAAACACCAACAAAGTCAATCATGTTTTCAGAAAAGACATTCCAGAACATTCCGCAGAGAGGTTCAGGACATCACTCAGAGGATGCTTCTCATCACTTCAAATAGGACATTTCGGAAACATGAATGCTTCACTATGACAACACTACTGACAAGACACATCTACATCAACAAGTTTTTGATGAAAAAAATTATTCCAGTAGTTTCTTAGAAATAGGTCGGGTGACTTTTGTTTATTCCTCAAGATCAAAACCGAAAATAAAAGAGAACTGGATTTTTTTGCAGCAAGGGTCAGTTTTGAAATCATCTATCTCGCTTACATAAATGTAAAAATATGTTTAAAACTTATCAATTAGAAACGTAATTGGTTATACCAATATTTGCAAATTTTAGGAAGACGAGGACTCCTTAATGTTGAGAATTTCAAATGAATCAGTGTAGAAACAACATGAAAGTTCTCACGCAGGACAATAAATGATTATTGATGAAATTAGTGCGAACATTGCTGAGACCATTGTGAGATAAACGCATACAGCAGCAAGATAAAACACTACAACTTAATTATTTGATTCTAATTGTTGGTGATAACAACAGTGAAGATACAACTATGGTTGTGTGATATATATTTGAAAAACATAATTGGCTTTCTCAAAAGAACAAGACTGTTGTCGGGAGTAAGATGCCCCTTCTTCATATACTTCTACAAGAATGGTTACTGAGTTTTAATGCAGTAAACAATGTGAACGTTTTTATAATTTTACTCAAAAACATTCTAACTCTGTTATGTGAACTACAAGGCAGTTTTTTCATAAATTATGTTTGGTGTTGCACTGACTTAAAGTTTTATTCCTATACATTCCTTTATATTTTCAAAAAACCTAAACAACCTCAATATTACTATATTCCTGGAGTTCTACACATTTCTGCTTCAAGTTACAAAAGTGAGAAGCCATGCACAGGAAAGCAGGATCGCAGTGGCGGTGAGTCTGGATACAACTCCGTTCCGCGAATGCGAATTTCGGCAACTGAGCTGCGACGAGTTCCCAACTTTTCTTTTTGGTCAGTCTACATTAAGTGAGCGCTTTGTGAATTTTACTTTCCGAGAAAGTCCGTTCGTTTCGGAAGTAATTTTTCCGGTGCTGTTTGGTGGTAAACATTTTTGCAACGGAAGACAGCATATAGCAGATAACACAAATTGGAAAGAGAAAGAGTGCAGAAGATCTTAGCAGTTATGGGGAAAGTTTAATTCAAACATTTTTATTTACTACCTTATCTAGAACTGTGTTTGCTCTCAATTAACTCGCAACACAGTTTTTGCTCGCTACTTATTAACTGTACTAAAACATTCGCAACACTGCTTGAGTTCTTAGTTTTAGAAAAAAACGTTTGTACTGACTGATGAAAAGCTCGATAATTATATGGAAGCGTTTATACTGAATATTACCTCTGAAGAGCCATTAATAATGTCAATAGTGTTTGTACAAATTACAAAACACTACCTTCAATAGATTTTGAGAACATTACTAAAAAATTTAACATTGTCAAGATAGGACATTCCGAATCCCTTACATTGGCGGTAAGCGTTCTGTTGTAACGGTCCTCAATTTAAAACCAGGAATTCTATCAGACTACAAAAATTCAATAATTCATTCAAAAATACTGAATTCAGTCAATGATTCTTGTCACGACATCAACACAATTATAAAGAAGTACACCGTCTGAATCGATCGCGTCCGAAACTCCTCCCCTCATAGATAAAAGCCACAGGCCTCAGGTCGCAGCCTCCGTCCGCACGTGTGCCCTTGGTAAGGCGAGCGCGTGGGCCCGGGCGGGCCGGGGCGGGCGCGTGCACTCACCGACGACGGCTCGCTGTCCCTTGAGGCGCCGTCCCACGGACGGCGAGACGAGCGACAGGGGGCGCTCCGGCCGCTGCGGCAGCGGGGACGGCGCCCGGCGCGGCGCCCCGGGGTAGGGCCAGACCCCGGCGGCGGCGGCGGGCGCGGCGAGCGGCGTGTGCGCCGGGGTGCCCGCCCCCGCCCCGGCCCCCGCCGCCGGCGCCCCCGCCGCCCACACCGCCTCAACCACGCTGTCGATGGAGGAGGAGCGCGGCAGCGCGGCGCCCGCCTCTCGCCTGCCAACACACACACATTTTCATTAGGAAGATTGATTGATTGGTAGTGATTCCGGACTACTATGGTCATTAGTCCGGTACATGTAATGCGTCTTTTGCGGCCCAATGGGCAAAGGAACTTGACTTAAGGCTTTAGAATCAATATTTTAAGACTGATAAAATTAATTTTTATTGAGAATTAGACATATAGTTTTTACTTAAATGTGCTATATTGTTTTTAAATTGTGTACTTGTTCTTTTAATTGTTTTGAATTGCTTTCTTTGTGTGAACTTTTTTCCTTTTTCTTATCGTATTGTTCCCTGCCATACGAATTAAAAAATGCGTCTTTTTGCTCGGGAAGGTGCTCGGCGCGGCCCCACGAGTAGCGCCAGGCATTGGAATGATTGATTGATTATTAATGATTCCGGGCGCATCACTACTATGTTCATTAGTCCCATAAGTGTACTGTGTGTTTTTGCTCGGGAGGGTGCTAGGCGCGGCGACCCCGGGTAGGCCAGAAAGATTGATTGATTGTCAACTACTATGGTCATTACTCCCGTAAGTGCAGTGCATGTTTTCTCTCGGGAGGTGGCGGTGGTAATCCCCAGCTGGGTGGACAGATCCAGATCCACCCCTCTCGGTATTTGCATTAGAAAGGTTGTATAATAGTTTAATTCGAAACCCTGGGAATAAAATGGATTAATTCCTTGTATTAATTGAATTCTGAACAGTATATGAAGAATTTTTACCTGTATACATACTTAAAGCATCTTCTTTGAATATAAAACACTAAAACTTATTTGATATGAGCGATATGAGCATTTTACTAAACTAAATTACGTGATTGTTGCTTTAAATGAAACGTACGGGGCTCCAGATGGTATAGCTTGATCTCATTTTCCGAGTTTATAGCATAAAAACTAAACTTTAATAACATTGTAAAATTAATAGCATTAACACTTATTTGCCGCCATTTAATTGTGTTATTTTCAAGGTAAACTGTAATAAAATCACAATTACGATACAATATAAGTGTTCCCTGGCACCTTGAGGGTGTTGTTGGCGAAACAAGACGTCAAGTGTGTTAAATTACAAGCTTCACTATTTTTAAATGGAAAGGTTAGTGTATATAAATTAACGCAATGTCCAGCAACCGTCTGACCCAGGTGCCCCTTTACAAAACTTTTCAGTAATTATAATTACAAATCATACGGTTTTAAGCAAAGGAGAATTTAGTAGTTCACTACTATCATACATGTATAAATCTAGATAAATGTACATTTCCAATAGATTTACAAAAACCTGTTTAATTCTGTGTTCACATCGGAATTCACTGTCGTTATTATGGAATTATTACCTCGCTTTCTCACCTCTCTTTCACACACACAGAATACTCTAGATTTTCTCTCTGGGATCACTCAAACTCAGATAAAACGAGATTAAACAATACACATTAAACAGCTTTCGTAACAACGCTTAAAGTTTTAGAGTACAAAATGCAAAGATCAGCAGGTAACAGAATCACTTCATCGTCACCACTTTCATCGATGAGCAATCTTTTTACAAACTAAATAATTCCCATTCTGCTCAATAAAATAATTTTGCTGATCTTCTTCTGTGATGTTCATTTATTGACCAAACAAAGGGAAATCCATTGAGCGGGAATGATTTGTTCCTTTTACTCCTCTTCCTAAAGCGTATCATGTTGAAATATTTGTATGAAAATTGTTTGAAACGATGAATTTCAATTCATACCTACTCTATATATATAATAAATCAATATATAATATCAATATATATAATAAAATAGATAAAATTATTTAAATCAATGTAAAATATTAAATAAACATTTTAAAAAAGTGCCTAAAAAGCACTTGTAACAAATAAGAAGATAAGAAATAATGGAAGATTCTGCTCCAAATAACCTGATTTTTCTAAACGTAACAGGTGAAACCACCCTTTGTTGAAAAGAGCAGAAGCCAATTAAACATTTCAAAGTATCAGAAGGATTAACTTATTCTGGTGAATAAGTCCAGTCCTTCATTTGCTTCCTAGAAATCGTGTTTGGCACTTCTCATTCGTTTGAACCTTTATCCTTTCACTTCTCGATCGTCTTGCAGTTGGCAGTATCCAAGAACGCCTCAAAGCCTCTTGCTAGTCAAAGCGGCTTGTGGAGTTCCTTTGCTCCGTCTCCTTTGCAACTTGATCAATAGCCGCGTTCCCTATTCACAGCCAGATAACGATGACAGTGTCTAGCTGTCGTGTTACGCAGGTGAAGGGTAGCGGCAAAGGAGGTACACAATGCCTTTCAAATTATGTTTAAGTGGTTTCTCTAAGTAGAGTTTCTGTAGTACGCTTCCCTCGGTACTTAACTAATCGCAATACCAGCCGGTTGAGTAGGTTACAATTCGAAATATATACCAGTTGAGTCGGATAAAACTCTAAATAAAATTAACACCAGAAAAATTTCCTCAGCTGAAAGGAATATATTTTAATACATAAAAACAGAAGTTCGTATGTATTTTTGTACCTCAACAAACTTTCTAAACGGTCACTTGTATAAGCGGTTCTTTCAGAGCCAGTTAAAAGGGTGCTAAAAGTTCAGTTTTTTTTAGCAATTGTACTAAGAGTTACACAATGCTCAAGTATTCAGCTATGTTAGTGAATACAACAAAGAAAATAAAATAAATTCGTTTCACTGAATCAGCTACA
The DNA here is from genome assembly GCA_011170035.1 of Teleogryllus occipitalis. Taxonomy (NCBI): domain Eukaryota; kingdom Metazoa; phylum Arthropoda; class Insecta; order Orthoptera; family Gryllidae; genus Teleogryllus; species Teleogryllus occipitalis. Next base: position 221,393 of record BLKR01000539.1, on the reverse strand, counting down.
ACTGACCTTTATGTGTTCTTACGTTATCTGTATACTTGAATACAAAATTAATGAAAGTCAGTAAGGCTGTCTAAGAGGCATATCGGTCACTTGTTGCAACCTTTCCTACTCGCAGAGAAAAATCACTTTCACGACTTTTATTATCAATTTGTATTAAACTACTGGAACAAGCACTCTGAAATTTTGAAAGCACTCTTTTTAGAAGACACGAAATAAGACAGGGGGTTTTGCAGATTTAAAATGTAACCCCTTGGTTACACTCCGCAATTTGTGTTACTGAAAACTCGAAGATGCGACCTTCTTGTTGGGGGTTGCTGGGCGAAGCGGTACTGGATCGTCCATTGCGGAGACGACAGGCCATAAATAATACCCGTGCTACACCGGATTAATTCAGCAGAAAACAAACAGTATCCAATTAAAGGAGGCAATTTTGCAGAATAGGAGGAACTAAGCTCAAGTCAAGACTCATAAGTTATTGGGATTGTGGAAATCTATTAGGTATAACAACTCTAACAGGCCAGAAGAGAATCTAGCAATAAAGAACCAGTTACTGGACGTAAATTTGGAGATAGTAACAAATTATTTTAACACATGTAACCAGTATCGACGAGAACTGTCATTCTGGAATTATTTTCCAAAAAAATATTCCGTTGCCTCGTTACTATGTTCTGAGAGGAACTGAAAAACATCATACAGTTCGGTGTGGGGTTTAATGACATTGGCAAATATTCAATAAAAATAAGGCTAGAGAGAAAAGTAAGAATGTTATAATTGAAATGTATTTGAGATGAGAGCAGATCAAGGTTCATATTATGAAATCCAGTTGGTCCAGGTTCATATTCGGAGAACTACTTAACTATAATAGTTATGTAGATTCCAAATCTACATGTCCGAGAAATTAATTTGGTTAATAATGAGACTAATAATTTCTAGAAATTTATTTGGTTAATAATAAATTCTAGAATTTTAAAGCATTTTTTTCAATTAATTCATTTATGGTTGTATCGTAACAACTGAGGTCATCAACGACCACATTGTCTTTACATCAGTGTCATTATTGGTTTACATATTGTATTGTATCATTATTTTATTAAGTCATCGATTTAATTATTTCTAGCAGTTTAAAAATTTTAATACAACCTGCTTTACATAGTGTATACCCGTATAGACTGCCTTCTATTTTCAATAGTTTCCTAGCATTATCAAGTCCAGGGCATTCAAGAATAATATCAAACACTGAAGCACCACATTTAGGTCATCGTTCACGGTTGGATGTTTTGAACCGGTGACAGTAATTCAGGTTAATGTCACCAATCCATAGTCTTGAAATAGAGTCTTGTTCTAAAGAATTTAATTTTCGAGAAACAAACAAACAATAGTCATTTTCATCCATTGAAAAGCCAGTAAGCAAATATAAATAAGACATTTATTGATATAGTAAAATGATATTGATTTATTGATATTGTGCTATTTGCACATCGATCTAGGGAATAAAAGACATTAAGTTTGCCAAAATATCGGGAACAATGTGAAGTTAGTGAAGAAAACCTCGCTACGTTCAACCTCGCGACATTAAAACCGTTCAGTGTATTAGACACATCTATTAACAACTTCCTTAATGATTTTACGTTATCACGAAGCTCTGACACTTAACGGACGTTTTCATAGAAACAAAACAAGTGATGCTGCGTGACCGAGTGGAATACTCATGAAACGGGAAAAGTGAACTTCCATTAGAGGAAACTTTGAATAAGTTTTGGGTCGATGTGGCATCTACTTTGTCTGAGAACTCCCCAATTGTCCTCAGCTACGACGATATTTCATTGCTGTCGTGAGGCCACTTCATTAAGTTTGGAAAGAAGCAATCGGTTAAAACTAAACGAAAATCCGCAAGCATGTTAAAGTAGATGGATTCTTAGAAACCATGCATTCAACTTGATTTTATACAGGATACTCCAAAAATGCAGCCATTCTTAAAATGGTATTCTGTAACTGCAAACAAGAATAAGCAAAATGTATTTTGTGTCTAGTTATCTTCTATGAAGAGTACAGCCTGTTTTTAATTTGATACACACTGGGAACATGCAGTACTTTAGGCACGCGTGTTCTTTGGGATACCTTTCACCATCGGATGTAGAGAAATTGAACTGGCACGGCCCTTGCAAGCTGAGATGAGATTATCGTTGTTCGAAACATGCCATAACATTGCAGCAAGTGAATAAAATAGAAAATACGAGTAAATGGTTTTAGAACGCACTGAATAATTAGTATTGAAGACATTAGTTCGAAAAGGTTAGAAATATTCGCAGATTTCAATCAGTAATTTATAAAATGGTTTGAAATTGCGACATTTCTACACTGCCGGCCGAATATGAATTGAAAGATTGGATCGTGCGATCATAATTGGCCGTGCGTCGAAGATATTTCGAACACAAGGCATCATGTAATTTACTCTAGTGTCACACGAAATGTCTCTGGTGATCTGATAAACTAATTCAATCGCAAGATTGAACAAAAAAAACACGATTTATTGAAGTTCTGAAAATAATCACTTATTTTGGTCGTATATCTTCAGATATTATCTCTATTAAAAAGTTTGCACAAAAGCACAATTGAGAAAATATTAAATTTTGTTCATTTTCTAACTTGGGAGAGAAATGGATATACTAAGGCGATACTCAAATGCCCACGGGAATTGTAACTGCTATGTCGTGGAACTTCAAAATAGAACACGCCGAGGTCGTTCGGTCTCAGGACAGGGTCAAGGAACAAGCCGTCTCAGAGATAGGTAAACCAAGGAAAGAAGAGGGGTATGAGAAAGAAGATTTACATGAGAGAGAAATTTGGTCATGGAGGCGGCTCCTAAACCATAACTTATTAGTTTCATACTTCTTGATTGCTTTTTGCTTGAAAAATCTTAGATTGTATGTTCTTAAAATAGAGTGTAGATTCAAATTAAGAATTCTCTGACCTACATCTATAATAAAATCCTTTGTGAACTTATAGATATGCTATTGTTTTATGAAAGAGATTCTACAAATACTTTAACTGAAAGTTTAAAAAAAATTGTAAGTTAAAAAGAAATAAAATGTTTTAAGGTAACGTCTTTCTCTTAATTTGTAATACACAGCGAGGAAATATATTGACAACAATTAGGAAAAGACATATAAAGAAGTACACTTTGCTAAAAATTGTTTTTATGACACCTGTGCGAATATTTTTGTATTACCAAATCAAGATAAAACACACGTTGCTGCTTGTATTCGTAATTCAACTTAATACATAATAAAGGCAGATTAATGATCCCAGAGATTAAGAAAAGTGCACAGACTGCATTTTTCTCCCGGTTGTACGTCACTCCCCAGTTTTAACTTTTGTCAACGTAAAATAAATAAATAAAACTTCTCACGTTTCGTCTCTTAATTTTCGTGAAGCATACAGAACTACTATTACAACAGAAATAACTTTTCATATTTGTCAGTGTAGATATCAGAACTAGAATAACTAAATTTTCACTTTTTTGCAGAAACAGTCTATTGGGAAACGAATAATGGAACACGTAGGAAAAGGCGAAGTTCCCTTTTCGAGTATTTCTGTCGGTCGCGCAAAAGAAGACCCAGTTTCCCCTACGTCGCGTCGTTGCCAAGTTGGTCGACGCTTTCTCTGAAGATGCACCAAATTGAATCAGAACACAGTTGAGTGTGAAGTTTGCTACGCGAGTTCCGACGATGCTAATAAAATTGAAGACTTAAGCAAGCGTTAGTTAAAACGAAACTCGACGCGCTTCGTTGGGTTGGATGTTTCTGGTTAAGTCTCTTAAACCTCTTTTGAAGTCTTCGAGTAATTTTGAGGAAAATTACTTCTTTTTCTGATAGTGAGCGAAAAGTGCAATCATGAAGTCGTTCACAAGATGATTGGTCAGACTTGTGTAACTTCGGCACGCCTGTAACTTGTAATTGTCGAAACAGAACGCAGTAGAATTGCAACGCGACAATAGGAAAACAATGTACTGCATTTTTGAACAAACAGTTGCTTAAAAATATGCTGTAGTTATTTGGTACAAGTAGTATTCTTCAGGTTTATTTTACAAATTTTTGTAAATTCACGTAACTGATTATGAATCATGTATTTTTTGTATCGTTTTACACGAAAAATTCTTTTAATCTCTATTTATGGACCATGAAGTACATGTTACATGAATTGAAATTTACATAGTTGAATGTTGGATTTATACGTTTTTGTAGCTTTTTTTTTTTTTTTTTTTGCAAATTGTAACTGTGATTTAATGAAGGGTAAGAAATGCAAACTAATATTTTTTATTGCCTTAGCCATGAGTGTTTAATGAATACCATAAATTCCTTTGACTTACTCTTCAAACTTAACTAACCTTGCAGAACAATTTTCTCAAATATAAAAATACACTCAAAGAGACGAGGACGTCGTGTTACCACATTTAGAGTCCTTTTAATCATGACAAGTAGTAATGCGGCATCTCGTATACAGAGTGCCAGATGGACAGAGTCAGGGAATAAGTTACACTCGCTTTTACAAAAAACACGGCTAACAAACCCAGACGTGGAGTGGCCACTCGGCGGGCCGTTGGCGGCCGCCGCCTCCGCCCCCATCCCCGCTGTCGCCTCCGCCCTCGCCGGCCTCGCCGCTCCAGCCGCCCCGCTATCCCCGCCAACTCCGCTTAACACGCCACCCCGCCATCCGTCACCCGTCACCCGTCATCCCCGCCGCCCCCACCGCCTCCGCCACTCCCGCCGCCCCCGTCCCCGCCGTCGCCGCCCCCGCTGTCGCCTTCCCTCTCGCTGCCCGCCGCCACCGCCTCCCCCGCCGCCCCGACGCCCCCGCCCTCGCCGTCCTCGCCGCCCTCGCCGCCCTCGCCGCCCTCGCCGTCCTCGCCGCCCTCGCCGCCCTCGCCGCCCTCGCCGCCCTCGCCGCCCTCGCCGCCCTCGCCGCCCTCGCCGCCCTCGCCGCCCTCCCGCCCTCGCCGACCCTCGCCGCCCTCACCGCCCCCGCTCTCCCCACCGCTCCTACCAACCCCTCGCTATAACGACGCCCACTCCTGCGCATCAGTGCTGGCAACATTTTGCACTCAGACGGTGAGTGCTGGCGGAACGAGAGGCGCCTGTGATGCAATCAGCCCCAGTCGTCCTCCTCCCGTGCAGTCGCCTCCGCGCCGTTCACGCGGCAACCCCACGCCCACTCGCCCCACATGCACTCTCCCCCACTCCACCCCCGCTCCTGCGCTCGCGGCCCCTCGCCCAGCTACCCTTACCTTCTCTCGGAGTCTTTGCTTCTCGCCTCCCCTGTGGTCCCGTACTTCTTCAACTCTGACAAACAATTTGCGTATGTCTCTTTTTGATGAGTTTTACAATCCTTTCGGTTCCTACAGGTTTCTTTCGCCATTTCTCTGACGTCGCTACAACTTCAATCTGACACAATTTTACTTGGTGTCCTTTATTATAGCCTTTCTCTCTTCTTGAAATGACTACTACCGGGACCGGTAGCTCAGTAGATCAACTGATGTCACTGCAGTTCCTCTGATTGGGAGATTCAATGGTTCGAGTCCTGACGGTAGCGGATTTTCGACGTAATATATACATAGCAATGTCGAATTCAGTCACTGTTTGGAGGAGACGTCTAGCGGCTGCTCTGATCGGTAGTTTTCCGTGGTTTCTCCGATCAACACCAGGCGAATGGGGGAGCAGCACCCTAACAAACTGACCACGGGCCGCGCGCGATCTTTCCTTCCTCTTCCTTGTCCTATCCTCTTCTCTTACACACACAGTTACACTGATATGCACTACACTATCACACATGCCGGGAGACAGGTCGGGGACTTACTTGAACTTGTTCTGCCGGGGGTGGTGGCCCGCTGGAGGGAGATACCTGGTTGAGGGAGTCGACGGTAGGTCGGCGCCGGATGTCGCCATCCAACGGAGGAAGATCACCGCCATTTCCCGAGGGAAAACCATGAACTACTCTTACGGGACCACTGACCTAAGCTGGTGGCGCGCCCGGAATCACTAACCAACTAACCTTCAAATGAATTCTCAATATCACCTTGCTCAGTCCAGTATTCTACGTACTGTTTCAACCTTTCTCGCTGCCCTTCCTCTATCTCCCCACTTCTACCCTTTTCCTCTGCTTTCCCCGCATCCAGCAGACTTCTCACCACCTCTGCGGTTCCTCCCGCCTGGCGGCGAGCGCAGGGTGTTGAAAGGCCCACCAGTGGCGCCACCGCGGCGGCGAAGGGTTCTCTGCTGGGGGAGGCGGTGGAGGAGCCAGAAGAGGGGGCGGAGGAGGAGATGCTAAAGAGCCAGAGGCCTCATACTGATCGAATGCTGCTTGGAAGCGCGGCGCCGTGATGCCGTACTACTCCCGCGGCCAATTTCATTTATTTGAAGCTTCTTTCATTATGGATTGTTAGTGATTCCGGTGCGTCAACTACTAGGGTCATTAGGCCCATAAGTGTAGTAAATGTTTTCCTAGGGAGATGGCGTTGATCTTCCCCCGCTGGATGGCGAGATCCGGCGCCGACCTACCGTCGGCTAGTGGGGTTTCCCCCTAACCAGGACTCTCCCACCAGCGGGGCACCGCCCCAGCCGGGACAAGCTCTAAGCTCCCGACCGATCTCCCGGAATATGTGATAGTGTAGTGCATGTTAGTGTAAGTGTGTGTGTAAGAGGAGAGGAGAGGACAAGAAAGAGGAAGGACAGATCGCGCGCGGTCCGTGGCCCGTTTGGTAGGGTACTGCTCCGGCATTCGCCTGGTGTTGATCGGAGAAACCACGGAAAACTACCGATCAGAACAGCCGACCGTTAGAATTCTCTTCCAGACAGGGACTGAATTCAACATAGCTATTTACATTATGTCGAAAATCCGCTATCGTCAGGACTCGAACCCTTGAATCTCCCGGTCAGAGGGACTGCAGTAACGTCAGTTGATGCACTGAGCCACATCTCCCGGTGAAGCTTCTTTCCCTTCTGCGCGAGTTCGCGTTGCGTAACAATGCGTTGTCAGTTATGTTTTATTCACAACCTACCCCTTCCCGGAATGCAGTTTGATTTATAGATTAATCTTCAATACATTAATATATAACTACATGTATAGATACATACTTATCCACTGGCTTCACTCCATATCTCTATTGGCAACTGCCATATTTCACTCACATTTCTACATTACACTTTTTTCAACCGTTTCATCTCAACTGCACTATCTAAACTTATAATCTCAACCTAAACGTAGAATACTAATTAAACTTATGACTTATAATATGATCATTTTAACGTAATAATGTGTCATTGATTTAATTGCAGACACTATTTCAATGACTAGCTCAAAAAATAAGGAGGAGGAGTGAAAAAATACCCTGGAGACAGTGATTTTATGCAACTGAAATACTGTGTTATATTCTTTAATTTCTGTTCGAAGGGAATTTTAGCAATTGAAACTCACGTGATTGTATCCTCCCTAAATAACGTAGCTGATTGAAACAGTGGTCGACAAACGGAAGATGTAGGTTTCGCTACGAGACTACTCGTTAATCATCATGACCCTTAGTCTATTGTAGAATAAATGAAGCTACGGAGTTGATACTAACCGATGAAAAGCCTCGGAGATATAAAGAAACAAACAAAAGCTTACTGACAGTGTATGGGCTACCTCAGAAGGATGTTATCCTGGAGACATCGAGGTGCTCCGAGTTAGATTAATAGTAAGTGAAATAGCGTTTCCGGACGCATGAACTTCTATAGTCATTAAACCCGTAAGTGTAGTGCATGCTATAGCTGGGAGGTGGCGGTGTTCCTCCGCCGCCGGAACATGAGAACCGATGCTGGTCTACATATCGTGGTTTCCCACCTCCAGGTATCTCCCTAGCGCGTTGCTGCTCCAGTCAAAAGGAGCTCTGAGGTCCGGTCTAGTCTCCCGAATGTGAGTCGTATAAATGTGTGAGGTAAGAAAAATGTGTGAGGAAATACAAATGAGAAACAAAAGATAGCAGGCGGTTTGCTGCGTGTTTGTTAGGTACTGTTCCAGCATTCGTCTGGATCGGAAAAACCAAGTCGTTCAGAGCAGCCGGCCGTTGTAATTCTCCTTCAAACAGCGGCTGACTAAGACATGTAATTGCGTAACTGTAGTAAAGGAACCCGTAATTTTCGAGGAAGAGCAAATATCAACAAAGTAGGATGCAAAGATGGATGAGGAATTGGCTGCAATCTTAAAACTCTTGTACTTACGTACTTTATGTAGTTTTGCGGGGTCTAAGTATTAAATTAACTGAAAGTAATGACTTACTTTCTGGAGTATTATATAACTTGTTTACTGATAAGATTCGTTTCTCACTTAGAAGCTTACTGATTTTCTGAAAAGTTTGCTGAGTGCTTAACTAAGTCTATTTACTTTCATGTTTTAGATCATTATGCTTGCAAGCTCATATATTAACGAAATATTCTATGCAGAATTTTCATACACAGAAGTAAGTAAGTGAATACTCGGTCAATTTCTACTTGCCGATAAGTCCATCGTTTACACCCCTGCTGGTTTGTGTCAAATAGAATTATTCAAAATTTGCTTAAGACTTTGGAACTGGTATCTGTGCTATTTTTTTGGTGTGACTCAATTCAGACAATTCTACCTGTTTATGGTGTGAAGAAAGAACTATTTATTAATTGTAAATGAAAGTTTAAAGGAACACGATTAAAAATGGAAGATGAAGTCCAAACCGTTCGCCAAATTTCAAAGCAACTCTTATCACATTGTTTTATTTTGGAAGCACCACTTTCATCCTTTAGTCAGATGCTACATAAGCCTGCGCATACAAAACTGTCCCCAAGCAATCTTATACTACTCTCGTATTTCCTGAGTCCATCCATTTTCGTGTCTGCTAGAAACACATCTCCGAGGGCATTTTCTTTTTCTTCATTTCATCTCGAAAAGCTTCTTCTCAGTCAGGGCATCTTAATACACTTCTCAAGTTTTCTTTGTTCTCACTCACCACTTTTATTTCTAGAGATAAGGTCTTTCTGAAATAATTTCTCATTCCATAAAATTTAATGGAGATATTTTCCTTTCAGGATATGTAAAGAGCATTTATGTAAACCTTTTTCATTCTCGTTAATTTGATAAATATAGTAAGTCTTCATATTGCACTTCGTTCCTAAATATGCGCCTGTGCTTATAGGGTTTTGTTAGAAACATGACGTGTGTGCTTAGTGAAATAGATTTTACGATACAGCCGTAAAGAATGAGAAGAGAATATAATTTTAATGACGTCAAACATTTTTATTCATGTGCATTAATAAAGCATGGAAAATATTTTATACAATACAAATACGTTACAGTGTTTTATTTTATACTTGCAAAGGTTTAAAATTCTTAATACTATTACTTTCTATATTTTTTCGTGGAATAAAAATTCATTTTTCATACAACTCACAATTTTATGCAAAATGCCTCTAATGAGTTTAAAAGCTTGGTACTATTGTTTTAACGAAATTTCAATAGGCATCATGACCTGGAAATGTCATTTAATATAATATTACTTTGGTTTCTTTACTACTCAGATCCCCAGAATTACGTGTGGGTATTTCTTCTCAATCGATTTCAGGAATGAACTACAATGCATGTTTTATCGTAAAGTACATTTTTATTATTATTTTGGGTTTCAAGTTTTGATCGGCGGATTTCAAAGTAATTAAAGAAATCCAAAATCTCCCTCTAGTTTCACAGATTGGTTAAAAAATTACGAGCAAATCAAAAATCTTTGTGACATCTAATCTTTTGGTAGAACGTATTGTGCAAACAAACTGACTCAGATAATGAATGGTATTCTAATAGATTTTATGGCAAAATAATGAAATGTATAATATACATATTTAGAAAAAAACGATGAGTGAGGGGCACTTAATTACACTTCTTGGATTATCAGAAATTATCATTCATCAATAAATTAAGATCTTATTATTTTACAAATAGAGTTAATATTTTGAAAATAGGTTAAACTTGATCGTTTACGAACATTAACACCAGATTAACAAAATACATATTTGGACATGAATTAAGACCTAACAAATTGATGAAATATTTTATTTTGTTCCAATATGGATACTGTAGAAAATAAGGTCCTAAATTTTTCAATTAAAATTCAGTTTAAGTACCTGTAATCCGTATATTATTGATTGTTCATTGATTTTCTTCGGATAAAGGAACTTGAGAATCTACAGTCGTTTGTTCCACGTATTTCTCTAGTTGAATACTTCGTTTGATTGTGAAGTAAACAGCCTCAAACAACTCAAAAGTGTACATAAATTGATAACGTACACAAATGTACTTCTTGAATGAAATAAAAATAAACAAGTGTACTATATTTAAACTATGTTAAGCAAATCTCTAAAACATACCAATAACGATTTTGTTTATTTGCTGCCTCCAAACATTTTTGGATTTGTGTCTACTACTAGATATTAACTTCTGGGCACATAATGGAATTTAATTACTAGCGAAATTTACAGGAATCATTTTAAACAGAGGAAATTCCTTCTGTTGCAAGTGTGTACAACTGTTTCCTGGTTCAAAGCGAGTGTAGCGTAGCTGAATGTAAGACTCGTTTCCCTAATGTTATAGTCCAAGTTCCCCTTCAGCAATTTTAGTAATATTACGGTAACAAAAATGTTTCACTTAGCAGATTTCCGATTTACATTGTAACATGAAAATGGAAAAAATAATTTGGGACACTAATGTATGCCGTAATTAGAGATATGTAAGACTACTTAACATTCCATTTAAAGTAATTGAAGAAAAAACGGAGAGAGAGAGAAACATTGCTTTAGACAAATTTATCAGTCGAAGAGATTCTCCATTGTCAATATGAGAAGGTCCATTTGAAAAAAGAAACAAAATTGATTGAAATCCCCAGGCCCGCAGAAAAAAAAAACTGTCCAAATCGAATCCGCTGGATCCTGATATGTCTCACTTTCAATTTTAATAGTTTTAGGGTATATTGGAGAAGTCACAGTTAGAAGATTGAAATGTTTTGTACGAAAGGAAAAAAAAATAAACTGAAATTGTTCTCCAATTTTAGAATATGTAAAATGGCTTAACATTTTAGATGAATTTAAAGGAACTGCGAAATATAACTAATACTCGTATATTATTAAGTTGCTGGCAATGTTTCCCACATCTGCTGCATTATTATATTGTTTTCTCACCCGCATTTTCTGTATTTTTCTTGTATCGTATAGTATATACGACGGCGGCGATGGTGTACCCCAGTTCGCGAGTTCAAACCTGATCGAAGTCGTGGATTTTTAAGGGCGAAAAAATCCTTCGTAAACCTTCCTTCGGAGGGGAAGTGAAGCCGACTGTCCTATGTTAGTAGATTTACTGCATGTAAAATATCCTCAAGCGTAAATGAAGCCTCTGAGCTACAATCAAATTGCCTGTTTCGTCACCCAAGTAATACCTTCTTTCTCCCCTAGTAGGTGAAAGGAGCGTAGCGAAATTTGCGTGGTCACACGGAAGAGCGCCTGAGTCTCGCCACGTAAAATAAGGCAATTATTCTCATTCTCTCTATACACAAATACATTGCATTCGTCGAAGTTTCTGATTTGAAGGATTTCATCTCTCCACACACGAGTTGGGACAGTACAATTAAACACTTTCAGCTCCCAAGACTCCCTGAACGACCATCCAAAAAACAGCGCTGCAGGACCAACCGGAAAGGCGAGCATTCAAATAAGATGCATCTGGGCCTGTGGTTAGACGCCCGCCGAGAACCACGCCTTCCTACGCACTTTGTCGCCGGGTTAATACGATTACGCCCGCGCGAAATCGCCTGCACGCGGGAAGGAAGGGGGAGGAAGGGAATGGACAAGTGACGTCCCTGGGAAAGGGCAAGGGTGAGGGTAGCCCTCCAAAGGGCGGGGGAGGGAGTTTTGATTTGATTTTTTCGTGTTTACGGGCACGTCAACTGCTTTGGTCATGAGTCCCGTTAGTGTAGTGCATGTTTTTTTCTCGGGAGATGGCGGTGATCTTCCCTTGCTGGATGGCGAGATCCGGCGCCGACCTACCGTCGGCTAGTGGGGTTTCTCCCTAACCAGGACTCTCCCACCAGCGGAGCACCGCCCCAGCCGGGACAAGCTCTAAGCTCCCGACCGGTCTCCCGGAAAATGTGGTAGTGTAGTGCATGTTAGTGTAAGTGTGTGTGTAAGGGGGAGAGGATAGGACAAGGAAGAGGAAGGAAAGATAGCGCACGGTCCGTGGCCCGTTTGTTAGGGTACTGCTCCGGCATTCGCCTGGGGTTGATCGGAGAAACTACGGAAAACTACCGATCAGAGCAGCCGGCCGCTAGAATTCTCCTCCAGACAGCGAGTGAATTCGACCTAGCTGGAAAGCTAGTGTCGAAAATCCTGCCGCCATAGGGAGTGGGAACTAGGACCTCCAGTCAGAGGCGCTGCAGTGACATCAGTTGATGCACTGAGCTACCGCTCCCGGTACGCACGCCGAGGACCACGCCCTCCTACGCACTTTGTCGTCGGGTTAATAAGATTATGCCCGCGCGAAATCGCCTGCACGCGGGCAGGGACAAGTGACGTCCCTGGGAAAGGGCAAGTGTGAGGGTAGCCCTCCAAAGGGCGGGGGAGGTAGGGCGACCCCAGGGACGCCTTCGGAATTGGTCGTCCGCGACCGTCGCCGCGCGGTTAACTTTTAACGCGCCCTCATTTCATTCGCGTCCCGCAGGAGAAAGTTTCGCCAGGCCCTGCGTTCCCTCGGAAACTTCGCTCTGACAGAAGCTTGCTCTTCGCGCAGGACGAAGATTCTCGGAAATGTGACGAAGAATTAATGTTTTGGGATTTGCCATGATTCTGTGGGGTTGGAAATATTCTCGCGACAAACGACGGATTCTTGTCGTTAAATTTTTTACCCGGTTTCTATCAAATTTGAAAAATCCTTTTTGTTTGCACGTGTTTGTAAAGTCACATGCATCCAGCAATGGTATTGATACCCACAAATATGTATCATACTATACATGAAAGCAGTAAATAGAAACTGAGAGTCATTCCAAATTGTTATTGTCCTCATCCTTCTTTCATTTTCATGTAATATATTGTGGTATCAATTTTATGTATCAACAAATTTCAGTTATGTAATTTTCAATTTAAAAATGTATTGATTTTTCAAAATTACTATTGTCGAAATTGCTGTATTGTTGACATAATTACATGAATAAATAATATATATATAAATATGTATATATATATATATATATATATATATATATATATACATATATATATATATATAAAACCGTCTTTCGACGGCCTTTGCTGTCATCAGTCTCGCTGTGTGTGGCGAAAAACTTCCGATAGTCACCCGACGTTTTCCACACACAGCGAGACTGATGATGAGGAAAAGGTGTCGAAAGCTGGCTCTCTAAATAAATATATGAGAAAAAAGGAGATAACTTCTTTTATTTCTACAAAACCATTATTTCTGGAATAGAAAATACATTTTCGGTCATTAAAGAATGCCAGGGGAATCTCTCGATAAAATCATCACACTTTCTTGTGACTCATGTCATTTTTTCATCACCAATTTTAAATTCATAAATATAAAAATACTCAACGTGAAAAGTCTAGAAATTAGTAGTTACAATTTCGTATCTCTTTAATAGAAAATTATCACTTTTTCAAATAAAAAAAATAAGTCTGCTTTACATTTTGAAAGTTATAATTGCCGGAAAGCTTATGATCCCGGAACCTTATTTTACGATATTGCAACTACAAACGCTGCTGAAGCTTAAAAAAGTAAGTTTGAATATTTTCTCTATAGGAAAATGTATATGAAATACACAATATTGTGTGTGTGACATGGGCAGACAGCATCAAAACCGAGTCTGTCATAGTAATTATAACTAAACAGTGCCAGTTTTGTTTCCGAATTGCTTTAAATGCTTCGTCAAATATCAAAAGTTGTCCAAAACTTTTTTCTTATCAAATACGACCTGAAATAGTTTCAAACCTACGTGTGGTCTCGTTTGCAACTCCCTCCTAATAATACGCATAATTTAAAATAAGCGAGATAGGTGATCCATTACGTCAAATGCTCCTAAGTCAAACGAGATGTTTCAATGAGGCAAGATAATTTCTGACGTTGAGAACAATGTCGCTGTTACAGCCTTTGTTTCGTACATATCTGAAAGCTGTTCTACGTGAATAGACAAAGCTTTATAGTTTGAAGTTTGGCCCGCTGAAAACCAACTTGTAGTCACTTTAGCTTCACCAAAGCTTTACAGGAGTTACATACATAGGAAAACCTGTTGCGGAAGAACAAATCACGTCAACAAACTTAATATGAGTTTAATAGTTTGGGAATAAAAAGTAATATACCATAAAAATTGTATTAATATCCATTGTGTAGACTGGGAGCGGTAGTTCAGTGCATCAACTGATGTCACTGCAGTGCCTCTGACCGGGAGGTCTTAGGTTCGAGTCCTGACGGCGGCAGGATTTTCGACACAAGCTTTTCAGCTATTCAATGGCTGTCTGGAGGAAAATTCTAGCGATCGGCTGCTCTGATCGGTAGATTTCCATGGTTTCTCCGATCAACACCAGGTGAATGCCGGAGCAGTACCCTACCAAACGGGCCACGGACCGCGCGCAATCTGTCCTTCCTCTTCCTTGTCCTATCCCCCTACACACACGCACTTACACTAATATGCACTACACTACCACATATTCCGGGAGATCGGTCGGGAGCTTAGAGCTTGTCCCGGCTGGGGCGGTGCCCCGCTGGTGGGAGAGTCCTGGTTAGGGGGAAAACCCCACTAGCCGACGATAGGTCGGCGCCGAATCTCGCCATGCAGCGGGGGAAGATTACCACCATCTCCCGAGAAAAAACATGCACTACACTGACGGGACTAATGACCAAACATTTGACGCGCCCGGAAACACGAAAAAATCAATCAATCATTTGTGTAGTATGTGTTTATCACGTTTGGCTATGACTATTTGTCCATTGATGCTCTTGTCTTTTTAATTTATATTCATAGATGTTGTTTTATAATTTGAGAAAGTAATAAATGATCCATATTTCACTCAACTGACATGTTGAGAAACAGAAACACATAGCTACGTCTAAGAGAGGACACTCCTCTCCTTTCTGAAAGTTTCAGCTTCCATCTTTCTCTCAAACAGCTTCTACCTGTTATTGGGGTTGCCAGTTTGCTCTTAACAGTGAATTGACTCAGATAAACTCCCTAACAACTTTTAACACGTCCTCAATTATATCTTCTTCCATCATCTATTTTCAGCAAAAGATTCTCGGCCTCAGTTAAAATTATTTTCATTGTAAGAGTTCTTTCTTTGCAGATATAAAAATTAAGTGGTTAAATAATAATAATAATAATAATAATAATAATAATAATAATAATAATAATAATAATAATCAGAGAGAGAATGAAAGAGAGAAAGAGAGAGTAAGTAAGAGAGAAAATGAAAAAGAGAGAGAAAGAGAGAGATTGAGAGAAAGAGAGAGAGAATGAGAGAAAGAGAGAGAGAGAAAAAGTGAGAGAGAGAAAAAGTGAGAGAGAAAGGGAAAGAGATAATGAAGAGTTTCTGCCAAATAAAGAGGCAAAACTTTCTGCTAAATCTGTTTAATACTAACTGCGCTCTGTGGGGAGAAAAATGAAGAAAAAACAATTAACGCCTACAATTTACCTCCATTGAAAATTTTTATCGATAATTATTTCACTGAGGACAACGAAATATATGAATCATAGAAGTGATTAAAACTAATTAATACTTCGCACAAAAATTGAAATAAAATACCATTTCTTACTTTTTCGCAATCATTGCATTCTTAGAAAAGAAATATTGATGTTGATAATACTGCTGGAAGCAGAATATCTGATGTTTAATTTAATTTTTCTAAAATATTTTTATGTAGTGTATTGCAATGCAAGGCACGGTAAGGTAAGTCTTGTTCTGTTCCGATTTTGGAAAATATAATTTTTCATATTATCTTTGATGTTGTGGTATTTGTGCAAAGAAAGGAAAAAAATGAAGAAAGGAATAAGCGTGAAAAGAGGTGGAGTGTAGTGAAAGCAATATGTTTGATATGATAATTTCAATTAAAAGAGAAGCAATGAGATGAGTACTTATACATGTGATTGATTGATTATGACAAGTTTCTTGGCCCGTAAATTGCTTATTAGTCCCGTAAATGTAGTAAATTTTTATATCACGGGAGGTTATGGTGATCTCACGGGAGGTTACGGTGATCTCACGGGATAGATGGTGAGATATATCATACTTCATTTCTTTCATGCGTAGCTTTGTTCAAATATATTCTTACAGTATCTGGCATTGGATTTACCAATGAATCATTGTAGCTGATAACGTTACACTCCCCTTCAAAAATTCCCTACATTCAATGACTTTGTATGTTACCTCCATACGGTATATGAACTCTACGTTTGCAATTTGAAAATTACAATCGCTGTAAAAAATACTTGTGTGTATTGATGATACAAATTTAATACATCTATATTTTTTACGAAATTTGTTAATAAGCACAAAGATCACATGTTAGCTGTTCTTCTGGGTTATTCTCTAATCATAACATAAGATCATTGCCAATCAATTCCGAAAATTCTGTCACAAAATCTTCTACAACTTGATTTATCCCCTAATTTCCATATTTTTCTTCCCTAATTTTTGAAGATTAAAGCTTCACAACTTCAGTCTACTTGAGGTTATCTTTCACTTCCGCAATTACACTATTAATCATTCTTTATGCGAATCCAAATAAACATTAAAAAGCGACTGTTTTGTATGTTTTTGTGAATAATGTGGTAGTTAAGTGTAATAAGAATAAAATTTGAACCCCATTCATTTGAAAATCGGTATTTGAACACTTAAGAACGTAAAAGTTAGCTTTCATTCATTCTCTAATATTACTCACAATTCTGTTTTTCCGTATTCACTTGAAATCCATCAAATTTAATAAGTTCCAAGACAATATTATTCATAGATTTTTGAAAATTTATTTTTAAAAAATACGGTAACAGGCTAACAATTAAAATGAAATATACAGAGCGATTAACTTGTTGAAATTAACTTCCTTTGAACAGTTAAAGATGTCAACACCAGTGTTGTTAACGTCATGAAAAAAAATTATGGTGTATTAAGCGAAAAATCACTGGGTAACCACCACCACCTACATAGATCATTTTAATTGCTTTTGATTTAAATCCCGGCGTACTCACTAAGATTGCAGTGCCAAAACACGTTTTTGGAAATTTGTTTGAATCTTTTGGCCAGATCCGGAAACAAATTATTTCCCCATCAGGAGACTAGGATGCGTCGAATGACACCACATATGTCTCGATTAGTGCACGAGAAATGGTCTGACCGTGAGTGACGGAATCGCACATTCGCGAGTTACTCAAATATTGTATAGTGATTAGTTGAATTAAATTGAATGTGCCTTATTTTACGTGGCGAGACTCAGGCCATGAGGCCTGCTCTTCCGCCTGACCACGCAAATTCCGCTACGCTCCTTTCACCAACCATGGGAGAAAGTAGGTATTACTTGGGCGACGAAACATGCGATTTGAATTTAGCTCGGCATCATTTAGGCTTGAGGAACTTTTACATGCAGTAAATCTACTACATGGGACAATCGGCTTTACTTCCCCTCCGAAAGACGGCGTACGAAGGATTTTTTCGCCCTTCAAAATCCACGGCTTCGAACTCGCAAACTTGGGTATAACAGTCCAATACGATACGCTAACCGTTACACCACCTGACACCGACTGACATTTAAATCGCACCATCTCTGCACGTCATTTCAACACTTGAAGTATCATGCACAAATCCCGAAAACATACATTTTGCAATCATGCCACTCTTGCCCCACATTCTCAAATATTATATTGATTGACAATGTTTGACAATAAATGTAAAATAATGGCACACTAATAACGGTTAAGTTTTTCACAGTTCTTATCTAAAATTCTCAAGCCGAGAAGGGAAACTTCATGACTTTGTGTAACATCGAATCAAATCGTTGAATTATGGTAATTTTGAGTATACTAATTCCATTAATATCACCTAAGCAAATCTCCATGGAATTCTAGGAAGTGCAATAAAAGTGTAATGTTATCTTCGCGTGAGAGTATGTCGTCTCTCTACATCGTACGTCCGCAGTATTAATGAGTAATGAACTATCGGCACAGCCATTATAAGGGAACTAGTGGTTATTCTTGATTTTTTCTTTCTATTATGGCGTTTAAAGCAGGTTTTGTGTCTTCAAGATTGCCATTTCTGTGCAACCTCTCATTAACTTTGATTGCATGTTGTGTTGCAGTTCCAGTTTCGTGTCTCGCTCATTTACAATACAATTTTTGCCATCACAGCAAGTGGTTATGAAAGAAGATCTTCCTGAAGAATGTATTATTTATGAATGATCATTTTTTTGTGAAGAATTACACAGAAGAAAATACACCTGCGCATTAATACTAGAAGTAATTGTGACGTTCATTGAAAAGGGGAACACAAATTCTCCCAAAACAAATACTTGCATTGTATATTTGTCTATTCATTATTTTGTATAAAACTGAATACATCAGTGAGACATTGTCTTTCTTTAAAACGAAACCAGTTGTGATAATACATTAAGACTCCTCACTTAGTTGTTGGCTACACTAGTGAATGAGAGATCAACAGAGAGTTTTATTTTCACTACTCCATAATTTTCTACACCTTTTCATGAGATTTGTACGTTGTCTGCGAGATTGTACAATTTGTGAAGGATAGTGAAATGAGGTGTGTGATATTTAATAGTTTGTAATGTAGGTTTTTTGAGGTGTCATTTTAACGGGGACTAATGAAAATTAAGAATTAGATCTACAAAAAAAGGTTCCTTCTGCGATCGTATAAAATGTTTCTACTTTTCACTAAGCGTGCGTAAAATTAGTATTTAATGAAGACAGAGGAAAGAAGTGATATTACAGAAAAAACCTAATTTTAGCGCGGTGATATCCGAGTGCAAAATGCTATTTCGTATAATCATCCCTGACCTTTCATATTGTCCTTTCTCACTGCCCAGTTTTCATATTTCATCCTTACTGCCCGTCCATGATTTTCTGTCTTTTATGAAAACATTGTGCTTTGTTTAAATGAAACAATAGAGTGTAACGATGAAATCAAATCAAGATTCATAAAATACATGTTTTTCCTACTTTCATTTTATAATTATCTTTATTTATTATTATTAATTCTCTTTATCTCTTTATGCATTTCATTAATGACAAATATTGTTAAAGACTGTGTGTGACGTGCTTTGAGGGAAAGTATTTTCGACGCTAGCTAGTCAGCTAGCTCGAATTCACCCGTTGTCTGGAGAAAAATTATAACGGTCGGTTTCCCCAAACAACACCAGGAGTATGTTGGAGCAATACCCTAACAAACGGGTCATGGACCGCGCGAAATATTTCCTGCCTCTTCCTTGTCTTTTCCTCACCCCTTACTTACACACACTCACATGCATTACCCTACCACACAAGTCGGAAACTTAGTGTTTGTCCCGACTGGGTGCTGCGACGCTGGATACCGGAAGGTATACTGTTTACATTATTTCAGCAATGGTACGACTGAATCAATAATAAAATGTCTGAAAAAACTATTTGAGATAATTTTTTTTCCATTCAGAGTATCAAGATAATACGTCTTCGTGAAAAATTTTCTAGCCGCCTTCAATAACTCATTGAATACTACGAAATATTACATTACATTTATTGTTTATAAAACACGTTAAACATATCATGCTAACTACGGCATTTCTCTGAAAGGAAATACTTTTCCCTTTTATCTCTGAAGTCTTCAAAGCCCGTTGATGCGCGACATTCTTAAGAATAACTCTCCTGTTCTCAGAGTTTGTTTGGACTTCACCAGCTCATTCCTCGCTTGTGGCGAGATGTCCAATCAGGAAGCATGATACCCCTGCAGTAGTCTGGGGCGCGAGCGTCTTCAATCCGCTCGTTACGGACCCGCCGCCGCTTTTCTGTCGCTCCAACCGACCGTGGCCTGTCGTCTCGGTTTCAGAGCCACCATTTCAAAGCCGGCACGCCTTTGGTACGAGAACTCGCCGCCGCCGAGCTGTTTGCGAATCGCGTCGAAGATTCGTGAACTCCTTTTCTTTTTCCACTGAAAGAAAACAATATTGAAAACAATACTGAAATTAGGTTAGAGAATAGAGGATTTTGGGAGTCATAAAATCAAAAGTCGTAGTGTGTAAAATTTGTCGTCGGCAAAAATTATGTATCTTAAAAAAAATTATACATTATAGAAATTAACTCGTTCTTCCATCAAAGTGAAAGGTAAAAAAACCTAATATATTTCATATTCAAATGTTTTATATTATTATATGACTTTAGTCTTAAATTCGTTAAAATTAGTTATAATATTTGAAATTGAATATACTTGGATTCCATTATCATATATTCAAATACTTTCAGAAATATTTGAATTCTCAGTTTCCATGTTAGTTGTCCACTAAAATACATTAACCACATCGAATTTAGTATATTTAAAACATCTTGGAAAATATTATTGTTGTAATATTGTAATGGTGATTATTGTAATTATTTTTTATTTTGTTGAACAATGTATCAGTAAACCGCCAGACTTTCCAAAACTTTTATAATTTGTATGTAATTTATTAATGAATCTTCCAGATCACAGGAATTCAAATGAAACACACCAAACTCATTTATATGAAATACTGTATGCTGAGAACTGTACAGGATGCATTTATTCATACTTCGTAAATTTCCATGCTTTTTTCTGAATTATATCCAAATTACTTCGAGAAGTTAGGGTCAATATTAAAAGATATTTTGCAAACATATTAGTGATGAATGAACTAAATAATATTATGTTATTGGCGATCAAAATAAATGGAAATTGACTTGGAAGTTCCTGCATACACAATGGTATTCTGTTTGAGAATGCATTTCGGCTTATGTACACGACTTCCAAAATTTCACTAATAAGCAATGTAAAATATATGTCTGAAAAGAACACACTTGTAAGGAATATTAGTACGACTTAAGGAAGTGTTCATGAACGTACAACGTTGAATCTTTCAAACTTTATTAAGAGGAATCACTTTCTGAAATTTGAAACTTGTGTAGTTTGAAATTAAATTAATTTGAAAGTTTCAGAACTCTCGATTTCGGCAAAATTATATTTAGAAACGACACAAAATATTCTTTCCAAAATCTTCGCCGTAATGTGTGAATTAATTTTTTAAGAATGCTCTATGGAGTTGTGAGTTTCCAGTAAGAAATATCGGTTTTTGAGCGGAAACTTTGCTTTATATTTTGATAGGATGAAAAATGGTTAATGGTTACCGCTGTGGCTTTCCCTGTCAGTGTATCGAAGTTCAAATCCTGGTCACACCATGTAAAATTTTTGGTGGAAAATTGGCTTCGCGGTATGTATGCTCTGGAATCAATCCGTTTCCCCCTGCCTATCATTTCGCCAATGCATTAATCCCCATTAATTCGAGAATCATTGTCGGCTGCTCATCGGATAATGGGCAATTCCAGGAATAACTAAAGCTTGAATACATTGAAAGGTAATAAATAACAAAAACAAAAACATGTTTGACAATATAATCGTCGTTATGCGCGTCTTTATTTTGAATAATTCCTAATTTTGTCAGCTCGTGCCCTTGTTTCTGGAATAGCTCATTTTGCAGGGACGTAATAACATTGAAAAGTGAATATGTTCCGTTTAGTATGTAGTGAATGATTTAACTGTACTTAAAACATTGAAAACCTTTTAGTGCCCTTTCTCGATGTTCTAGAATAGAAAGACCGGTAGCGGTAGCTCAGTGCATCAACTGATGTCACTGCAGCGCCTCTGACCGGGAGGTCGTAGGTTCTATTCTTGATGGTGGCAGGATTTTCGACACTAACTTTTCAGCTAGGTCGAATTCAGTCGCTGTCTGGATGAGAATTCTAGAGGTCGGCTGCTCTGATCGGTAGTTTTCCGTGGTTTCTCCGATCAACACCAGGGACAAGCGGGACAAGCTCGAATCTCCCGGCCAAATAGTACCCTACGTACCCTACTAGTACGAGCAGTACCCTACCAAACAGGCCACGGACCGCGCGAGATCTGTCCTTTCTCTTCCTTGTCCTATCCTCTCCCCTTACACACACACACACACACACACTTCCGCTAACATGCACTACACTACCACATATTCCGGGAGACCGGTTGGGAGCTTAGAAAGGCCTCTGCTGCCTCAGAAGTTTGACTGCCATTGGTGTGCGATGTCTAGTAAGTCTGGTGTCCACGTTGTATTATAGGTGTAGTTCTACGGGGTTATAGGGACATGTAATTTAGTTATTATATATAGAGGAAATTAAGTTATAATAGTAGTGAAGAAAGAAACATTTGAAATTGAATTTTCATCCTAGTTTCAGATTAAACATGACAAAATTACTATAGAAACAAATTTCAAAGAAATAAGTAAGTTTTAGATGTCGTTTGTTACTAATAATTAGAAATATAATAAAAAATATATTAACAGATTGAACGAATGTTTTAACATATCATGGATATTATGACAAGATATCCATTACTTCAACTCCGGAGGAAAATTCATGACAGTAGTTATTTCTGGTGACTACGATTGTTCTCGTTCAATTTTAAATAGGTACAAAATAATCATTTTCAAAGTTTTCGTTTCTTGGATGGTATTATTGCAGAAGAAAAAGGAAGACTGCAATATAGGTGAGTGCAAATTTTCAATTCCCTCTTTTATAGAAAGCGCTCCAGATTATTTTCAACTCAAAAAATCTCAATATACATTATCAGAAAAAGGCAAACTCCTTTAAAAGTAACGTCATTTCTACCCTTTGCAAAAATGAACTTTTCTTTTCCATCAGATCCTAAGCACGAAGTCAACGCAGTTCCCATTTTGAAACTACTTGACCTAGGTAACAAGGTGTGCTATGAGCCACACGATGTAACGTCCTTCGCTTTTTTTTGTGAACCTTCGAGCGAGCGGACGAGCACAACAGAAGCGGGCGCGTAGCCGGTGAACTATGTCATTAGCCTCTGCCGTCAGAGACAAAAATAAAGCGGGCGTGCGGCTGCTCGACGTACTAGGGAGGGGGCCGAAGGGAAGAGGGAGGTGGGGAGGGCCTGAAGGAAGCAGGAGGTGGGGAGGGGGCCCATGTGACTTTGAGGTGGGAGGGGGCCGGATGGAGCAGGGAGGTGGAGGGGGCCCAGCTGAATGGAGGGGTGGAGGGGGCCTGAAGGAACAGGGAGGTGGGGAGGGGCCGGAAGGAATGCGGGGGAGGGGGAGGGCCGAAGGAAATTGAGGTGGGGAGGGGGCCGATGGGAATAGGGAGGTGTGGAGGGGGCCGAAGGGAATAGGGAGGTGAGGAGGGGGCCGAAGGGCTATTTTGAGGTAGGGAGGGGGCCGATGGGAATAGGGAGGTGGGGAGAGGGCCGAAGGGAATAGGGAGGTGGGGAGGGGGCCGAAGCGAATAGGGAGGTGAGGAGGGGGTCGAAGGGAAATTTTGAGGTGGGGAGGGGGCCGAAGGGAAATTTTGAGGTGGGGAGGGGGCCGATGGGAATAGGGAGGTGGGGAGGGGGCCGAAGGGAATAGGGAGGGAGGGAAAATGGATGAATAGGGAGGTGGGAGGTAATGACGGAATAGGGAGGTGGGAGGGGCCGAAGGAAGCAGGGAGGTGTGGAGGGGGCCGAAGCGAATAGGGAGGTGAGGAGGGGGCCGAAGGGAAATTTTGCGGCGGGGAGGGGCCGAAGGGAAAAGGGAGGTGGGGAGGGGGCCGAAGGGAACAGGGGGTGGGGTGGGGAGGGGTAATCGACGGTGGCGCCGCCTATGGGCGCGTCTAGCCGCGCGCCCGCCCGCCTCATTTGCACGGGCTTGCCGCTCATCGATTTCGGATTTGCAAATGGAGGGTGAAATGCTCTGTCACCCGTTTTGCGAAACAATGGTCCCAATCCAAGCGTGGAGGCCCGCCTGCCGCTGAAGGCCTCGCCAGCCGCTGGCGGATCGGGCGAATTTGGTGGCTGTCATTGTTAGCGGCGGCCGAAAGGAGGGAGACGGGCGCAGAATATGTACAAACTATGCGCCGCCCCTCGCAGCTCTTTTGCAAACTAAAGAGACATCTATTTTTATGTTCTAAATTGATATAAATATTCCAGTGAGAAGATACAAGTAATTCAATTTTTTGTATATCGTTTTATGTCCAGAGAAAAGACACAATACTTACGAACAGCTTTCAGTAAATTGTGTAAAGTCCGGTATACACGGTAGTTTTTGTGCAGATTCTCATACAGTTTCTATATAGAAACTTCAAGATCCCAAACTAAAAGTACAAAAGCCAAAATTCGCCCATACACTGTCAATTCGTTTTCTGCACGAATCGCCACAGGCTGCCGCTAGGGGGTCTAAAGAGAAACAACTGAATTGCGCCGTCCGAGTACTGCCAGTGGGTATTTCTGTGTGTGCGTTCTGGTTATGATCTATATTTGGTATTAATTAACAATGAAGAGTATAGGGAATGAAAATAGGAAGTCAGGAATTGGGATATCACTTCACACAATCGCACTTTGACACACCTAACCACAAAATTGCAATTGCTGATCACCGTTAGGAAATCATTCTGCCGCTAGAGGCGCTTGAGTCAAACTGTAGGCTTTCTGCATGAAAAATTATAAACATGTTCATATAGAAAACGTGCAATCTGGACTGCAGGTTTTCTGTACATCCAATCTGGACGAAAACTGTGCCGTGTATACCGGGCTATAGAGAAAATGTGTTAAGTTTATGAACTGACGTCTCGTACTACAATGCATCGTACGGGTATCTGTTTACCAACTTTTCACACTTTTTTAGTCAATGGCCCTAACATCTTCCCATATCTGTCTCCGAAGGTGAATAATGATGGAAACTAATTGCGCTGACGGTTTTTCCACATGTCACAATGCAAGGACGGCTATATACTGAGAAACGAGACGAATATAAATGATCTTCAATTTTCTGAAAGATAATCTTAAATCATTGTTTAAGAATTGTTATTTAGAAACGATTTTTCCGATATCTTACATTAAGTAGTAAAATAATTATTAAAAATTCATTACGAATGACAGCTAAAATAAATGGTTGTTACCATAGAAAGGTCTGCAGTTTAAATGAACTAATAAATTTTAGTGTTTGTAATTGAAAATATCAAACAGACGTAGCAACGCCTCAATAGTTGCTCCACCCACCCGTAGCGTGATAAAATATTCTTATATTATTTGAGAAAATTTATAGTAGTATTATTGGTTGAGCTCGAAATATCTTCTGCCGTCAATAACGTTAATATGTGAGTTGAATAGCAAAGAGAGAAGGAAAGATGGACAGTTATAGATATCACCTTGTTTTAAAAAAAATGCAAATCTCAGTACAAATCGTACATAAAATATTGCCGGTCATTCAAGATGCGTGATTTATTATTTTTTTAATTGGTTATTCGACCTGGTCAGCTTAAACTCTAGAACGTGAATATCGCAAATTACGAGTATATAATATTACGAAAAAGAGTTAAAATTTGCAAAGTGACTCTTTCTTTGAAAACATCGGCAATGAGTCTCTAAAATAAGACAGCAAACGTTTGTGAGCTCACACGGAATTTTCGATGCCTTTGAGCGCGTAATTTTTCCAGCTGCAGAAAAGTGCACTGGCTTTGCATTAAGAAAACTGCCACGAAAACGAACATTCAGAAAATACAGTTACTTCTTGTGTACGTATCTCAGTGCACGTAGAAAAATTAAGCAGATGGTTGCCGGGCAAACAGAATTAGCAAACGTTGCTTGAAAGATGTAATGCGTAAAAAGAGATTTTTTCACGTTTACTTGAAGAAGTGCTGCAGCAAAATTTCGCTTCCAAAACTTAATACATTACGCCAGAACATTTATTCGCAAAATCTTGCAAACAATTTTTTCTCATTCTGCTGTAATTTTAAACTAAAACGAAGTGGTGAATACATATTCTTTACTTTAAAATAAATACTAATTTAGTACTGCCTCGAAGAATTTCACGCATATTTGTTTAGAAATGACGAGAAAAAATATATTTAACATTCAAATAAGGAGGAACATTTTTATTCAGTGTGGTATCCATTGGGCTTAAGCCATTGGGCTTAAGCCCAATGGATACCACACTGAACAAAAATGATCATCGGAAATGTTACGTTTATGGAGGTCGAAGCGTTTTCTTTCACCTCCGTGGCACAAGTACTTGGATATTTTGATTAGTTTTGAGGAATATATTATTGTCTATTATCTTGTTTATTTGATTATATTGGTTTTCTGACCCCAGTA
Organism: Teleogryllus occipitalis; assembly: GCA_011170035.1. Lineage (NCBI taxonomy): Eukaryota > Metazoa > Arthropoda > Insecta > Orthoptera > Gryllidae > Teleogryllus > Teleogryllus occipitalis. The sequence continues at coordinate 194,967 of BLKR01000539.1, read as the reverse complement.
AACAAACATGAAAATACTTTTTAACAATTTATTCCTTAATATTTCGACCATGCTTGGGGTATTTTTCAAAATTGTATTGTCCAGGTTTGTTGAAAACATATTATAAATAATCAGCAAGCATTTCAATAAAAAATTGTCAATGTTATACAAAACAACATTAGTCAAGTATGTATGATCGCATATACATCTGACCAACTAGTACGACAAAAATTGAAATAAATTGTTAAAAATATTTTACTGTCTGTTTACTAAGGTCAGAAAACCATTTAAATTAAACAGTAGATTTATTAGATTTAGTTACCGGTCGCGTCGACTGCTGTGGATATTAATTCGTTTAATGCAGTTCATGTTGTATCACGGAAAATAATGGTGCCCCCCGCTCGAAAGAGAAATTTGATGCCGTCTTGCATGTTGACTTGCGGGGGTTTCCCCGTCCAGGTATCTCCCTGAGCGGGCACCATCCTTGCGAGAATAAGCTCTAAGATCTTGACTGGCGACAAGGGTGTGGTTTAGTGATGTGGATACAAATATGTGTTTGAAAGTATGTGTAAGAAAAGAGAAGGGGACGAGATGAACGGAAGATTGCGCGCTGTCAAAGCCTACAATGCCTGCCTGAATCTGTCCACCAGAGTCTGTCTTGGTGGAGAAGAAACTTGGAGAGGCGTTGAAACACGTGGGACTGAAGGTAGCGGATTAGAGTCCCACCTAGTAGATGGTTCTTTTTATTAACACGCTGCGGTGTGGTTAGCTTCTCATACAACTCTTTGGCAACCACGTATCTCATTTGTGTGATCATCTCGTTGTCTATCACACTTTGCTATCAATAATACCGAGGATGAACCGGAGCACTAGCTTGTCAGCTAGATCGAATTCAGTCGCTGTTTGGAGGTGAATACTAGAGGGCGGTAGTTATGGTAATTTTCCGTGGTTTCTATGATCAACACCAGATGAATGCCGAAGCATTGCACTAACAAACGGGCCACGGACCGCGCGCGATTTTTTCTTCCTTGTCATATTTTCATCCGTTACACACAAACTTACATTAACATGCACTACTCTACCTTACACACCGGGAGACCGGTCAGGAGGCTTAGAACTTGTCCCAGCTGGGGCGGTGCCCCGCTGGTGGAAGATACCTGTTTGGGGTAAACCCCGCTAGCTGACGTTAGGTCGGCGCCAGATTTCGGCATCCAGCGGGGAAAGATCACCGCCACCTCCCGAGGAAAAACTTGTACTACACCTACGGGACTAATAACCTCAGTAGTTGACGCCCCCGGAATCACTAACAACCAACTAACCATGGAAGGAAACTACAAATCATCACACTTCTAAGCTGCTCATGCAAAAAAAGGCAAGATCATAAGCCTACTCTTTTGCCTACACACGGCTAAGGTGGCTCAGTGAACCAATAGATATCACTGCAGTGTCTCTGACCGGGGTGTCCTAGGATTCCAGTTTCGACGGAGGCAGAATTTTCGACACTTTTGACACACGACGTGGATGGAAACATCAATCAATCAATCATGTATCTCGCTCCAATTTTGAATGTTATCGAAGGCAAAGATATCTTCTCCTACGCCCGAATAACCCTTTTTTACACGTACGGGAGTAACAATTATAGCAATTGTCGTATCTGGAACGTCAATCAGCAGTGTATCTTGCTCCATTGTAAATGTCGTCGGGCGCAAAGATATGTTCTGCTACCACGGAATAAACCGTGTACCACGGTTATTTCCCGTACGGGAGTAACAACCAAAGCAATTGACGTGAATGGAAACATCAATCAATCAACCGTGTACTTCGCTCCCATTTTCAAAGTGAACGAGCGTGAAGATATGTTCCGCTACCTCGGAATAAACCTTTTTTACGCGTACGGGAGTAACAACCATAGCACTTGTGTCTGGAACATCAATAAATTAATCAATCAATCATGTATATCGCTCCCGTTTTAAATTTCGTCGTGCGCAAAGATATCTTCTCCTACCCCCGAATAAACCTTTTTTACACGTACAGGAGTAACAACTATAGCAATTGTGGTGTCTGGAACATCGATCAGTTAATCAATCGCTCTCATTTTAAATGTCGTCGAGCGCAAAGATATCTTCTGCTACCCCCGAATAAACCTTTTTTACACGTACAGGACTAACAACCAAAGCAATTGACGTGGATGAAAACATCAATCGATCAATCAACCTCGCTCGCAGTTTGAATGTGGTAAAGCGCAATGTGGTGAAGCGCAATGTGGTGAAGCGCAATGTGGCGAAGCGCAATGCGGTGAAGCGTTACCTCTCCCAGCTGAGGCGGCGCGGCGCCCCGCTGTCGCCCCCGGGCGTGGTGGCGCGCTGCTGCTGCGCGTGCGCGGCGGCGGGGCCGGGCGTCGAGCCCCGCTGGTTGAGCAGGCGCGCCAGCCGGTACAGCGCCGTGCCGCCGCCGCCCCCGCCGCTGCTGCCGCTGCCGCCGCCCGCGCCGCCCGCCCCCGCCGCCGCGGGCAGGCACAGCACGGCGTCCACCACCCCCGGGGGCGGCTCGGGCGAGCTGTGCCGGTGGTGCGCGGGGCTGGGCGAGCTCTCGCCGCCGCTGCCGCCCCCGCCGCCGCCGCCGCCGCCCACCCCGCCGCCGAAGTCGGTGAAGGCGATGCGAGGAGTAGGTAGCGCCGAGGTCGAGCCCTTGCCCTTGCCCTTCCCGCCGCCTCCACCGCCACCTTGGCGCGGATCCGCAGCATCTGCAACAAGCCAGCGTCGCGATCAATTTTCGTGTAGAAGACCCCCCTACACAACCACAACAACAACAACAACAATAATAATAATAATAATAATAATAATAATAATAATAATAATAATAATAATAATAATAATAAAATCATTCTGGAAAACCGCGATCGCTAAGACAGTAGTGCCGTGGCGATCTCGAACGGAAGGATCGCGGGTTCGAGTCCCGCCTCGGGCATGGGTGTGTTTGTGTATGTCTGTTTGTGTGTGCCGTCCATTCATCCTTCATTTTCATCATCATATCATCTTCCACCTTCCACAACCCTGGGGTATAAAAATTGGATTCAGCCTAATGCTGAACCTCTGATTGATATCATGCAAGACTTGCAACGCGATAAGACTAAACTGAGCCCGTGCATGTGCATATCCTGCGTTGTCCAAGATGACCTATTCGCGAGCAAAAAAACAACAACAAAGTGTTTGGCGTTGTTGAATCGGTAGTTCGACTTTGCCGGCCATCTACCGGTGTCCTCCATGCATGGGTATAGTTAAATTCCCATAATAATAACAACCTATAGTTTCCATTTCCATGAAAGCTCATGGAAACAAAATGTGGCAAAATTAAGAAAGTCACAGAATTTAAATACACGGGGGAAATAATTCAGGAAAATGGAATTGAAACCTGAGAGCCAATGAATCTCGATGTTAAAAAATGGAAACATGTCGTTTCACCCAAAATATCTATAACAAACAGTGTATGTTAAAGGACACGAAACTGAGACACTATAATACAGTGATAAAACCAGAATGTATAATATACATTATATGGCTCAGTAATACTAACTTTGAACGAAAAAAAAGACATAGAAAATATGGAAAGAAATGAATGCAAAACCAATAGGAAAATTCTTGGTCCAAAATTCACAGTCGAACAGTACCAACTCAGAAGCAAAAAAGAAATCGGACAATATACAAATATTCGGAGTAATATCAGTAATATCTAATTGCTTATGGATACATTAAAAGAATGAGTCCTAAATGGCTTACAAAACAAATAGTTGAATTTTATGAGAATAGAAGTAAATCAGCAACTGACCCTATAAAACGAGTAGCAAGATAATCACTAGTTACCTGTGAACATGCTGTGTAGTATAACCTAATGACGTAATACTTTGCTCCTGAGTAATAGGCAACCAATCCTGCATTGGTGTTTGGCGGGCAGACAAACTCACTTTACGTGACCTGCCAAACGCATGATGAGTAGCCTTCCAACCAGGAACACACTCAAACATTTCCCCCTCAGGCTTTTATCCAGTTGACAGCCGGTTACCTTTTACGCCCCGATAGTATGCATATTCTGTCATACACTAGACACCAACACACTTGCGGGCTACTCTGATATGAGATTATCGGAACGCGAGTCCCTCTGCGACAACACAAAATGAGAGACCAGGGATAAACAACCATGTTGAAGGCGGGACTCGATCCCGCGGTCTTTCGGACCAAAGCTCTGAGTCTGCACACGCTCTCAGCCATCCAAGTTGATTCGTGTAACATTGTTATATGAAATTTATCTCCATATGGCCATTGAGAAAAGTTATCATTAGACATCGAATGTTTAGGCACTAAAAAATCGTCTTTTAGGCGCATAAAAACGCACTAAAAATGTCAAGAATAAGAAGGAAAAGGCAATATTATTAGTTTCATACACAAATGAAAAATTGTTTATAATTTGTGTCTGTTATTTTGTAAACTTAAATGCACAAAACAAGTTCGTACATTTTAATGTAAAACTAGATTTACATATTTACAACTCTTCTACATTTTATTCTTAAAAGTTTGTATTGACAAGTAATATTTGCATATTATCAGTAACTTTTTAAGGATCATAATTTCAAATTTGCGACGACTGGGAGACAAAATCAGTTTGAATGCGGAGAAGAATATCTGAATGATGTGACTGGTATATATTTTAGAAGTCCAATACTAGCAACACTGAAACCTTCTGGGAATTTATATTTATTTCCACTCAAAATTTTGGTGACCTCGGCGTATTGTCAATCGACCATGTTCTCAGATCATGACTGGTATTTATGAAATAGGGAAATGGGGAAAAATAAGTTGGTATACTTTCAGGAATTCTCTCGTAATTTAAAATACCAAGACGTGAATTGAAGATTTCGTAACGAATGGTCACGTTGGACCATCACCGATTTTTATGATTTTAACCAATATCTTAGCATTGTGTATAAAAATAATAAAAAGTCCTAAAAAGGTATTTATGCAAAAAAGGCATTTATGCTCAAATAAGCAAAAATAAGAATTATAAAACTTCGTCATATGTCATCATTTGTCATGATTCGTGCACATATATTATCAGCCTTTAAATAAGTTCGCTAGAATAAAATAGGTATTTCCCTAAACATCCGATGTTTAGTTATCATCTTTCACTCACCTACATGCGGTTTGTTACATTTATTTTGAGATATCCTGTACAAAAAGATAAGTAGCCGCTTGTTGTTGGCATTGTCTCCCCCCCCCGCACTAATCCAACACCGAGGTGACAAGCAGCCATTGATCAGAGGTGCCACAGGCACTAATCCAACACCGAGCCATTGATCAGAGGTGCCACAGGCCCTTGAGAGCGTGCGGAAGCGGATTCCAGGACCGAACTCTCGCCCTCACGCCCTCCCAGCTCCTCCGAGGCCGACGACTAACGACCCAAACCTCCCTCCGTCCTCTGTCCTCCGGCTTCGAACTTAACCCAATTACTCCGCTACGTGCCTCGACATGAGGACTCCGCCGGAGAGGGAGGCTAATGGGCTGCCACCAGGTGGAGGCGGAGATGTCGGGGGGGGGGGGGGATGTCTTGGAAAACTACAAGCGCCTTCCGACGCTGTTGTGTTTCATATTGCTTTTGGTAGTTTGTTCGTTCACTGTGTCTGCTTACGGTTTGTGTGTTCGCGTCTCCATTTAATCGGAGACAGGGCCACTTACATAGAAAATAATCACGAATGTTTTCAAAGACTGAAGAAAAAGAACAGAGTAATGTGTACTATTTGCTAGTGAGTTGTTTCTCTTTAATTATTCACAACATTTAAATATACCGACCAAACATAAGTTGGATACCTAATTTATTATTTCTGAATGTATTAACTAAACTTTATATTTAAAAATTGTCGGTGTCTATTAGGAAAAAGTACACTGAATGTCAATACTGACTATTTAAAAAAATAGGTATGATAAAATTCTAACAAAGAGATATTACATCGAAAACCTTTCGCGCAACAATACTCGGGAATGTCTACAATTATAGAATACATACGAAAATATAGAGTGCCGAGCAGAATACACTTATTTGGCACCTTTTTTAGTAGCAATTTGCAAGGCGTTCATTGTATTTAAAATTGCAGTTGAAATCTTATCATGAATTGTTAGCAAATTCATAGGTATCATGAAATGAATTTACCAGATATATTGCAATTTTATTTCCCGCTAAAATATTTTGTACCAAAACTGTGTCTACACCCGACAAAAGTAGGAATAATTCGTTTCTGATTTCCAATCCATTTACTCCATATTTCCTCGGAACAAGACGATAATGTCAAGAAGTGATAACTCAGGCACACAAAATAAAAAAAAGTTGTCAGACCCAAAGACTTGACACTTTTTCTATGTATGTCGACGCACTGAATCCGAATCTGAAACCAAAATTGAGCCACCGCCCTCCATTTTTTAATCGTGAAAAAAAAACGTCATGAAATTGAATTTTTGTTTTGGAGGTTGTTGTAAGGCCCAAAGACTTGACACGAGTTTCTCTATGTATGTCGACGCGCTGAATCCGAATCTGAAGCCAAAATCGCGCCACCACCCCCCAGTTTTTTTTAAATCATGAAAAAACCCTGTGAAGGTGTAAATTGTATATTTTACGGTTTTTTTTGCGATTTAAAAAGAACTGGAAGGTGGTGGCTCAGTTCTGGCCTCGGATTCGAATTCAGCGCGTCGACATAGAGAAACATGTTTCAAGTCTTGGGTCTGACAACTTTTGACTTCTTTACAGTATAGTGCTACAAGACACAAAAATATAGTAGTATTCATATGTGTTTTTCGCGATTCAAACGTGTTTTTGCGGTGATGGAGCATTTCAGGCTTTGTATTTGGATTGAACGCATCGACATGCATAGAGAAACATGTGCCAAATCTTTGGATCTGACAACAACGCGGCAAAACAAAAATATATTGTCACAGTGTTTTTTCGGGATTTAAAATAAACTGGAGGATAGTGGCGTAATTCTGGCTGCAGATTAAGATTCAGCGCTTTGAGTCTGACAAATGTTTTTTAAAGCTTGCAAACTTTAACTAAAAATACATTATTGAGATACTGATCAGTTAGTAGTTGCTTTCAATATTTCAAATACAATTTCTGAATAAATGCGTGAAATATCATTATCTTTCTCTCTCTCTCTCTGTCTCTCTCTCTCTCTCTCTCTCTCTCTCTCTCTCCCCCTATATATATATATATATATATATATATATATATATATATATATATATACATACAAGAAGAAAGAGTCAAATTGGGAGTAAATTTAGACATTAATGCAAGCCAAACATGGAATCAGAAGCGAGAAACTGAGGACAATTTAAACTCTGTTTAATCAGAGAAGCCTAAGCTTACTAAAAACAAGTTGATTCCTGTTTCCACAAAGTATCTTTGATCCGTCGTTTGTGTTTCTTGAAAGTCGAGACGCGCCAAAGTCAAGATCATACAGAGGCATATCTACACGAACACACATACTTCTAGCTCGCCTAATTAGTTACAAGATGAAGCTACAGGCAGCTTGAAACTGCTCAGGAGAATCCTAAGTGACTGCAAATTCACAAAAGAGAGAGGAGGAGGGATGTTGACGCTAACTTATAACAAGAGAACAGAATTTGCAACGATGCGTAATAAAAGCTTTTCAAGTCCAACACCATGTTCAAAAGTTATAGTGATCAATAACAATATTACATCGTAATGTAAACCGTTATTTAGAAGAAAGGAAAAAAAGACTTTTAATTCAGTTACTTGTTTCCAAATTTGTAGAATTTCCAGAGTAGTAAATGTCAGATAATTATGAAATAATAGCTTTGGAACTATCGGTAAATAATATTTTAATTGATTTATTTGTATACTTTCCTACTTTATTATTTATATATTTTTTTATTTATATATATTTTTTTATATATATTTATTTATATATACTTTTTGGACCTTCCGAGAGCTAGTTATTGAGGTCCATGGGTGGCTAAAGAGTGGCTGATGACGATAAATGATAGGCATCAAATGAATGATGATGAAATTGTGTAATGTGAGGCAAGCAAAACGAGACACCCCCATAAAATCTGCCGCGAGCTCCTTTCTTTACCACAACTTCGTGGATTGGTCAGCTCCCAACAAGGGTGCCAGCGGCAGAAACGGTTTGCACCAACCATTACATCACGAGCCCGCCCCAATATATCCGTAATTGAACGAGTACAACGTATGTTGTATCATTCATATAATAATTTCTAACAGGAAGAACAATACGGATTCCATACCAACTCACACAATTAAAAGTAAATGATGGAAACTATTATATAAAATTGATCACGCAAGAGAATATCTTTAAATCACAGCATCAAAACGAAAGAAATAGCAATTTCTAATTATGATAAACAACGAGTTTCTTTTTTGAAATAACTTTATGCAAACGAAGAAATAATACATTTGATACGTAATATATGGGGAAAATAGAATCGTTTATTGGAGAAACAATATTTTGGTTTACTTCTCTTAATACAGTTACTTAGTGAAATATACAAAGGCTATCGTTTTTCCTAACAAGAGTTGAACACTAATTACTTCTAACTCGTTGGAAGTAATTTCTAACTGGGTACAGTTATAACGAAGTACTGCTAAGCTACTTTCTTACCCTCATGTCTTTACTGCAATTATTTGGCATTTCTGATTTATTACTCGTATTTTCGGGATTTGAACAATTCTTCGCCCTTTAAACTTCATTTTCTTCTTCTAGTGGAACTACACCATGTGGCGTCTCTCGCACCCAAGCTTCCATCTTCTTCTATCTTGCCAATCATCATCTGTGATGTGACGATCTCTCATTGTCTATCGCATACCACGTGAGTCTTGGTCTACCTCTCTTTCTGTGCATTGGCATCTGCCACCTCCAAGTTTTGATTGGCCATCTTTCCTCCGGCATTCTTCTAAGGTGACCATACCATTTTAACCTTCTCCCTTCTATTGTATACATTATATCCGACATGACACCCATTTGCTGCTTTATATTTTCATTCCTGATTCTCTCCATTAACGTTACACTATTAATGCGTCTCCAAAACTCCATTTCCATGGCCTTTAACCTTTTCTCATTACTTTTTGAGATCTCCCACAACTCAGCACCATACAGTGATATACTTTCCACAATTGCTTTATAAATTCTAACCCTTTAAACGGACCCTTTAAACGGACCGTCGAAAACAAAGCAATTACGACGCCGTGAAAAAATCAGTAGTTTGCTCCTTTCGCCGCGCCGAGCGCCACTCCCCTCGGGAGCAAATGGCGAAAGCCACGAATCGGCGGTAGGCTCTGGCGGAAATAGGAAGACGCGGGTTTCCTGCCGCCAGGAAATGAGATCGTCCTGACTCGTCGGGGGATTCGTTCGGTTGCCACCAGGCGGCGACACCATAGACGCCTTGAGCGATCGATGGATTCGGAAAGTCAATAGAGGATGCGACAGTTTACCTCCAAAGAGAAATGGGTTTTCGGTATTGAAAAGTTTGCGAAGATGATGCGTTTCCGAAAAAAATAGGTTTACACTAGGAAATAATTTTCCCCATTCAGAATGCTGATAAAAATAATAAACTATTTGCGCTACATCGGCACATACTTTCATTTTTTATTTGTAGCTTTCAAAAGTTTCGATTTTGAGAGTCTATTGGGAATGTTCAACGAAAATAAAACCATTTTTGTAAACATATATTGGATTATCAAAGAAAATTTTCAGGCGTTTTTAAGAAGATGTTTTTAAAATTGGATTTATTTGACGCTCATGTCAAAACTACTTACATTAAAAATAATGTACAATACTTCCTTTGAAGATCTAATTTAGAAGAAAAAAATTCAATGATTAAGAAGAAAAATCTCTTTCATCAGTATTTTAGTTTGTTAACATTTGAAGTTATCGAAAATACGGAGTTCCAGCAGTAATAGAACCGGAGGTATTTGTATAAGCTTAATTTGTTCAATTTGACAAAATAAAGGAAAAAATGTAGCCATTTTCGAGAAAAATTTGAAAACATACTTGAGGATTCATGTTAAATACTCCCAGAATTAAAATATCCCTTTCTAACTTTCGGGGTCGCGACAGCAGACAGAACGACCACGAAAAATATAAAGGGCATAGCCGAATAAGGCGGTGAAAAGTGATCCCAAATGAAATCGATAATCGCGATGTTCAGATGAAAGAGAAGACATAATGAAGTAGATTCACAAAAAAGTCAGCCCCCTAGGGCAATCTGCTGGAGAGAAAAGTATTTTGCATGTTTTATTTTTTTTCTCAGCATCTATCACATATATCAGGCTCAAAAAATTGGAGAGATGGGGAAACAGAGTAATTTGAAGGTATTTTTATCAGCGGGTTTTGATGCCAAATTAGTAAAGAAAATAAATAAATACATTTTTGAAATTAATTTTTGACGTGATAACGTTGGAGTACTGTTTCAATTGTTTGTCCTAAATTGGTCTTATAACATTATATAACATAGTTTTTCATATTTTTAAACAATGTGGACGGTAGTGAAAAAAAATAAAATAAAGTTTTTCAGTTTAAAAATTTGAAATTCGCGCCTAAATGTGATTGAAACAAACGGTTTAACCGATATTTAAACATAGATTTAAACACGATATATGAACTCGAAATTTTATTGGTATTACATCGAATAAGTATCAAACTCAATCGGAATATCTTGGGTGGAAAGAGATGGGTGTCCTTTTGTACATCCGACTTCAGCCAATAAGCTTCAGGCACCAGTGTGCGTCATAATATTAGCGTGAATTTTAAATGCCAAAATTATCATATTTACAAGTCATTGAAACAGAAACAGATACGCACTTTTTAAATATTACATCTTTTATTTCAATTACCCTTTCATCGTGTTATATTTGGTCGGTCACTCCTGAAAATTGTCCATTTATGCCACTTAAAAAATGTTTCATAACACTTGCTCTCGATGAAACATGGCGGCCGACGACTGGTCTCGCTTTTCAAACGAAGTGATCTTATGGCTCGTGACGGAAACTGGTGCTGCGCAGAACGTGCAAAAATCAGTGTACCCGAGGAACCCACCCATTTCTTTCCCCATGGGAATATAGGGAGGGAAACGATATTGTCAACGTGCGAACGGTAGTAGCACCTTGGGATGCTCCTCTAACATAGCTGCGATAATTTAAACACTTGGAACACGCTCGTTACATGGCGAAAACAGTTAAACAGATATTTTTAAATACAAATGTTGAAAAAACAGAAATGTTGAGTCGACTGTTTATTAACAAATGCATGATGCCAGTTATTGAAGAGAGTATCAATAATTAATTGTCTATGATTGTCTTTAATAGTCTATTATTGTCTATTAATAAATCTACAACTCAGTAATTTGATTTATATTATAAACATAAATGATGAATATATCTAAAACCGAGTAATCTGATTTGTATTAGAAACAATAGATAAATCTAAAAGCAAAAGGGGTTTGATGGTTTTATTTCAAAAATATAAATACTTTCTACATAAAACAAACATTTGTCACAAAAAGATTCCCAATTATCCTGGTAACGAGACCATTCAATAACTTTAATATAAACTGTTTAAACATTGATGAAACAAGTTTTTCCAATCACATTTTGACACAAATTTCAAATGTTTAAGCAGAATACCTTCAAATTCAACTATGTTTCCCTGTCTCTCCATTTTTTCCAGCCTGATACATGCAATAGATGCTGAGAAAAGAATAAAACATGCAAAACGCGTTTCTCGTTGTATCTCTGCAACGGATTGCCCTAGGAGGATTTTTGGAAACTTTGAGAAAATAAGCGTCCGTGCTGTTTTGAAAACATGAAATTAATATTTTTTCAATTACAAGAAATGTACAAGTGTTACTTAAATTTATATTCAGTAAAAGATACATAGGTGGTATAAAAATAATGAGAATATAGCTATAACTAAGTAAGTGAGTCTGTCGTGAGAAAATGAATAACTATTAAATAATTGTGTGCAGCGAGCGGAAACAGTACAACGTCAGTCTACTATAGCGTGTGAATCGTTGAACTTCATAGCAGTAGTGCAAGAGCCCGAACGTCATGTTTACAAAGTAACGTTTGTGACTCAAAATTGAAGTGGCACGAAGTGTGAGAATGCAGAAATGTTTGCAGGGATTGCGTGAAGCATGCGGTGATACAGCGCTTCTATACGCCACACTTGCACGATGGGTTAAAGCGTTCACATTAGGCAGATGATGTAAAGGATAACCCCCGTACAGGACCCCCACATGGAGAACACTTTAAAATTATTAATTTTTTGGTGTGTGTTTCTTCAATATACTATAAAAGTTTAGTCTTTGATATTAAAGGCAAAAATTTTTTCAGATTAATATTTATTTCATAATACATACTATGCAATGTTTCATACAATCATCCACAATTGGTCTTGAGTGGATTAATATTCTACTAATTTAATAGTACTTCTCAATAGAAACAACTAATTTCTGAAACGCTGCGCAGTATGTATTATGTAATAAAAATCAATATGAAAAATTTTCTGTCTTTAAAATCAAATACCAAAAATACTCTAGTTTAATGAAGAACACTTCCCCAGCTGGCAATGGGATATTCTGGAACGGCCACCTTTTTCACCAAATACGTCACTGTGATTTGCTCTCTTCATCAAAATGAAAGAACCACTATAACCTGGTTCAACACCTTAGAAGAAAATTACTTGAGCTATAGGGCGGTCAATATGAGATATCAACAGAAATAGACACGCTGATGGTTTACGACGCCTTCCTAACATTTGGCAAAAGGTTACTAATAACGGAGGCAATTATACTGAAAGCGTCTAAACGTAAATATTTCTGAGAATAAAGTTTTTTCAGAGAAAAAATTCTCATCACTTGTTATCCAACCTTATATTAGTTTGATTCGTATAGCCAATATTATTATGGTATGTAATAAACGTATTTCATCTTGATGTCCTCGCATTTCCAGAAGTTTTTAATTCAAAGAAAAATTAGCAGTCCTGAAATTACCATTCTTAGAAAACAGATTTAACTAGTTGCTTTAGAGGGTGTACTATGTGAATTCAAAATGAAATTGGAAAATATAATTACGTGTGTAATAAAAATATTTCCTTGGCAACGATTCATCCGTTTCGGCCTTAAGCCGCCACCCTGATTGAGGGTTTCTGAGTTTACTCAATTGCTTAAGGCGTATGCCGGGATGGTCCCTAGTATTGCATCCCAGACGTAAATGTAAAATAACCCCCTTTTTTTCTTTATTGTTCACAGTTGAGGCATCTCGGGTAATGACAACTGACATTTCGGGCGAATTTTGAATTATTGGTTCTAAGTGGAATTAGTGGCAGCTCTTTTTTATCTCATTTTTTAAGAATGTTCCTTACATCATGTCTTTCCATTTTGCAAACTTTCAAGAATAACAAAAAATGACAAATTCATTTGACTCATGCAGATAAATTAATGTAGATGGAAGTCACAAATTGATTTCTTTTCTTCTGCGACATGAAAAGTCAGTTAATATTAATTACATCTGAACGCCTCAACTGTAATTTTTAAAATTGTAAATTAATTAAAGTGGTTAGGTGGAAGAGCAGGCCTTAAGGCGTGAGTCTCGCCACAAATAAAGACAATTTTTATTATTCATTTATCTTGAAAACATATGTCAATTATTGAGTGTTTTCTGAAGTTCTTGTGCATGCCACTTTGCTCAAGCATACGTGCTCGTACATTTCATGTAGCTTCTCTCGTATCCCAAATGCTTCATGGTTTGTGCAGTGGTTCGGATGGTTGCGTAAACACAAGGGGCATTCGTAATTGCATTTGGGAAGATCTGGAGAAACAGACAAGGCAAACAGAGACATCATACATTGAAATGGAGCCTATGTACGTTTGATGTCAAGAGAAGCTGCCTACGTACATGGTATTTGATTTCTCTTTGATCTTCGCTAACTCAGTGGATAATACAAATGTAAATTAAATCTAAATTTATAAACTTGTTGAAAGATACAAACTCCCTACCAGCCCTCGTCCCATAATTAATCCCCCTTCACCGACAAAAACGTGCTTTTAAAAAAATTAATAGATGTATTTTTCGTCATCCTAACTCTATTTTACCTTATAGAAAAATATGAAAAATAAGAAAATAATTTATATTACACACGGCTGCAAAAAGAAATAAATTCTCTGCTTTTTGGTGCTAATGCGTGGGTTCTGATGGTAATAGGTCTTGGAACATCGACAAATTGAATTTTGACAATGGAGCGCACAAGAAGAAACAATTGTCTATATATAATTGAATATACAAATATGATGTCATAGAACTGATTTGGCAAAATTTGTAATTGCCGTCATAATTGTGCAGAGTAATAAAATTCTAAACAGTAATCAACTTTTTAGTATGCTCCCTCGTCGAAGAAGCAAGAAAAATTGATGACTTGAAATAAAAGAGGATTTAAGTTCCATTTCTCTTAAATTTACGTTTTACCAGAATAATGATGAAGGAATCAAGCCCTGTTACACAAATAAAAATCAGAGTTAAGAGGCATTTCTTGATGTACGGGGTACTTATTAACGGCAGGAGTTGTATGTGTAAATAGGTTTAACGTATATAAACTAATTTTTCCCGAAAGTATGAAAATGGCACTTACATCCTTTTTTAATTTCAAACCTTCAGTTATATAACGAATCATTTATCGCAATTAGAACCAAAATTCCGATAAAACTCTTCGTCCTCCTAGAGACGTTTATCCGCAAGAGAGCTCTACAACATTATCAGTCCAATTGCAAACTGTCTCAACTACATTTGAATTTTTGAGCGATTGCGCTGCAAGAAAGTAAGGATTAAAGTAGAACTTGCTCCTGAGGTAGAGATATTAAAGGAGTGAAATTGTGAATGACGGCGTATATTATGTAGCGAAATGTCGAATTCGATTTGTTATTAACTCAAGATCTTGATGTTCATTACTCTTGTAAGTGTAGGGAATGTTTCATGCCGAGAGGTAGCTGGGTGGAGATATCCGAAGCCGACCTACACGCCACCATGCAGGGGATTTCTTATACAGGTGTCTTCCCCAGAGAAGCAACGTCCCAGCCGGGACCAACTCCAAGCTTCCGATTGATTGATTGATTAGTTTTTGATTGATTGATTAATTTTTTCGTGTTTCCGGGCGCACCAACTGCTTCGGTCATTAGTCCCGTTAGTGTAGTGCATGTTTTTTCTTGGAGTATGGCGGTGATTTTCCCTCGCTGGATGGCGAGATCCAGCATCGACCTACCGTCGGCTAGTGGGGTTTCCCCCTAACCAGGACTCTCCCACCAGCGGGGCACCGCCCCAGCCGGGACAAGCTCTAAACTCCCGACCGGTCTCCCGGAATATGTAGTAGTGTAGTGCATGGTAGTGTAAGTGAGTGTGTAAGGGGAGAGGATAGGACAAGGAAGAGGAAGGACAGATCGCACGCGGTCCGTGGCCCGTTTGGTAGGGTACTGCTCCGGCATTCGCCTGGTGTTAATCGGAGATTGATTAGTGATTTGATTTCAATTATTCGATTAATTCGTTGGAAAGTAACAATTAATTGATAAATTGTAAATAATTTTACTGTGTGATTGCAAAACGCAATTCAGTTTTTGAACTAATTAAAAGCGAACAAAGAGAATTGGAAGAGTAATTTAAAATAAACTATTTAATTACAAACAGTAAGGTAGAATAACAATTAAAAACTAAAATCACTTTCATCCATTTCTTTTACATTGTTAATTATTATACAATACACAAATACTTCTAATATTGTAAATGATCCTTCTGTATAATTTCAAGTGAACAAACAATATAATGTACGGGATGTCCCAATAAGTTTGTAAAAGCTCCAAATATGTGAAAGAACATGTTAAATAAAGTCGAAAACATTACAACGATTATGTGAATATTCGTATTATGTTAATATTCCCCGTAGTTTCCATGAAATCGCATCTTGAACACTGGACAAAGCGTTTCAGTCACCGTATTGGTCTGAACTTTTTTTGGTTTCATTTTATCGCAGCATTTTTAAGACGAATGGGAAATCTTCGTAAAATGTATTTGTTCAAAGTGTGTCTTTGCACACTGATGAAGGATGTACTGCACTGTTTCACCATCAATTAATATCGTGAAATTGGTCTTATTTTTCGCGGAATATCACTGTAACGCTTTCGTCGCGGGCCGGGAATATTTTTGATTGATTGTGATTCCGGGCGCGTCAACTGCTAAGGTCATTAGTCCCGTAAGTGTGGTGTATGTTTTCTCCTCAGGAGGTGGCGTTGATCTTCCGCCGCTGACTGGTGACATCTGGTGCCGACATACTGTCGGCTAGCGATTTTCTTTCGCAACCGGGAATCTCCCATCAATGGGACACCGCCCCAGCCGGGTCAAGCTTGAAGCTCTCCATCGGCCCCCAACATGTGTGGTAGTGTGGTGTATGTGTGTAAGGGGATAGGTTAGTTGAAGGAAGAGGTAGGAAATATTGCGCTTAGTTCGTGTTATTTTTGTTAGGGTACTGCTAAGACATTCGCCAGGTTGGAGAAACCACGGATAACTACTGATCAGCGTAGCCGACAACTAGAATTCTCTCCAACATAGCGGTCTAATTGGAGCCAGCTATCTATACTTTCATTTTTTATGGTGGTGGATGACAATATGTCATTGTTACACCTCTTGACTTATAAAATGAATCTTTTTAATTAATTCGCAAACGTCCTTCTCAATGGAGATCGTGGCCTCAGAAATGTGCTTAGCAACTTAAAAAGATTCATTTCATAAGGCAGAAGATGTAACAATGATCTCATTTCATCCACCACTATAGAAAAATCTAAGTATAGTTAGTGTTCAAAATCCGCCCGTAACGCAATTCAAACTCTAGGAACTCACGGTTATATTCGCTGCACAGTAGGCAGCAATGATGGTTCTGAGCAAATCTTAGCCGGTTTAAACAAGCGAGCTACGGGGTGGACAGGGCACAATTAATTCTTCTCTAATCTGTTCTAGTCAAATCGTTATGGCTTGATGTCGTGGTGATTGTCCTATCCTAAAAGGACAATCCACCGTGAAGTACAAAGGCTCTAGCGGTACTGGGAGTACTACTCAACTTTTGTTGAACGATGACTTGATTCCCCCTCCCATGAGCAATAAACAGTTGAAGGCAAAAGCTCACTGCGAGCACTGATGACAACATTCCAAACATTAAAACTTATTGGTGCGAAACAGAAGCTAGTCAAAACTAGTTGCTTTCATAGTCGAGAACCTGTGTTCAGCTTTATTACCATTATCTAAACAAATGGCTGACAGGTCCAGGTCCTTCAAGGGAGGCACATGAAACTCCTATATATTGTTCTTGGTGTTGCCTACCCAGAGCGATGACCTGGCCGCCCACGTATAACAGGTTATAGCAGGTTTGACTTTGATTTTTCAGACGTTGGCATTCCTGTAAATACTCTAGTGGCCGACTTTGTAACTAATACCCTTACTCCGCCCGCAGTTTTTCAATCCAACGTTCAAGAAACGTTGCGCGAGTTGTACATGAACGTTGGCACAGATCTAAAATAGGATTGCGCCCAATCGGAAATAATGTAGTGAATTATTTTATTAACGTTTTTCGTGCTGCCAAATAGAACAACTTTTGCTGCAAAACCCACTGGACAATAACACCGCCTGGCAATCAAAAGTTGTATGTAGACTTCTTTGCCAGACGAGCAAAAACCCAAAAGGCAATCAGGCGAATGCCGGAGCAGTGCCCTACAAAACGGGCCACGGACCGTGCGCGATCTGTCCTTCCTCTTCCTTCTCCTATCCTCTCCCTTTACACACACACTTACACTAACATGCACTACACCACCACATATTCCGGGAGACCGATCGGGAGCGCAGGGCTTGTCCTGGTTGGGGCGGTGCCCCGCTGGAGGGAGAGTCCTGGTTAGGGGGAAACCGCACTAGCTGACGGTAGGTCGGCGCCGGATCTCGCCATCCAGCGGGGGAAGATCACCGCCACTGCCCGAGAAAAAACATGCACTACACGAACGAGACTAATGACCAAAGCAGTTGACGCGCCCGGAAACACGAAAAAATCAATCAATCAATCAACCAAAAGGCAATCATGAACGCAACGCCAATTCGAAAACGTAAAGGCGAAGAAACTGTTCATCCTAAGCCGGACGTTCAGCCACAGAGATGTTAACAGCATCACAAATCCTATCGCAAGCTCCTTTAACCTGCGCGGCTAGCGTTCGAACTTCACAGTGACCGCTGCCGCACACAAACAGTACTAATGACCAAAGCAGTTGACACGCCCGGAAACACGAAAAAATCAATCAATCAATCAACCAAAAGGCAATCATGAACGCAACGCCAATTCGAAAACGTAAAGGCGAAGAAACTGTTCATCCTAAGCCGGACGTTCAGCCACAGAGATGTTAACAGCATCACAAATCCTATCGCAAGCTCCTTTAACCTGCGCGGCTAGCGTTCGAACTTCACAGTGACCGCTGCCGCACACAAACAGTACTAATGACCAAAGCAGTTGACACGCCCGGAAACACGAAAAAATCAATCAATCAATCAACCAAAAGGCAATCATGAACGCAACGCCAATTCGAAAACGTAAAGGCGAAGAAACTGTTCATCCTAAGCCGGACGTTCAGCCACAGAGATGTTAACAGCATCACAAATCCTATCGCAAGCTCCTTTAACCTGCGCGGTTGGCGTTCGAACTTCACAGTGACCGCTGCCGCACGGAAGCAAGTATCAACGCCCGAGGGCAGGTAATGATCGTCAGTACGCTATCTGCCTCCGCCCGATTGCGTTGTGGTTCGAAATTACGGCGCTGGCTCAATACCAGAATTTTCCCATCGCGCAAATTACAAAGGAGAGAGAAAGCGTTTGCAATGCGAGGTACGGCCGTCAGTCGCGTAATGGCGAACGGGAGTGCTATAACGTTTTCGATTAATGAGCACAGGGGTCGTCGTTAATGTCCTTACCGAGTTTTAACCAGGGCACACCTGTTCTCTCACGTTCTGATGCTTGTTTGGCCGATAGTCGTGTTATAACAAGACGGGGGAATTATATTCTGATATCGTATTGTTTGCGTTTGTTAGATGATGTGATGTCAAAGGGAAACTTACTTACTGTTTAAGTATCAAAGTTATGTAATTGTGTAATTTGTTTAACGAATATCTGATAAACAATTTTGACGTTCCGATAACAGAAACATTCTGAAGTTTTACTGAGAGTTAATTGAGGATTTTATTAAGGGCTTATCTCAGAGTAAAACGTTACCGGAAAGGTAATAATGATAATTATTAACGAAATATTAAGAAACACGTTTTACCTTTATCCTTCTCAAGTTTTTCTTCATTGAATAAAAAAGAATGCACTCAAAATAATATTAGACAATGACTTTCTGTTCATTAATTATTGAAATCACAGTAGACAATGAAAATATCACAAATTTTGTTAAATATATGAATTTCTTCTTAAATGAGATGCTAAATAGGAAGATGTTAATGTAAAAATAAGACGTTAATGTTAGACTTTTACAATAAATATATATCTTTTCCAAGACATAAACAAGACATTCTCCATTAATTGGAGAACTTGAGGCAGTTTTACAATACGTCACACTAAATACAGCAAATCCATTCATTATCCGGAAATGATTTTATCTGATTTTGGAGAAATGGTGGCTTTTATCTTTTTACTATTAATGTCTTCTTCACATTTATTTAGAGCGTGTGTAACAAGACGTCCACCAAAGTCGAGTTATTAACACTTATGAATAGCAGAAGGTTTGGGGTGGCTATCTTCTCTCTCTCCTATATTCCTTCAGTTATTGATGATGGAAAAAAGACATTACAAGAGTGATATTTATTCATAATAATATCACTAATAAAATATAAAATATGTGAAATAAAAATTCGTTATAATGTTTAAAATTCCATTCTTGAAGCGTTTTCCGAGCATACCACGTTGTTTATCAGATCTTAAAGTGGATTCAGAGAGGCTGAAAGAAAGTTCTACATCTACAGAAGCAATTATTTCCTAGTTGCACCCGAAATGTATAATACTTTCGTAGTATATACAATGTTGTTTACGAGGAGCCGGCGCTCAAGTGAATAGTCCCGTGTGTCCTGTGATAAAAAGAGAGGGGGTAAAGAAAGCATACGTCCTTACACCCCCACCCCACCCCCCGACTCCAGAAAAGCGATAAAATAATAATATGAAAAATATTTCTTTGATCGAGTTACGCATGCGGTCTTTGAAACATGAGTAAGCACGTGGTTGAAGTTCCTTCTGCTTCACATTCATCCGCTTCTCCTTGATCCCCGAGTACGCGGATTTCAAGAAGCAGAAAATGTGGGGGGAAGAAGTAAGTTTGACAAATAATTGCGAATTAATACAACCCCATTGCATGGATTTGCAAATATTCTAGTAACAAAGTTAGTTTCCAAGTAAAATATTTCGAACGCGCGAGTGAAATGTTCATTTTCGGCTTACAAATATGTTAACATTCATCGAAATATGTAGAAATAGATAGAATATGAAAAAATATGTAATTATACCAAGATATGTAAAAATAAAAAAAAATAAAAATAGTGTCAATTAGTTCAGAATCTCGTGTTAAGTCTAAAAAAATTTTGTGAATGCAGGTATCTTGTCCCTGTATTTACATGAAAACCCGTTCCCTACTCAATAAATATTGCCTTGAACTTGACCAGTGTATTTGTAACAAACGTATTTCTCTAAATTCATTTATAATAAAATAAATGTTTTGCCTTGCAGTGAACGACAGTGCTAGAAAAGTCCCCCCTGCTTTATTCTTTTCCCACACACATCACGTGCCTGATGGTAAAATATGGATGAAAGTGCAATCCCTCAAGTTTTATGGCCCAATTTATTTCACCGTTCTAGGCTTCAACGGCTGAAACGGCACCGTCGACGGTTGAGCGTCTTTGGATTAGAAGAATATATTTCATGCTCCTCAGATTAGCTGAAAAATTAATTTCAGACTTAACAAAATCTCAACTTTTTTTCATTAAAATATTAGAAGACTTTCCTGTGGCCTAAAAACCTGACATGTTATTATTGTGTGCTTAAACTTTACATATTTTATTCATTCTTTTGAACATCTTCAGCTTTGTAAATTAAGTTAGACCTTGAATCAACGTTAGTAACTTCGCATTAAAATGTATGTATTGATACTATTGTGAATTTTAGTGTTGACAAAAAAACAATAAATTTTCTTGTATTTTAAATATTGTTTCATGAATAAAAAAGGGCAAAATAAAAATAAATTGAAAAAGTCACAGCAGTGTTGTGAATCCCAACACAATTATCCTGGCATATTCCTGTGAAAGAATGATGCAACTAGTCAATGCCATCATTAGTTTGATCCTCTATAAAAACTCAAGAATTTGAGTGTGTTCGGGACCTAGCTAGTATCCAGAGGCCGTCTCAATCAAAACTCAAAGTATCGTTTTACAGGAAACATAAAGCTTAGTTATTTAATTTCAAACGGTTTCAGGTGGTGGGGAATGTAAGGGGACGCACGTCACCGCTCACGGAAGTAGGAGGGAAGCGCAGAGCAACAAGATGAGACCACACACACGAAGGCGCAGCGCACAGGGAGTGGCAAAGAAATGAGCGAAGGTAAAAGAGATGGGGAGGCGAGACGGTCAGAAAAACATGGGGTGAGGCGTGGGGGCGAGGCGTGGGGGCGAGGCGTGGGGGCGAGACGTGGGGGCGAGACGTAGGGGTGCGACGTGGGGTACGACGTGGGGTACGACGTGGGGGCGAGACGTGGGGGCGAGACGTGGGGGCGAGACGTGGGGCGCACGTAGACGTGGGGCGAGACGTAGGGGCGAGACGGAAGGCGCACGACGGATGGTGAGCCGGGTCAGGTCGGCTCGGGCCGGGCCGGGCCGGTCGGGTCGGAGCGGCGTGGGAAAAGGCGAGTCTGATCGGAGCGTGACGGCGGGGAGGGTAGGGAAGGGCGGATGTGAGAGGAAAGGGGCGGGGCGGGCAGTGATGGGGCGGCGCGAAGTGTGGCAAAGCGCTACGAGTTGAGGCGGCGTGTGGCGCGGCGGGCAGAAGCCAAGTGGGGACGGCAAAGCATCGCGCCAAGTCGCCTTGTGGCGCCGCAGTGCGGGGGCGCCGGCGAAAGGACTTGAATCGAGCTGGCGGCGGCGCCTCACCGCGCTCTCCCGCCCTGGCGCCCTCTGGCTCCACAAATCCCCGTAATTGCGCCCCGGGGAAATGGAGGACAGTGGGGCGGCCGCACGCGCCTCCCGCGGCGCTTCGCAGCTATTATCCTTGACCTGCCCCGCCCCCTGCCACCGCCGCCCGAAATTAGCTGGCTAGGGTTAGTGGGTCCCCGGTCTGGGGTTTCCAGAGAAGAATGTTCGTCTGGGAGGGAAGAATGGCTATGGGGCATTTAGAGGTCATGAAGACCTAAAAAGCCTCTCGTGGTTGTTTTGTTAATGAATGAGAAAAACAAAATACATCCTTTTTTGCGGGTCACTCGCTTTTAGGGGATGTGACAGCACAGCGTGGCTTAGAGGCTTCATTTGATCTGTGAAACTGGTTTGAATGGAGGTCAGGTCTTGAGGGTGGATATAGGAGGCTAATTCACTGACTCAGTGTCTGAATAAGTCTCTGGATTACCCTGGGTGTTTCCTGGATGAACATTGTATTATAACGCTAATCCAATATCATTCATCTTTATCAAGCACATACAAAACATATTCTGTCATGAACGTTTTTATACAATTTATCTTATCGCTCGTACTGATTGGCCGAGACTTTGTTTGCCAATAGTTCAACAGAAATTATAATCATTGAGACCAAATGTTGTGTATCTGTTCGAAACATTTCTACTTCATTTTAAGTACACCGAACAATTGAATGATACGTTTCAAATTTGTGGAAATCTCATCATCATCTATGTCGACCGGAGTATATTCGTATTGGTGAAAATTCTGTGCAAGATTTTGTCGCTAGTTTTGCTCTCACTCACGAACAGATAAAGGGACGGGTGGACCGACGGGCACTTGAACCAACATACGATTTTAAATAACAACATTTTAGGTATCTGGGGCACCCGAATCATGTGTTACTGTCTGTCTTTGGAATTTAAGCATTAGGACACTTACTGTTAACTATGTAAAATAGAAAGTAAGTAAAGATGTAATTCTTCCTAAATCAAGAATCTTTATTGGTGTAATACCTCGTAGTAAACTTTTAAGTTTAAAGACAAACTATTATTAAATATTTATTCAGGATCAGCATTTATCGAAAATCTTGCAATACTTGCAATACAATTACTATGAAATGAATAGGGGAGATCGTTATCGCCTGAGCTTCCATTTCAAAGCAGCACGTATATAACAAGAGAAATTACTGGAATGGTGCGAGGTAAGTCATTATTTTTTCGTTGACGTGATATATAACCTTGCTCAAACGATCGGTTTCCCAGCTCATCAAGAAAATGCTTCAGTTCTCTTTGATACTCGCGTTTCTTGTTTGTTGCGAAACGTAACTTCTCAACTCTCAAGTTACCCTGTTTTCAGATATGGGATCCAGAGGGGTAAAATTGTCGCCAATGTCATCCGTTGAGGAACGTAAGTATATGCATAATTCAAGTATGAAAGTGTAAAATAGTGAGATAGTAATATGTAGAAAGATAAAAAGGGTTAGGAAACACTTGCAATTATTGTTTAATTCTACGGGTATTACGGCGTCGTACAGCAATCTTATAGTTGTAGTACGACATTGTATGATAAATGACTATTTAATGTTCGTTTTACAAAAGGAGCTTTTCTACAAATAGAGATGTGGCATTGCACACCTTTAGAGTTATTTACGAAATAAGTAACGCGACTCACGTTATTACAATAATATATTAGTGAATGATGAAACATTATCTTTAGGACAAGTGATAATAACAAAACAGAAAATTCTACAAATTATTTTAATAAGATTTGACGATGCAATTTTTTTATGTTTTATACTCATTATAAAAACTTAAATATTTAACTTTGAGAAAAATACGTGAAAAATTGTTAAAGACTCTACTAAATGGCATGAAATCAAAACTCACTCACACCAGACAAAATATGCATTCATAATACTTGTTGGACCCGCGAAAAATTTCCACACTTTATAAACTATTGTTTTAAAACATAAAATAGCTTCATCCTAGATCCAAAATTCAAAGGGCCTGTCTCTGAGGGTTGCGTTTCATCAGATAGTTTCAGATTGTGTGAGTAAACATTCTGTGTTTCTAAAAGCTTATTTACAAAGAGATGATCATTGTTCGATCCTTGAGATTAAAGTGCTTAGAATATCAAATATGTAATTTAATTCTAAATAGATTTCGAGTTCTTCCAGGTGTTTGATCATCCATACAAAGGAGTACTGATATTTAGAAGAACTAAACTACCAAAACAAACACAAAATTTAACTTACGGGCCAACAGAAAGGCACAGATTTTCTCGTATAAGTTAATTCCCTTTTGAACACGGGCTAGCTTTATGATTTCGTATCAAACTCGTATCTGTATTCTATCAGCCTACCCTTTCCTGTTAATAAACTTACTTATTGTTCACATTTATGAACATATTTAAATAAGTTTAACAAAAAAATAATAATACGATTCTATCGTTCCTCTAAGAGCCTTCTCAATGAGAAGCATTTTTAGTCTCCTCGAATAAGGCGTATATCTCTCTCGGCACTGTACCCTTACATTCCCACCCACAGTATCCTTTATCCATTTCTGCCCACGGTATAATTGTTCTCAGTGTACGGATCCAATACCTCAATTTCCCACATAATCCTCTAAGATCAAGAGAATATTATTTTTTTCTTATACTATGTGTATTTGTCCGGATCTACATAGGTATACGATAAGTTAAAATGTAGTGCCGTTCTACATAAATATTGCTTAATTACATAAATATTTTTAATTCCTCCGATTTCATTGAAAATTGTGCGAAAACTTCACACTTTTTCAAAAACTGTGCCAGAAATCATTTAAGTATTTAATCTTCATGAATAGATTTTAATAGGTACAGAACCTATCTTTAACATTATTGTTGCAGGAGAACGCTTAAAATATTTCAAGCATTTGTAACTTTGAAATCTTCAGAGAACCTGAGGCATTTTTGCGAACAAAATTGTTACAAAAGAAACTTTTTGACAAAAATACTTTAAAATTCAAGAATTTTCCCCCATCTCTCCAATTTTTTCAGGCTGATACATGCAATAGAAGCTGAGGAAAAAATAAAAAAAATGAAATACACGTTTCTCGAGATTGTCCTAAAATGCTGATATTTTGTGAATCTACGATATTTTTTATTCTCTTTCATATGAGCATCGCGATTATCGATTTAGTTTGGGGGCAGTTTTCACCAGCCCATTCGGCTATACCCTTTGAAAGCTCGCTCGGAACGTCGCTCGTTTTCAAAACATGCACTCATGCAATAAAGCTTAACATTATAAACTAATTGCATAAACTACTATTTCGGTATCACGGGAACCCAAAATGTGTATTTCCATTGAAGTCCGGAAATTGATTTTCCGCAGCATTGCATAACTTTCTCGATACAACGTATAATTACTCCGTATAAACGTACGTATACGAGAAAGTAACTAGCGGTGCTACAGCAGCTGATACGTTCCTCGCACAATGTTTAAATCTGAACAATTCGAAAGAGTTCAACAAAACTGAGACCCGCCCTCTTCTTTTAAACTTGTTAGGTTCTATCTGTGGAAAATAGTATATTGTTTATTCAGTGTATTAAATTGAAAATTATTTACGAATATATCTTTGAGAGCACCGTATCTCACTTACTAAAGAGCATTTTCATGCATAATGTATATTTCTATATTGTTTCTGATACAATATACGTTAATACCAAATAAGTTAAAAAGTATTACCACATCACATTCACAATTTATTACTCACAGTTTATTGGACAGGTGCGAGGCACAGCCGTACGACGTTACCTCATTTCCATCACACTTTCATTCGTCAGGCAATCCGCAGTATTCGACGTCCAAACGACGTCTTTTTTGAACCGCTATCGCGCCGTCACTTATCGGGATGGAAATCACGTGATGGAAATCACGTGATCACGCAGGCGACATACGGTCAGGAGACCCCGCTACCGCTCTCAGAATATTGGTCGTAAACTTTACGGCGAAATCGTTCGATTAACAAGAAAACTACTGGGTCAGCCGCTTTCATCCAGTTTTTTTGGTGGATTGTAAAGTGGCGACTCCCGCGTTTTATTGAGGTCACTGTGCGGTGTGATTTATGAGTGGTGGGTACTATAATGTCAATTCAAGGCTTTCGTTTTGCGAGGGGGCTAATAGCTCAAAATCAGGCAAAGTGCAATCGATATAGCGTCTAAATTAGGAGGGTATAAAACGGCGCCTTTATATCGTCCTTCGGTTCTCAGAAAGATGCTTTTGCAAGGTCATAAAAGATGATAATACGTGCTAATGTAAATTACAATAATTGATTAATGGGATAATAAATTATTGTGGTACTGGAGACGGCCACGGTTAGAATATCGTGGATCTATGATCTTCCATAATACTCCTGAATAATGAAGAATATTGAATTATTTTATAGTTTTCTTAATTGATGAACTCTACATTTGCTTATCAAATGATTAAAGTACGGAAAAGAAATTATTTAAAAGCAGTATCTTATATATTATTTCTCAAAGGGCTGTTTGGTCTTTTCAATAAATTGGGCGACATACGAAACCGATCTGTATAAAGAAGCAATGGATTGAAAAATCGTGTTTCTTTTCACCTGCACATGGGACATTCGTATTGAAAAAGTGCGTTAAAAATACGTAAATATTAAAAAAAACGTAGATTTCGGGATCAGCAGTTACTGATTGCCGCGCGATCTTTCGGAAGAAAATTACACTGTCGGACGGTGGCGGGAGCACACAGCGTTCAGCTGTGCCCAGAACCAGTGCGCGTTTTTGAACCAGTGCGTGATTTTCTACATTGAATAGAAATCTTGAAATAGAAGAGGTTAGTAAATCTTAATTTTTGCATACATACAATAATTATTTTATTAACTGATTCCATCAACTTATTTATATATGTAGCCTTTGAATGAAGGTTAGAGAAATACAGTATTATTTTTTCACATATATTACGTGTATTCAGAATGTTCACGTTCACAGCGATTTTGTTTGTTTCTGTTTTAGTCTAGGTTGTATAAGCATGTGAACGTGATCTACATTGAATAAAAATCTTGAAATTGAAGAGGTTAGTGATCTGATTCCATCAACTTATTTATATGTAGCCTTTGAATGAAATAACTATTCACTTAATTGCCCTACATTATTAAAATGTGTTGTTTGGTAAAGTGAAAATTTTGTTTTCTTCTGCAGTATGGCCATAAATGGTTGTGGAGTAAATTGCAGCCACATTGGGGTATTATAGGAAAGAAGAAAAGGTTAGTAGATACATAGTTTAATAATTCATATAGTGTGAGTGGTAATAATATAATTATATATTGTGTATGAATGCTGTTAATTGCACTACATTATGTACATAAATTAAATGGAATATCATTTACAATAACATTATTAATAAATGTGTGTGTGTTTGGAAAGTGAAAATTTTGTTCTCTTCTACAGTCAGTATGCCTCGAGGTAGAAAAATGACGATGGCTTCGGAGCGTAGAAAGAGGAAGCAAATTATGTCGGAAAGAACTCCTGAAGAGATAGCAGAAAGTTCTGAACGCCATTATCAAAATCGTGCCAAACGCCAATGTCTTGAGACCGAACAACAACGCAGGACCAGACTTGATAAACAAAGGCAAAGACAGAGGGAGCTGCGACAGAAGGAAACACAGGCGGAAAGGCAGCGGCAGCTACGCATGTGTAGAACCCAAAAAACTGCACGCAGGTTTGTTAACAGATTGTGTGGAGCAAGATATTGGTTCGGTAGAACAAACCATAGTGACTGTAATGTAGATGAATTTTCTTTGGGAGAAATGAATGAACAGTGTGAGTTTTGTGGGGCTTTACATTTTGCAGCTGAGAAAACAGGTGGGGGATTCAGTAGTTGTTGTCATAAAGGGAAAGTGAGTGAGGAAGTTCTATCACCCATTGAAGTGCCTGATCTATTAAAAAATTTGATAACACGAGGTGATGAAAAATCTAAAAATTATCTGTTGCATATTAGAAGTTATAATAATGCTTTAGCATTTGCATCAATTCAGACAAATTTATTACAATTTTCCAATAGTAGAGGTCCTTATTGCTTTAAAATCCACGGGCAGATTTATCATTCTGTTGGAAGTTTGCATCCTGCTACTGGTGAGCTTCCATCGTATGCTGGATTATTTATTTTAGATACTGAATTTAGAATTGAAAAGATAGAATTTCTTAATTCATTGAATCCATCTGGCTTACCTCCTCACAAACTGACTCTTAAAAAAGGAGCAGTAGTGATGTTGGTTAGAAATCTTAATGCCAAGAAGGGATTGGTGAATGGCACTAGAATGGTTGTGCACAAAATGCACAACAATTCCATTGAAGCACAAGTTCTGACAGGAGAGGCACAGTCTACTTTGGTGTTGATACCTAGAATCGATCTGACTCCATCAGTTCACACCATGCCCTTCAATTTAAAAAGACGGCAATTTCTAGTAAGGTTGTCGTTTGCCATGACAATTAATAAGTCGCAGGGGCAGACTTTCAAAAAAATTGGCATCTTATCTTCCCTCTCCTGTGTTTACACATGGGCAACTTTATGTGGCATTCTCTAGAGTAAGTTTGTTTGCTGATGTTAGGTTACAAATTGAAGATGGCACAAATCAAGGAAAATGTAAAAACAGTTCTAAAGCTTTTACATTGAATATTGTTTATAGTGAAATATTAGATTGATAGCTATTTTAGGATCAATAACTTGGTGGCAGAAATATACATGGACTTTATGGTGACAGATAATAAGTACTGTATGTGAATGAAGGATGGGTATGTGTAATAAAATTTGTGTAACCTGAATTTATGTGATCCGAAAGGGAAACAAATAAAACCTTCAATTCAATTGTTGTAGTGATTCTTACTTTATTTGTAAAGTATTACCAAGAAACAAATTTTGGAAATTAGCTGATTAATAATTTCCAAATACTAGCCTTCAGTTTTTCGCGTGACAAAAAAAATGCATAATCTTTGGATCCTAACTAGAAAGAACCAATCTCTTGCAATGGATAACCTGTGAATGCATTCTTGAATCTTTGTATGTATCTGAGAGTGCTTCAATTTGCCTCTTCTGTCAAGGAAATGATTTTGCACTGATGCTGCTGACTACTGACGTTAGCACAAAGTGAATTGGTAAAATGTTTTGGATATTAAACAATGTTCATTTCAGGAAATATAGTCCAGGTCGTGGTGCTTCTACAATGAAATCTTGCATTACATTCTCTCAGTGGTTTATAATAGGACTCTGAGTGAAGGTTTCCACTTTTAAAAAAAACCTAACGCACCATGGAATTTACCTCTTGGGTGGTGGGGAAACTTTTCCTTTGTACAAAGTTCATGAATCTGGAGATATTGGTAAATATTGAAAATGTAATTAAATTTTCATAAAAAACTAAGTGTATGTTAACCATGATTTGTTATTCTATTTTTGCAGAATTTGAAAATCTCGCTGTTTTTATTAGTCTTGGATAGTTGTTGCTAAAGTATTTCATCAAGAAATTATAACATATGGAAAATACAGTTCTCCAGACAGCACTGTGTTGAAAAAGAACAATATGTTCAGCAAACCGAACAAGAAGGCTATAAGCGTCATAGCTTATGTATTAAACTACATCACAACTTCGAATGTATATAACAAATGTATTGTTTACTTTAGTTCATTCATTTATTTCTTTTATAAATTGAAATTGTACATTCTTTAATTATACACAAGGAAATATTGTATGAACTGTCTCATTTACTTTCTCCCTCATATACTTCATATACTTAACTCCTCCTGTGTGTTACCTAATACAGAACCAAACGTACTTTGTTTCCTTGAGTTAAGCAATATTCAAATGTCATGTTACTGTCAATGATAACATTATATACCTTAAAAAAAGAAATCAATGATTGTTTGAGGTGTGCGTGTCCAATTGGAGCTATTTCCATCAAAGAAAAGTTTTCAGGAAATGGTAAAAAAATGTATCAGTAATATTTTATAAGAAAAATGGAAATAGTCTGTTTTGTTCATTATCATGTGCAGTTGATAGAGCAGGAAATAATACACTTATAAGCTCCCAATTCTGACGATTTTCTCCTAAATTGTTTATCAAGTAACTTTTGAACACCCCTCCTTTTGTTTTCATGTAATCTCTCTGCCAGAACTAGCAATTGATTGATATTAATTGGTGACTCCTTTCTTGAGTAATTAAACAATGCTTTCTCAAAAAACTTTAATTTTGTCCAAAGTATTATTTTTGACCATCACAAATTAATAAAAACAAAACAGACAAAAGGTTTTTTTTAACATAATCACAAACTACGTAGAGTATTTTGATCAAAAAATAAGTGCTTTTACATTGAACCAAACATTACTTTTGAATTGCAACCGAATGTGGGGAAAAAATAAATATTTGTTTGGAAGTGTTCCATTTGAACACTCATAAGTGATGCATACAATTTTTAAGTTAAACAAGATTTCTTGCTCTAATGCTACTAGAGCATAGTTTTTGATTGATTTGCTATTGATTTCTTCATTGCCAGTTATGTTATTAGCCACTTATTGACAACACGATATTCACATCGCCTAATTATGATGAAAATTATGGCATATCGCCATTTTTTAAAAAACATTTAACTCGGTTCACAGTAATTAGTATTCAGTTGTTTAAAAACTTATATCATTTCTTTATTTATTGTGTATATACAACAAATGAAATGAAACTAAATTTTTGGGGTTTCAACATTTCATATGTTCTGTTGTAACTTCCTACAGGTTTCCCTTCAGTGCGATGTAATCGCACGGGTTCAGCTAGTTTGTTAAATATGCCGAAATATTTTAAAAAGTTCATAATTAAAAAAAATATATTTATTTAGAGATATTACATGTACGTTTAAAGTATGTTTGTAATATTTTGTAATTGTTACTCTCGTGTTAAATTAATAATTATATTAGACAGAAAAGAGAACATCGCCTAGTAAGTTAATATATAGTGCACAGTACATTATTTTCGTAATAATGAAATAACTTATATATATATATATATATATATATATATATATACATATATATATATATATACACATACATATACACACCATATGTTGGCATGTTCCATATCGACGAACTCTGATACCATTAAAGATAACGCTTCAGTTAAATGCAATTCCCAATCCACCTAGGGTTCACTGTTGCTGGGGGTTGCAAAGTGACGCGGGGTGAGGTCGAGGAGGATAGAGGGGTTCGGCGGTGCGGGATAGAGAGAGGATGGAGAGAGGGGAAAAGAGTATGAGAGAAAAAGAGAATGAGAGGGAAAAAGAGAGTGAGAGGGAAAATGAAAGAGAGAGGGAGCAAGAAATAGAGAGAAGAGAGGAAACAAGAGAGAGGGGGAAAAGAGAGGGGGCAAGAAGAGAGGGGGAAGAGAGAGAGAGAGGGCAAGACGTCTACGGAGATCTGATAGAAGAGAAGGAGAGGGAAAGAGCGGTAACAAAAGAGAAAGAGGGCAGAGAGTGGGAAACAGTGAGAGAGGGGAAATAGAGAAGGACCAATAGAGAAGGAACAAAAGAGAGAGAGAGGGGGAGGGAATAAGAGAGTGAGGGAACAAGAGAGAGGGAAAAGAGAGGGAACACGAGGAAAACAAAGATGGGCATAGAGAGAGGAGTGGAAAAAAAAGAGAGTGGAGAGACAAAGAGGTTGGAGGATGTGATTAACTCTATTTTCGGCGGCATATTTTGAAACATCACTAGTCGCGGCGGACTGTGAGTCTTCACTTAACTAAAAGTGCATTTAGGCAAAGTACATTAGCAAATTTATTTTCGATATCAAAGGAAATTGCGAAGAAAAGGCAAGAGAATGTTAAATGTAATTTAACAAAAAATTAAATCAACACAAAAGTAACATTTTAACCTACATTTATTAAAAGTGTTTGAAATATTATGTATCACATTAGTAAATTTCTGAATAATATACTTTTATTGAGATTGAACAAATTTAGAAAAAGCTACACAAAAACCTAACACTGCGTTAATAAATTTCAACTTATATTCATATTTCGAATTTTCCTTTTTTTAATAAATTTATTGAAACTAAAAGCAAAAATGTAACGCCAGTTCTTATTCGAACTGAGAGTACGCAATTGTTAATTACTCCGAAACGACTACACTAGTCAAATTCAGAACGAAAGCGTAATTCAAAACAACTGTTTGTAGGAAGTAAAGCTCATTATTACTAAGGTGAAGAATATTAAGAAATAAAAAAAATAAATTTGTGCGAACTCAAAGGTCCGTGCGCGAGCACTGCAGGGCTAATGTTGTCGCTTTAAGCACTGAACAGATTCTCAATCATTGTTCATTGCTTCAACCTGCTATTAAGTTTTAACAACGACGGTCTTTGCACGTTGTCAGTACATCAAAGACGAGTTATTAAAATATTTTAATATTTTAAAATTAACTATATTTGACCAAGCTGAATCGCTTAGTGTCAAAAATCCTGCCACCGTCAGGAGTCGAACCTAGGACCTCCCGGTCAGAGACGCTGCAGTGACATCAGCTGATGCACTGAGATACTTCTCCCGATGCACAGTTATTGATCAGAGCAATGGATTAGGATAGGATCACGGAGTACAGAATTGAAACATAAGATACTGTGATTGTATCCCATGTCAGGAAGCTGACGACACACGAGTAGTAGGAACTTACTTCATATGTAAGCTCTTCTGTCACATTGACCGACTAGGAATGACACCATACGTTAGGAAAGTGCTGCTTGAAGGGTTAAAAGCAACCATATGACAAAAATACAGGAGAGTGAAAACGCCCTTTTTTATGCAGGACTCAACCCTTCAAATCCACGTACCCCATTCACTTCAGCACTTCTGTATTAGCAGCCGTAGAGAGCCGGCCAGGAGGAATCGCGTCCGATTGACTATATGACGGTTTCGTTCTATTGGTTAAAAATCACCCCCTTGTTGAGGATATCAAAACTTGCTATTGCAATCTAACATGCCTATAATCGTATTCCTAATTGTTTTGAAGGTGTTAAACTTGTTTTTAAAATTTCACTCAAATAAAACTCATACATAATTTTTACCGCAACCCGAATCATCTGTGAACCACCAACAAATTAGTTGCAAGTGGCTACACTTGGCACGTGCCAGAAAGCACGCGGCAGGCAGTGAATTCTCAGAGTTTTCCAGAGCCCTGCCAGACAGAGGCGCGTGTCAGAGCCATTTGTTGTGGGGAGCGTCGCGGCTTGAACTGGCGCCAAGTTGCCTCGGCCACCGACGGAACATCCCCTTTAGCCACCGCAGCGTGGGGCGGGTGAGCGGGTGACCAGGCGAGCGGGCGACCAGGCGAGCGGGCGAACAGGCAAACGGGCGGGAGGACGGGCGGAC
This sequence comes from Teleogryllus occipitalis, assembly GCA_011170035.1. Taxonomy (NCBI): domain Eukaryota; kingdom Metazoa; phylum Arthropoda; class Insecta; order Orthoptera; family Gryllidae; genus Teleogryllus; species Teleogryllus occipitalis. The sequence goes on along the minus strand of BLKR01000539.1, from coordinate 161,300 downwards.
TGGGGGTGGGTGGGACGGGGGGTGGGGGACGGGGGATGGGGGGACGGGGGATGGGGGGACGGGTGAACGGGCGGACGGGTGAACGGGCGGACGGGCGGACGGGCGGACGGGCGGTTGGTCGGACGGGCAGGCGGGCGAACTGGTGGGCGAACGGGAGGGCGAACGGGAGGGCGGGCGGGCGGGTGTGTGGACTGGCGGGCAAAGGAGCGGGCAAGTGGGCAGTCGGGCGGGTAAATGGGCGAGTGGGCAGGCGGGCAAGTGGGCGGGCGGGCCATTGGTGCGAAAACGGGCGAAGAAGATTGTTGGGTTGGGGCAGATCTGCGGTGGTACGAGAGTGGGAATGTGGCGTGACGGAACGGAACGGAACGAGTTCCAACGAGATGAGACATAACGATATGGAACGTTACGGGAAGAAAGGAGAAAAAAGAAGCGAAGAGAAGCAAAAAGAAGAGAGAAGCGAGGAGAAAATAAAGAAGAAAAGAGAAGGGAAGCGAAAATAAAATAAAAGAAGCGAACAGAAAATAAAAGATGCGAGGAGAAGTGAAGAGAAGAGAAGCAAAGCGAAGAGAAGAGAAGCGAAAAAGAGAAAAGAGAAGAGAAAGGGAAGGGAAAACGGAAGAGACGTGGGAATGTGATGGCATGGAGGTGTTGGGCCGTCAGGACTCAGAAGCGCGGGTGCGTAGAGATATGCAGGCGCAAAGAGGAGGCGTGTGGGGGTGGGGATTGAGGTGTATGGCGGCGTGTAGATGTGGAATCCTGGGCATGTGGGAGCGTGAAGATTTGAGGCGTTTGGGAGTGACGGCTTTGGGAACTGAGGCGTTGTGGGTTGGAGCGTAGGAACGTGGAGGTTCGGGGGTGTAAAGATGTAGGAGCTGCAAGGGTGCAGATGCGGAGCTGGGGAGAGTGAGGTCGCTAAGGCGTATGAGTGTGAAAGCGTGGAGGCGTGGTGATGCGGATTGGATTGGATTGGATTGATGCCTTATTTTACGTGGCGAGACTCAGGCCATGAGACCTACTCTTCCGTCTGACCCGTCGTGGAGGCCTTGTCTGGAATCTGAGGCTACGAGCTCGAATACATAAAATAATTACACTTGGTCGTGCTATTTATCAATGCACGTTTAGTGCTGTTACGTGCTGAGTTTGTAGCAATAATTTATTCACTTACAATTATAACGCTTCTTCCGAAGAAAAGAATAAGTTTCCACGTAAAATATAGGTATCTTTATGCTTAGGTCAAACAAGCAGACATTGTTCTCGAATGGTCCCTAGTTCTCTAGTGCACCGGTTGCTCCAAAGGTTTAACACTTGTAGTAATTGATGGCGCGACGAGAAATGAGAAAGGGCCTGGTTTTTGTGAGACTGCATTCAATGACGGCATTATCAACTGATGTCACTGCAGGGCTTCTGACCGGGAGGTCCTAGGTTCGAGGCCTCACGGCGGCAGGATTTTCGGCACTAGCTTTTCAGATAGGTCGAATTCAGGCGCTGTCTGGAGGACAATTCTAGCGGCCGGCTGCTCTGATCGGTAGTTTCCCGTGGTTTCTTCGATCAACACCAGGCGAATGCCGGAGCAGTACCCTAAAAAACGGGCCACGAACCGCGCGCGATCTGACCTTCCTCTTCCTTGTCCTATCCTCTCCCCTTAGACACACACTTACACTAACATGCACTACAGTACCACATATTCCGGGAGACCGGTCGGGAGCTTAGAGCTTGTCCCAGCTGGGGCGGTGCCCTGCTGGTGGGAGAGTCCTGGTTAGGGGGAAACCCCACTAGCCGACGGTAGGTCGGCGCCGGATCTCGCCATCCAGCGGGGGAAGATCACCGCCATCTCCCGAGAAAAAACATGCACTACACTAACGGGGCTAATGACAGAAGCAGTTGACGCGCCCGAAACACGAAAAAATCAATCATTCAATGACGGCATTGAATGATGGCGACTGTTTGTGGACATAAAATGCATGTTTTACCTTTCACTATATAGCAGTAATTCGTTAAAATATTTTTTCAACTTTAAATTACATACAAATTGTGTTTAAGTGTTCTTTTGGCAATTTTGATATAGAATTTGTCAAAAATAATTTTCTGAAGAAAATATAGTACAAAGCAAAAGACAGGTATAATAATGGATATTTTTCATTCGTAAATCTAGGATTCTCAAAGTTTATTGATCAAAATATCGATTTAAAAATGAGGATAGACTGTGAAGGTAAAGGAAAACACCATGAGAGTGTGATTAGTTACCCATAACTTCTGCACGTTCACAACCGTTGTAACTGACGACCAAATGGGAATTAACATTAAGAATAGTTGTAGGTAATTCGCAGTTCGCGGACGTAAAGGTGTTGCGTAGGCACTTGCTATCTAAAATACCCAGCACTGCTATCTCTCAAAAAGGATCCGTTGACCTAAGAAAATGATCAGTAGTTAATTTGAACGTTCCTTTAACGATATGACTTGCATTCATTTCAAACACATTCTGTATTTTTTGAATATCATCCTGTATATCTTAAACGGGGTTACACGGATTATGGAAACGTAAATTAACACAGTTGATTCTATCTAATTTGATGCTAATTCGAATTATTGTATAATTAGTATAAACGTATTTCCGTGTAAATTTTTATATTCCCGTTAAACTAAAGTAAAATTTTGTATTAAATCAACAGCATTCAATACGTGTGGGATGGGAGAGAACAGGATTGACGATAAAATTAAGATGACAATGGAGATAAGTAAAACTTAAAGAGATGAAGCACCGGCAAGTGAAATAGTCTCTTCCGCAACGAGGTTCGTATTCCCAGCTGATTTCGGTGACGCACCATTCCAATAACGAACCTCAACAATATAAAAAGTGAAATTGATTTATTTCACTACTTATGTCTACTGATAGTCAAAATGGTGAATTGAAGACGCACCAAACTCACTCTACGTTAAACTAAACTCGTTCATCGTGAAAGGAAGGTAACAAACTGGAAGAGTGAGATTATCAGTAGCATACAACAATTTCATTTTTTTATTCATTGATGTGTAGATAAGTGGCATCCATCCATTCAGATACTACAAGCATAATATTTGGTTATTAATTTGAAGTTAGACACCCGTTGCTATGAAAATGGATGAAAGCTTATTATAAAAGCACGACGTAAGACTTATTGAAATATTTCAACTCTAGAATGCAAAATTTCAAATTATACCGCTTCGGTATAATCGTGAAGTAATCGTGAGAATTTAACTGTAAAAAGCAATCTGTGAGAATTCGATGGAACGATGGACTCGGTCGAGCATTAATTCGGGCACGCACTCGATTTTGTCAGAATAAATGGTTTGTGGTCGTAGCACAAAGGGATCAGCCATTGTGAATCTCGCATTGATTTTGTCTGGAAGCCAAAATGCAGATTTTAACCCAATTTCTTAATTGCGGTTCGAACTTCGCTCTCATTGGCCGAAAGCACACCCGCACTACATTATTGTTACAAGAGTAACATTCCTTTGCCTATACTTTATTGCCGTATTTCTCCTTTTTGTAACGACAAGGTATACAAGTGACTGTTGCAACTTTAGTTGTATAATTTTACGCTGTTAAGCAGTGAATGTAAAGGAAAGATCATCGTATGCGTTTTTCAAAACATGGAAACATGTGAAATGAATATCAGTGAATATAGTGAAGCTTGCTGGAAGAAGACAATGTGCTTTACATTCTCAGATATTTCTGCATGGGGACATCTACTACTGTAATCCATTGGAGGAGAAGTTTTTGAAAAATTATAATAGAGGAAATATTTTAATTTAGGGGAGAGGATATGTTGATTCAGAGAAACGTGTTGAAATGTAATGAATAATGCAGAAGAACATTTAATTTTTAAACTAAAACTAAATACAATTCTCGTTAAACATATATTAATCGCACAAAGAGTGAAATGTTAAATTTTTAAACAATTAGGTTTAATATTAGAATACATCAAGAGTTATTCTTTAGATCTAAATAATAAATTAAAAAGGAATATACTCATGGGAAAATTCTTTAGAAGGAAAAATTCTATAATCTTCTAGATCAGGCATGCGAAGGTCGCGGACAAGGTAACAAGCTTACTGGAGCTCGTGGGCAAGGCGTCCAGAGAAATTGGTGTGTGATTTAAAAGGAAGGGTTGTACAAATTGTCCTAGAATGGCGGTACGTCACTGGATATCTGGATCATGTCATCTTTTAGAGAAGTTAATTGGCAGTTATTGACACAAATTTAGTTTAATAAATACCATTTTCTCTCTAAAGCAAAGAAATGATCTACTGAAATAAAATAATAGATAACAATCGGATTTCAAACCCTCAATTGGGAGTAAATTTAAACATTTTGAATCAAAAGCATCTTGATTTTGTAATCGTGTTTACTTAAGAGTAGTATAATAGTATTAACGTTCAGTTTCGGAGGTTTAACAGACCAATATTCTAGTTAAAAGCGCTGCACATCCGTAAGCAAGACTAGTTAATTTATTTCACGTTATTAATAAATACAATTAATTATTCAATGTTTTAAAAATAGAAAACAAAGTAGAGACAAGGAAAGAAATGGTTATCCAAACATATTCTTGTCACTTGGCAAACCTGTTTATACAATTAAGAATTTAAAAATAAAATGAAAATGAAATAGTAATTAATAGTAAAGAATATAAACAAAATTAAAATCCCGGTTGTTTGATGGAACAAATAGGACAACCACGGTTTCGTATGCAGCCACTATTCCGCCCCTCACACCGCTCAGCTTGCGCGTGTAAGCCCGTTTTTGGATTTGGAGGGAAAATGAGAGCGGAGTCGGGGAAGTTGCCCATGCTTGTAGGAGCGTCGGGCAAGTAGCTCGTGCGGGCACGGTTTGAAATGCCAGTTTTAGATCATTTAAACTGATAGGTAGTGATCTGCCTTTTACTAAATTAGCTTCGTACCAACTTCGAAACCTTTGCTTTTTCAGTTAACTACTACTATTAGTTTCTCAATTAATGTATTATTACAATTATTATGAGAACTGGCAACTATGAGCGCAACACATTAAAAATAGTATTTTATTTTATAAGTCTCTGAAATAATCCATTATGAGCAAGTTAGTTAATTAATCACGACCGTGTTTGTGCGTGTGTGATAAAGAGCACATAATGGTCTTTCAGTCATGTGTAATATACAATATTTTATCGTATCCGATCGCCTTGCAACGTTTTCAGTTTGTTCTCTTCTACAAGTAGGCGTAATGATGAATTGTATTATATCGATTTCGACGGTACATGGGAGGTATTGGAAGGTATATTTAGAATTGACAATCGCCGAATGTTGCGAGAAAATGGAAGATATTTCTGAAAGTATTAAAAGTAAAACTGCCATGGAAGATTTACTACCCAGTAAATCTAAAGATATATACTTTATCGTAAAAAATACGACATTTCCAAGAAGAGAAAGAAATATTAAGAACTTCTACGACGGAGTATATTAGCCAACATTGCAGCAAAAGTAAATACCGGTACTTAGTGTACGTTCGTAGAAATATGTAAGTAAAGTCTATTATAGTTTGTTATTTCATGAGGGTGTGTAATTTTCATTAATACATTTTTTAAGTATAAGTGTGTAAAGTACACGTACATCCCCTTAGTTTTCAATTAACTAATGTTTTGGTATGCATCATATTTTTTGTTTGCCAGACGTACTTCTGCTGTCGTTAAGCGTGATAATTGATTGCTGCTTTATTACAGGGCTGTAACAAAGAGTTATTTTACTGTCTCCGGACACAGCCTATAAAGGCAATTGAATAAGATAAATATTTCTCCATATCTGCTATACTGCTCCCCTTTACATGTTTTCTTGCTTCACAAATAATTAAACTTCATATGTATTAGTGAGTACGGTTCATAACAAAAGGTTTATTATTTTTGGACTATTGATAAATTCTGATAAAATATTTTTAAACTATTACATAAATAAATGAAACATTTTAAAATTAATTTATGTAGCTACTTTTTTACTTGGCAAATTTTTCTTAACTGGTCACCGTCTTGAATACTTTGAATAACATTTGGACATTTGAATAACGTTTTCGAAGTCACGAGATAATGAGTGCCTTACCTCATTGTGTATTAATGAAATAATTATTAAAACATAATTAATAAAAATAATGAAATTAATTACGTAATATAATTACAATTCATTAACCGTATAAATGAACAACAGAAAAAATTAGACGCACGTCACTAGAAAACTATGTTTCGGGGCTAATAAACATGTGGTTTACAAGATCAAAAAAATATATAAATCAATGCAAAGTATGTTTTCAATTCAAATGAAGCAATGAAGAACTTGCTATTATATAACCCAAAATTATTATCGTTTGTTTATGTCTATACGGTGAACATTTTGTAATACTTCAGAATTACAGTTCTGCTTGACCTTAAAATTAGTCCCTCTATATTTCAACTGTGATAATGGGCACTCTCCTTTTTAAGAGTTTTTTTATTAAGCGTTAAAATTAGTCTTTTTAATGCCAAAAAAATATTACTACAGTATATTATGCGAGATATGAAATAGTAACAAAGGTCGGCGTTTACCACCATTTGACCGATCATTACTGGCTTGCCACTCTTTTTCCGGAGATCACGCGCTTTACCGTTTGTAGACAGGTTCAAACATTTCTCAGGTTCAAAAAATTTCTAAATCCAATATTTATGTTTATAATCCAAATACGGTATGTATTTTTTTGAAGAACCCTTCCTGAGTATCCTCAGTTGTTAGTTTCCAATATTATTGTCTTCAAACATTGTACATGTATGATGAATTGTAGTTAAGAAATTATTGTATACACTATGTAACATAAAATCCCTTGAAAGACATAATAATTGTCGAACAAGGATAATAAAAACTATTTTAAAAAACCGTTTGTAACGACCTGTTACGGCCTCACGGCCGGCGACCGGTCGTGACTGCCAATCGCTCGGCCACCACTGGCGTCCCAAGGTATGGATGATATTTCGGAGTCAATTTCAGATGCTATATACGAGTATCAACAAATAATGCTTGATTGTAATTAAAAAATTGATCAGCATTCTCCAGTTTACAAAATTTAATTTCTGAAAGAAGTAGTAAATGTAATTTATATTTAAATAATATGAGTATCCTTTACATTTATACAATCATTCAGTTTAATGAAATAGTAATCTCATCATTTAGTTTAGGGAAACGATTGTAACCTTTGCAACTTATTTTGGTTGCATCATCAGGTATAGTAAAAGGCATCAGGCATTTTCTTCAACGAGATTCACGTCACAACTTTACACGAATTTGAACTCTCGGTAACCTTATTCACGTATCATTTGGTGAACAATGTTTAACCAACATTTATAATAACGACTTACATTGATATCAAAATACTGAAAAATATTTATTTAATAGGTTCTTCGAAGTCTCACCGATCATCAAACTCGTCGTGAATACGTACAACATTGCCAATCCTTGTTCTGTTATAAAGTCTCAAATTTGTCTGCAAAATTAAGCGCAACACGTGTGGATAGCGCAGAACATATTCCCGACTCATGACGAAAGCGTTAAAGTGATATTCCGCGAAAAATAAAACCAATTTTCACAGAATTAATTTATGGTGAAACAGTGCAACATTTCTGCAGTACATTTTTCATCAGTGTGCGAAGACACACTTTGGACAAATACATTTTGTGTAGGTATTCCATTCGTCTTAAATGTACTTCGATAAAATGAAACCATAAACGAAGTTCAGACCAATACGGTGACTAAAACGCTTTGTCTAGTTTTGAAGATATGTTTTCGTGAAAAATATGGTGAATATTCACAGAATCTTCGTAATGTTTTCGACTTTATTTAATGTTCATTTACATATTATGAGCTTTTACTAACCTATTGGAACATTCTGTACATTGTATTGTTATATTCTCTTGAAAATATACTGCATGATCAATTACAATATTAGAAGTATTCGTACAATGTATTTCAATATTGTAATATAAATAGGCTAAAAGGAATGGATGAAAATATTTTAGTTTTTAAATGTTATTATACTTTACTGTCGTAACTAACTAGTTTATTTTAAATTACTCTTCAAATTTATTTTATGAGCCTTTAATTAGTTCAAAAAGTATCTCCATTAATCAATTAACTGTTGCTTTTCAACGAAGTAATCAATTAATTGAAATCGGTTCTTATTTGGTTTACAATTAATCGATTACAATTACCTGAAAATATTTTGGCGTCAATACGGGCTGCGATCAAAGCCCGTGCAACAGCCCGGCACCCGGGGAGGCTCAGCTGATCTGCACTTATACGAAAGGATGAAGACGACCGGTCGAAATGTCAGTTAAATGCTCATCGATATTAGAGTGGTTGTTTTCCGAATGCCGAGCTCTAGCAATTCTGTGAAGACAGCACCTCCCCCTTAATGCGATTTTTTCAAATTTTCAATTCACATTAATTTTTTAAACTTAAATTTGAAATTTGTTTTTAATTGATTCTTATTCGTGGAATACGTAATTAAATTTTATTGAAATTCGATTGGTAATTTTACTGTCAAATAGGAGCACAAAAATGTCGTTTCTATTAACAATAATTAATAGTTGTTTCGTCCGAGTTTCCCATTTGCAGATTCTGCTTCAGAGATAGAAAATCACAACAACTGGGTGTGGAAGCCATCGGGAAACATTAATTACATTCATCTGCGGGCAGCTCGTTGCGGATGTTTCACAGGCGATGATAAAATCTCACCGAAATCACAAATTTCATTAACGAGGCGTCACAGCTCTAATGGCTTGGAGGAGGGGTTAGGAGAATGCTCTGACCCACATTTTTCAGATCTGGGATTTTTTTATCTCTTTAGAAACTTCCACGAATAACAGTAAACGTAGAGAGTTCTCAAAAATATTCCAATATTTTTTTTGTGCAAGACATTTTATTGCTTTGACAAGGCTTCTTTGTTAACACACAGCAAAAATAAATGAAAAGGTTTTATATTACTTGTAAAGGACTTATTAATAATGAATGTACTTTTTTCGAGAAATAATTTTTTCTCATTTAATATAAACAGTTTTAAATTTTTTATAAAGAAGGCGTAAATATGTTTCATGTTTCAAACGGCAAAACAAGATAATTTTTTTTATGTTGCGTAAAGTGTGCGAACATAATCATGAGAAATTTGGGCAATAAAGGATTGGAAATTGAATACCACGATTGACAATAGAACACTACAAGAGAAAATAAATATGGCTTTCATTGTAAAGGAAATATTTTGTAAATTATGTATGTTGAGAGCATTTTAGGTTTTCGGTAGAGCGCCGACACGATCATGTCGTAGTTGTAATTATTGTGAGTAATTGTTACCACGAAATACTTTACATAAAAATCGATCACATTATTTGAAAATGCAAATTAAACCAATATTCCCACAAAAATGATATTTCCATTAATGGAGCGCTATGAATGAAAATGAAGAATGATTAATTTTTAGTTGCGATCATTTTCAATTAAGAGAAAAATTTCATTTTACGTATATGATTGGTCAGGTATCTATAATAAAAGAATTAATGCTTACCAATGTTTATAGGTTATGAAGGTGGTACAAACAAATTATTAAAATTCCTAGCGAATATGGCGAATCGAAGATAACTTACTTTACCAATGAACATTACGCGAAAAATATAGGTTCAAATAACGATGTTACAAAATTGATATTTTGGAATTTTTAGACAATTTTCCCTGCAATCGTTGGTGTTCGCTAGACACCAACGATATCTCAGGGAGAACCTGCTCATTGGAAATGAAAATATCGATGTTATTGTCTTTATTATTCATCATTGACTGGGTCATAACGTTGCCATTACCATGCACGGATTAAACCTTGCAGCAGTCAAATCGAATAAAACTTTGTTCAGTATTGTAGTGAATATCGTCAACCTATTCTTTAATTTGACTATACTTTCTTTGATGCCGGTTCACACGTGATAGTTATTAATGAGAACTATTTGTTTACTCTGATCATTAACGGAATGATGAAGTATTTATGATATTTATATAGAATGCTTAAGAAAACCTATTTACACAATATTACAAAGCCTCTAAAAGTACACACTACATAGATATATATTTATTATTTTTGCAGGTAGATAAATACAACCTGGTGGCAGAACACTCCAATTTTCATGTAACAATTAGGAATATTAATACAGTGTAACTTTAAACAATTTTAGGATAATAATAATTATATTAATAATAATAATATAAAAAGCCGAGAGTAGGTCGGCGCCGGATCTCGCCATCCAGTGAGGAAGATCACCGTCATCTCCCGAGACAAAAACATGCACTACACTAACGGGACTAATGACCAAAGCAGTTGACGCTCCCGGAAACACGAAAAAAACAATCAATCAATCAGTCATGAGACTAAGTTCCTAACAAAGTGGTTGAAGCTCGCTACCCGGGGGCTGGGTGTTCGTGACTTAAACGAGGCGTTGCTTGCGCGAAATCGATGTGAGGACGCGCGCGAGCGAGGCATGCATTCACGCCTCAACGCACGCGGGGGTGGGGGTGGGGGTGAAGGGCAAGGCGTGAAGGGCGTGTATGTCCGGGAGGCGTTATTGAGCATCCTTGGCGCCGCGCCCGGCCACGCCCTCAACGGCCCTTCACGTTTCAACCCCCCATTGATCGGCCCCTCACGCATTCCAGCAGAAATCATTGGTATTGTAACCCTGTTGTTTTGTGCAAAGTCCACGTTTTTTACAAGTGTGTAGAGTTATCGTGCACAGCAATTACTCAGATATGGGTCTTGTACGTGTGATGCATGATATACCCTCGTTTGGTTAGTTGTTAGCACGTCAACTTCTAAGGTTATATGTCCCGTAAGTGTAGTGCGTGTTTTTGATCGGGAAGTGCCGGTGAACTTCCTCCGCTGGATGGTAGGGTCCGGTACCGACCTACCGTCACTTAGCGGAGTTTTCCACAACTAGGTATCTCCTACCAACAGGGCACCGCCCCAGCCGGGACAAGCTCTAAGCTCCCAACCGGTCTCCCGGACTATGTGGTAGTGTAGTGCATGTTAGTGTGTGTGTATGTAAAGGGTGGGGATAAAACAAGGAAGAGGAAAGAAAGACCGCGCGCGGTCCGGGGCCCGAGTTGATCGGAGAAACCACGGAAAAGTACCAATCATAGCAGCCGGACTCTAGAATTGTCGTCCAGACAGCGTCTGGATTGGAGCTTGTGTGGAAAATCTTGCCAATGTGGGGACTCGAACCAAGAGCTTCACGGTCATATTATGTCTTATCCAAATGATTTCTAAACGAATTAAGTAATAATTTCTGAAACAATTTTTGAGTTATACTACTAATGTAAGACTAACTCGTCTATAATTTTGCACTTCATATTTTGTTCATTTTTACAAATTTGCACTTTAAAGCAGATGTACCACCATCCGGTACACTTTCGTTGTTGATAAATATATTAAAATATGACAAAACATAGTATAATTGTCTCTCCTGACATCTTTAACATATCGGTTAAATTTTATATCATCCGGCCCACAAAACCTACCATTTTTCATTTTCTTACAATGTAATGTATTTCCGATTGATACATTTTGAATATGCTCAAAAAGGTGTTGTAGTACCCTAGAATAATTTGACCTACTTTTTGTTTGTGTTCAAACATAATTAAGTATTTAATTTTCTTACAATGTAATGTATTTCCGATTGATACATTTTGAATACGCTCAAAAAGGTGTTGTAGTACCCTAGAATAATTTGACCTACTTTTTGTTTGTGTTCAAACATAATTAAGTATTATTGTTGAAAGATATTATAGGTTTGAAATATATGAGTTATATTTTAAGTTTGTAGGGTTTTATTTTATCTTCTACGTTTCCACACGTCCAAGTACAATACAAATTTGTAATACATTTCCTATTAAATGTAATAATTCAAATTACATTGGCACATTTTGCTTAATAAATTTTTTACACTTAAGGAGGGAAAAGGTCACCTTACAAGGTTTGCAACTCTAGAATATTAAGATATTTCTATAGTCTCAACATCGTTGCAAATCTCACATTTACTCACATTTACAAACCTCTTGCGACAGAAACCTACGAAACTGCACGGAAACAACTACTAGAAGCAATGTACAATCCTTCCTTCTCTGCTTTTGTCGAACCTCATCGTCATATCATGAAGAGAACCATCCCTCACAACAGGAAGCGCCACCCGCTTGACATATTCACCCTACCTCCACCTTCTCCCACAATATAGCTACGTAGACCATACGACCAGGCACCTGGACAACCAGCACTTCTGAAATAACTTATCTCTCTACTAAACGACTTGAGTTCCCTAAAATCCAGGAATGCCCCCTTTTTCCAACAATCTCCATACTCCATGTACAGTTTTACCAATACCATAACAAAACAACCAATCGCGACGCAGTACCCTCAAATAAAATAAATCCTCTAAAACCCCTTTAACGAAATAACCCATCGGACATGTTCCCAGCCCTAAAATACACCTGCATTAAAATAACCTGTGATCCCCTCCTACACTTTAATTAAGAAACCTACCTCCTCCCACAATACCATCCCTTTAACAAAATAACCTGTCTAAATCCCAGAACTAACAAATTAACCCGTCTTCTCATGTCCAAATCATCACCCATCCGTTAACGCTTCTCATACGCCATTCTCTCCTATCAACAGTTCATCTGAGGAATGGAGAGATAAGAAAGATTGTTTTTGCACCATGTTCAAATCACACACATGCTGAGGAGTACAATCTCTGTACAGGCAGCACGACTAAGCACACACATACGCAGAACCCACATTTGTGGCATATGATACGGGTCGCGACAGAGCGCAACCTACATACTCAGTTAGATTGCGGTCATCCCACGCTTCTTAGAAACAGCTTTGCTCGTGGCAGCTCTCCCACGCACGTCGCGTGGGCGTTTCTTCATTTGCACTGCGTCCTCAAACGCTACCTTTGCCTTCGTGGTAGACGTTCACGATTCCGCGATTCCTTTAAGAACAAACCCACGCGCACCATGTGCAATTTGCAAACGCATTTGAACCCGTTTGCCCCGACTAGAACGCATCAGGTTTGTGGTAAAATCTGCATGACATTGTGTCTGCTCTGGAACGTTCCGTTTTCAACTACTGCTTATTATTATTCACTGATTGATAGATTGTGATTCTGGGCGCGTCAACTACTATATTCATTAGTCCAGTAAGTGTAGGGCGTGTTTTTGCTCGGAGGTTGCGATGATCTTTCCCTGCTGGATGGCAAGATCCGGCGCCGACCTACTGTCAGCTATTTGGGTTTCCCAACCAGGTATCTCTCAACAGCGGGGCACCGCCCCAGCCGGGACAAGCTCTAAGCTCCCGACCGGTCTCCCGGAATATGTGGTAGTTTAGTGCATGTTAGTTTAAGTGTGTGTGTGTGTGTAAGGGGAGAGGATAAGACAAGGAAGTGGAAGGAAAGATCGCGCGGTCTCTGGCCCGTTTGTTAGGGTACTGCTCCGGCATTCGCCTGGTGTTGATCGGAGAAATCACGGAAAACTACCGATGAGAGCAGCCGGCCGCTAGAATTCTCCTCCAGACAGCGGCTGAATTCGAACCGGCTGAACAATGTTTTAGTGGCAGTTGACGAATGCACTCACTGCGCAGTCGATGTTTGTACGTGTTCCTGGAACATTCCCCTGACCGTGGCGCGTCCGATGAGTGACGTGGGAGGCGGCGAGTGGGAGTGCCGCAAACGGACACGCGTGGGCGGGAACCACTGTGCGCGGGTCGGACGCTCCCAGCCCTGTTATTCCTATGACGCGACAGGAAATGGAAACATTGCACGCGGTCCGTAGCCTGCAATTTCAGGTACTACGCCGGTATTCACTTGGAATTATTTGTATTTGATTTGATTTTTTCGTGTTTCCGGGCACGTCAACTGCTTTGGTCATTATTCCCGTTAGTGTAGTGCATGTTTTTTCTCGGGCGATGGCGGTGATCTTCCCCCGCTGGATGGCGAGATCCGGCGCCGACCTTCCGTCGGCTAGTGGGGTTTCCCCCTAACCAGGACTCTCCCACCAGCGGGGCACCACCCCAACCGGGACAAGCTCTAAGCTCCCGACCTGTCTCTCGGAATATGTGGTAGTGTAGTGCATGTTAGTGTGTGTGTGTAAGGGGAGAGGATAGGACAAGGAAGAGGAAGGACAGATCGCGCGCGGTCCGTGGCCCGTTTGGTAGGGTACTGCTCCGGCATTCGCCTGGTGTTGATCGTAGAAATCACGAAAAACTACCGATCAGAGCAGCCTTCCGCTAGAATTCTCCTCCAGACAGCGACTGAATTCGACCTAGCTGAAAAGCTAGAATGGAAAATCCTGCCGCCGTGGGGAGTGGGAACCTAGGACCTCCCGGTCAGAGGCGCTGCAGTGACATCAGTTGATGCACTGACCTACCGCTCCCGGTGGAATTATTCGGAAAAAGTACTGAAACCACTGATCAGAAGCAGATATCGGGAGACCAGTCTGGAGTTTAGAGTCCCGGCTGGGGCAGTGCCCCGCTAGTGGGAGATACCTGGTTAGGGAAAACCCCGCTAGCCGAAGGTAGGTCGAAGCAGGATCTCGCCATCCAGTGGAGAAAGGTTACTGCCATCTCCAAAGGAAAAAACATGCACTACACTTACAAGACTAATGACCTCAATAGTTGACGCGCCCGGAATCAATAAGAACCAGCCAACAAACTACTGATCAGATCACTGATCAGTCGGCCATTAAAATGTGACCCTGGCCATTGTCAATTTCCACTCCCTACGTAAGAGTTAAAAAATACGCTCAATGTCGGTTCTCGAATTTAAAATCTCAAATCTACACGAAAATGTAGCTTTTCCAATCGATCACTTATTCATATGCCAGGTATCGTGCAGCTAGAGGGCGTATTAACTTGCGCATGGCGCGGGCGGCGGGGTTGATGTGAGAGGCGGTGAGTGGGAGCGCCCTCTCTGCGTCTTAAACCACTGACCTGAACAGTCTGCCCATGAAGTGCAACTCTTCACATTACCCCTTTCGACCGAGTTATTATCTAGGAGTTCAAAATCCGCCCAACGGATCAGGAGAGGTGTCTTAGTGTATGAGTCCTAGGTTCGAATCGCGACGATGGAAGGATTTTTGACACTAGCTTATCGGCAAGGTCGGATTCAGTCGCAGTTTGGAGGAGAATTCGAGCGATCACCTGCTCTGATCGGTAGTTTTCCGTGGTTTCTGCAAATAACACCAGACAAATACCTGAGCAGTATGTTAACAATCGAGCCACGGACCGCCTGCGATCTTTCCTTTTTCTTCCTTGTCCTATCCTCAGCCCTTAATTACACTAACTTATACTAAAATGCACTACACTATCACACACTTCGCGAGACCTACAGGGCGATTAGAGCTTGTCCCAGTTGGGATGGTGTCCCGCTGATGGGAGGTACCTGGTTCGGGAAAATCCTGCTAGCCGACGGTCAGTCGGTGCCCAATCTTGTCATCCAGCGGGGGAAGATCACCGCCACCTCACGAGAAAAAAACAAGCACTACACGTATCGAACTTACAACCTAAACAGTTCATCTCAACAGTTCACTTAAACAGTTCACGTAAACAATTAGTGACTTAAGCAGTTAATGATCTAAACAGTTGATGACCTAAACAGTTAAGGATCTAAACAGTTAATGACCTAAACAGTTAATGACCTAAACAGTTAATGACCTAAACAGTTAATGACCTAAACAGTTAATGACCTAAACAGTTAATGACCTAAACAGTTAATGACCTAAACAGTTAATGACCTAAACATTAAACACGCCCGAAACCACTAACAATCAATCGATCAACACATCGTCGATATTCGAACCTTAAACCTCGCGATCTTCAAAGCTTTACAGCAGGTGCACGAAAACATCGCTTTCCCAATCGCTGGCTTATTCACATGCCAGGTATCACGCAGCCAGAGGGCGTATTAACTTGCGCGGGCGACGTCGGTGGATGCGGGAGTGGGCGGCGAGTGGGAGAGCCGCAACCGCCACGCGTGGGAGGCCATCCGCAGAGGGCGGGGGGGGGGGGGGTAGGCTGCCCCCTCGCAACGCGCATTCTCCCTATGACGCGGCTGCGAGCGCGCAAATCCGCTGCCGACAGTTCCAATCCGGCGCATTTGTTTGTGGTGCGATCCCCGCACATGCGTTTGCTCTCTGCCGCGCCCGCCGGGCTCGCCCGCTCTCTTCTCGCGCTGTCAACACGCAGAGGAACTTCGTTTGGGAAGCCTGCTATGTAGAGGGCGGCCCGGGTAGCACTGGTGCAGTGGTTAAGCGGAAGCCTAGCCTCTTGTAATCACACGATTACTACTACTGTTGTTGTTGTTATTATTATTATTATTATTATTATTATTATTATTATTATTATTACTATCATTATTACTATTATTATTACTATTATTATTATTATTATTATTATTATTATTATTATTTTCTCATCTTACTGGCTCATTTAAATGAATTGCACAGATATACAAAATCAAAGCACAATACATCTATTTTTTAAAAAGAATTTATAATACATTGTTTCCCCATGAATTTCAGCACTATCCTTGTTGTTGAAAAAACAACTGCCTTCTGCATGGGTTTGTACAGGTCTTCATTCCAACCCAGTTGCTTAAGGCCCCAAATCAGAACCTTAGGAATGACTTATTATTATTATTATTATTATTATTATTATTATTATTATTATTATTATTATTATTATTATTATTATTATTATTATTATTTTACTGGATCATATAATGAGGTGTAATTTTGATAAAATAAGTATAAAACGCATGTAACTCTCATTGTATTTTGGGTAAAATATGTAATTACATTTGCTAAAAGGTCAACTTTTTCAGGTACTAACGGAAATGAAACGTGAATAAATAGTTTGATTTGACTTTATTGAGTTAACTTAGGAAAATATGTAATTACATAATTATTCAGGCCCCCATTACTAATGAGAAACTCAGAATTGAAGATAGGAAAAATGAATTTGAAATATTCTGGAATTTAGTCATATGAAGCAAAAGCTTTGCTCATTGCCAGTAAAATAAGAATCAGCGGAGTAAAACAAAGAGAGAAAGGAGAAAGCAGTCAACTAGTTTGGGGTTCAAATGTCGTGTTTTTACCATTATTAAAATTTAGTGTACAAGCTCGGAATAATTATCCATGTTTTTCTGTAATGAAAAAATTTCTACGCCAAAAATAAAACGAATTATTTAAAAATCTAGAGAAAAAAAATTAATTTTATTAGGCATGGTTATTTCGCTGAGCTGAATGAAAGGGCATAGCCAAATAAGGCGGTGAAAAGTGCCCCCAAACCGAATAGATAATCCTGACGCTCATATGAAAGAATACAAAATGACGTAGATTTACAAAAATATGTTTGCTTGTTTAAAAATCTGAAGAAAATATACGTTATATAATATTATAAGGCCCATTTTAGGGGGCAAAATTGAGACAGTACTACAGCGTTATCACGTAAAAAATGAATATCAAAAACTTATTTTTTTCTATATGAATTTGGCATCAAAATTTGTTGAAAAAAATACCTTCAAATTGACCTATGCTTCCCCGTCTCTAATTTTCAGCCTGATACACGCAACAGATGCTGAGAAAAAAATAAAACATGCAAAACACGTTTCTCGTATTTCTGCAACAGATTTCCCTTGGAGGCTGATAAAAATTCTAAGTCCCCGACTTAGTGAGAGAGAGAAAAAAATAAAACATGCAAATCACGTTTCGCGTTGTATCTCTGCAACAGATTGGCCTTGGAAACTGATCACACAAAAATTCTAAGTCCCCAACTTAGTGTACAGTTAAGATCTGCTTATCTTCATATTCTTCGAAAAAACAGACAGATTAGATTACTTCAATCCACATAATTTCCTCACGAACAAACATAAATATTTATTGTTCCCAAGTTTTTAATTCGCACGCCTGTTTTTCTAATGCAGATCGCGCTAGCACCACTGCAGTATGAAAGTGATCAAAACGTGTTTGTCTGGATTAGCGGTCACATTTCCGACCGCATTTCGCTCTCCAAATGTATTTTAATTAAGTGTTCAAATACATGAAATCATTGGACAAATAAACATCACCAGCAATTTTTTACAAATACAAAAGTAATTTCATAATTGACATATTATACGTGATTTACTGCAGAATACATTGCAACCGGACTTACAAAACCCACGAAAGCAAAACCGCAACTCAGTAAATAAAAATGTTGAAGTTTGGAATTTATTACCAATTAGGCAAACTTTATAATGTTTATGCTTGTAGATTATGGAAAGAAATTGAATACATTGTAAAAATCGTTCCTATCTTTTATCTAAGTAGAGAGAATTCAGCAGTTGGTTTGCGTTCTAACTGTTGAGAACCGAGTGCTTTCCTAGGATAATCTACTGTATAAATATTTCTATTAGAAAACAAAGCTGATTGGCTATTATACGGAAACACGCATACATAAATACTTCTTACAGTATGCCTTTTCTTCCATATCAATTATATTGATGGTTCATTATGAACCATGAAGATTGAAGCATGTTTAGTACATTAGAGGAGCAGACACAAGACTAAAAAATATTGTAATAATCAACTAATTATAATTACTAAAGTTAGCAATTGGATTTATCCACTTTTTTTGTTATCAGGGCCAGACAGTAAGAGTTTTTCTGGCGAACAGTCGTCGCTTTTCCCCGCAGCATTAAATAACTTTCTCTCTACTGCGTAAGTGGTAGCGAGAAAGTAAAAATGAAGTCGAATTTAAGTTTTCAGTTAATTTATTTTTGTAGAACTTGAACAACTTTATAGATATTAAAAATTTGTAAAATTATAAATCTTTTTTGTTTATTTACTGAAGAAAAATAGAAACATCTTGATATTTTATAAGTTAGTTGTACGCAGACGATCAATTGAAAAAGTGGTTTGTGAAAAGATATATACAATATCATGGAAATCTAGATATTGATTATTTCGAAAATGCAATATTTGGAAATTAAAAATATACTTTACAATATTTGGTTTCTTTCTAAGTAATCAAATAAATTACTTTGTGCTTGCTGATTGATCTCCACAGATGTTCACGTTTATATTTTTTAAAGTTATATATTTCCTTTTTCCCTAGCTAAATTTTCTCTATTGACGTACTTCTTGAAGAAATTTTATGAAAAATTGAGGCATCCAGTTTTTGGTATTCTGAAGAGAATTTAACTTCTTACTAACAGGATAACTCACGATATTAAAAAAAATATATTTTTTTACTCAAACTTCCCCAAATATATTTTTTTACTCATACTTTTATTATCTCTCTACTGATACATTAAATACATTCTAATTTTCGATTTCATTTTTATGGTGTTTTTTGTAAGCTATTTTGCTCTTTTGGTTGAAGAATTTTGAAGTTTCATAGGTAATATATACGAATTATTAAACTACAAATACAGAAAGAAAATATAATGAATAACTCTAATGAGGCAATTCAATATTGCAAATTGAATTACAAAATTCAAAGATTTTTATATGAAAGATTGAAGAATACCCCTATTATTCTTCTAATTTCATAATTATTGTCGAGTGCGTTAATTTCAAAACCAAAAAATGTGTGTGTGCATTTATTACATACACATGCAATTCAATGATTTGAAATCGAACTACTGTTCCAATTTAATTCCTATTAATTGGCTTCCCGTCAAAGACTTAATACAATAGAATAATTTTACAAATAATTTGTGCATTTCATAGCTGTCAAGTACCGTTAAATAAAGCTGCTCTTAACCATCAAATGCATCAGCAATCAATTGAGGGCAACGACACTAAATTTGTTATAGACATTACGCATTCCCTCTGAATGATCGTGAATTTCTCGTCAGTGGAAACAGTCGGAAGAGTGCTTTCAAGAAGTAAACTGGATGACCATGTTTCTCTTAGTTTCAGTACGTTTTACTTTGTGTTCTCTTTAGATTCATTTTGAAATTATTCTTTTCTATACCATTTTCTCTGTGTTTAATACTTCATAATGTTATACGACGTGTTTTCGGCTATTCGAGGTAAGGAAATCGAATTCTTTATCGCCAAGAAAGTCTCTGCCGTTTGCAAAAGCTTCTGTATTTACTTCTATATTCCGCTCTTGAAGCTTTCCAGATTAGGACATCCTAGGCTTTGCCGCCAAACGGAAATTTGCAAGTCAAGACGGTCTCTATCAGGGTGAACATTCTTACGGTTGATTGCTCTGATTTACCGTTTACGTGGTTTTTAACTAAGAATTGAAAATCATTTTACATTGCATTTATTGAATGTTATAACCAAGAGCAATATTTTAATTTTGCTCGAGACGTATATATGCGTCACAATAAGCTAATTCTACATGAATAAACACCTCGGCTTCTTTAATTGTAACTATAACATTTCATTTGAAAAAATAAAAATTAATTTTTTTCTGATATGTCGAATAACAAATGTACACCCTATTAACACCATTTGGTACCTTTCTGTTCACATTTCCTACATCGATTCTTAATGTCGCAGCACCATTAGAAGCCCCGTTCCTAATTTGCCGCGCGAAAAGAAAGAAGTCCGAACAAAGCTTTGTCGCCCATCTGTTGCCTGAAAAGAGAAGTCCTTTCTTTCAAGAATGCTGATTCTTTATCAAGGCCTCAATGCTGGCTGGCGCGTGGCATAGTGAAACCATTCAAGATGGGGTGGGGTGGCAACGACAGCGCAAGTAAGTCTTTTTTATTTTATTACTTCTTGTACAACATTTCTGCCTTTCAAGGGCAGTTCATACAGGTTTCAGTAAATATAGGAGGAATCATCCTCAGAACTAAATGCTAATATAATAAAAATAAAAAAGAGCTGGGCAAGATATGTTTTGTGTGTGT
This sequence comes from Teleogryllus occipitalis, assembly GCA_011170035.1. Taxonomy (NCBI): domain Eukaryota; kingdom Metazoa; phylum Arthropoda; class Insecta; order Orthoptera; family Gryllidae; genus Teleogryllus; species Teleogryllus occipitalis. Next base: position 140,343 of record BLKR01000539.1, on the reverse strand, counting down.
GTGAGTGTGTGAGTGTGTGAGTGTGTGAGTGTGTGTGTGAGTGTGTGTGTGAGTGAGTGTGTGAGTGAGTGTGTGAGTGAGTGTGTGAGTGAGTGTGTGAGTGAGTGTGTGAGTGAGTGTGTGAGTGAGTGTGTGTGAGTGAGTGAGTGTGAGTGTGTGAGTGAGTGTGTGAGTGTGTGAGTGAGTGAGTGTGTGAGTGTGTGAGTGAGTGAGTGTGTGAGTGAGTGAGTGTGTGAGTGTGTGAGTGAGTGAGTGAGTGAGTGAGTGAGAGAGACAAAGATTGAATTTTCTGATATTTAAGGAGGCTTGAAAATGTCCTTAGGATAGCGTGAGCTAATAAGTCTAGAGTACACGGAGCGTTGGTGAAACAATAATGTTTGCATTATTGGTGATATTATTATTATTGTTATTATTATTATTATTAGGATTATTATTATTATTATTATTATTATTATTATTATTATTTATAGTATCATGATTCATTGCCAATTTGTGAACGATACTTTAAAAATCATCACGTTCAGTCAATTTAAATTAAAAAGTCATCTGATATCGCGATATTGCTCGTTTTTGCTTCAAGTTTTGTATTACTTTTTATTTTCATTCAATAAGGATGAAAAGTATCTCATAAACATTGCAACATGATTTATTGAGTGGGAAGATGTAATAAAAACTTCATTAGCACTTCTGAGAGTACGACGCAAAAAAAAAGTTTTACAAATGCAAAATTTGCGATATTTAATGTTGTCCTTTGCGATGTTTTTATTTCCCGTGTACGTGTGTATAATTCTGGGCATGTTTAGAGTACTACAGAGGAAGTTACGTAATGCCGCGGAAAATTGATGCCGAGATTTTAACGGAAATACACAGTTTTGGGTCCGCAGTGGTAGGCCGCATTCAGTCGCAGTCCGGAGAAAAAAATATAGTGTACAGTGCATGTTTCTTCCTTGGGAGAGGGTGGTGATCTTCCCCAGCTGGATGGCGAGATCCGGCACCGACCTATCATCGGCTAGAGTGGTTTCCCTCAACCAGGTTTCTCCCACTAGCAGGGCACCGCTCCAGCCGGGAGAAAGCCGGATTCCGGGCATTCCTGGGGTGAGGATATGACAAGGAAGAGGAAGGAAAGATCGAAGGCGGTCCTTGGCCCATTTGGTAGGGTAGTACTCCGGCATTCGCCTAGTGTTGATCGGAGAAACCACGAAAAACTACCGATCACAGCAAGCGACTTCTCGATTTCTCCTCTAGTGGTCTTAATGACCTGACGAGACTAATGACCCGGCAAGCATACTTACTCGCCACAACCAAACCCAAAACTCCAACCGCTGATGACACACACCAATGAACACCGTACGGACGGTTTTTCCACCCTCGACGGTCAACTGGGCGAGGCGTCGGCTGCAAGGTTCATCAGCCTGGGCAGAGGAGGGCCCCAATCAAGCGGCGAGCGGCCGGCGCGGCGTCATCGGCACCCAAAATAGAGAGGCCTCGCGCTCATTAAGGGCTGCGGCGTCAGCGCGCGCCGCCGCCGGCCGTTGTTTGGGGAAAGCCGGTTGCGCCGGAAGAGGGCGCGCCCAAAATCCTCACCACAAATTGCCGAGTGGTGCACGACCGGGGGCGCGGCGAGTCTGGTTTGGCTGGTTGGTTCGTTGGCTGATAGAGATTCATTGGATTTTCATTGGGAGGTCATGCACTACACTTATGGGACTAATGACATGCGTGCATTTTCATTGGGAGGCGCACGTCCTGTGGCGCGGCGAGTGACGCTACGCTCTGGGTTTGCAGGTTGGTTGGTTTATTAGTGATTCTGGGCACGACAACTACTGAGGTCATTATTCCCATAAGTGTAGTGCATGCGTGCATTTTCATTGGGAAGTGCACGTCCGGTGGCGCGGCGAGCGACGCTACGCTCTGGGTTTCTTGGTTGGTTGCTTATTAGTGATTGCAGACGCGTCTACTATAGATGTCATTAGTCCCATAAGTGTAATGCATGTATTTTCATTGGGAGGTGGCGGTGATCTTCCCCCGCTGGATGGTGAGATCCGGTGCCGACCTACCGTAGGCTAGAAGGATTTTCCCTACCAAGTGTCTCCCTCCTGTGGGGCACCGCCCCAGCCTGGACAAGTTCTAAGCTCCCGAATGGTCTCCCGGAATATGTGGTAGTGTAGTTCACACACTTAGAAAGGATGGAAGAGGAGGATACGCTTGGTTCACTGTCGGGGGGTGAATGCAACGTAGATTCAAGGACTCTAATGGTAATGGCAACTCTGTGTTTTGCGGGGAGAGGGAAGATTGGATCCACATACTGTAACGGTACCTCTTGTCTACCTCCGAAAACCTTCTACAATGGCCCCCACGCTGGGCTGCCAAATATGTAATGGTACACGTCACCTATCCGTTCTGCTTTTCTTTCTCAAAACTAATTTACAAAAATATGTAACGATCTTTACCTGTGCTCCTTTCATCTATAGTTCTTACCAAAATGTCCACTATTATGCCTGACGTTGGGTTGCCAAAAATACATACATCTGAAATTTGCCCGTTGCCTAGCTGCTTTTCTGATATTTATTCATACAGATATAAATACTGGGCGTGAGGCTGTGGCGGACCTATACAGGATCCTGACGTAGTATTCGGGCACGTGGGCGTAGGTCCTCATCTAACTACACATACTTATAAGACCAATTGCATTGGTTTAATGTCGAACCAACAACGTTCGACATCGTTTATTTTATCTGTTGTTTTTTTTTTTTGTTCTCCTTCCTCTGCTAGAGGCATAACAAATAACAAACAACACAAAATCGAAAACAATACACAATACACTAAATACACAATAAACAATACCCTAGAACCACGAAATTCTCATTCACACTGAAGATTTACACTATAAGATTAAAACCAAATCATTCATACTTGAATGCGCATTCTATTTTTTGTTTTCACTAAAATCTATTTCTAGTTGACAAAACTTGGCCTTGTACATTAGAAGCTATGAGTCTATTCTTTCTTCTTATCAATGCGCATTACCAATTTAAATAAAGTTAGTGCACTTTCCTTTCGTTGAGTTCAGCGACCTGCCCCGCGCCGTTCTCATGCATCACCCTCGCCAAATATACGCAGCGTCCTTTTGTTTGTCCATTCACAGCATCCTTCCATTTTTCACACACGTAATTCGGAAAATTTCATTTTAAATAATCAATGTCTCTTCGTTATAACTGTTTATTACTTACGAAACGAGTTTAATCACACGGCTGATGATGCGACTGTTTATATTCGCGAACAACGTTCTCTTTGAAAATTTTTCAATAATTTTTCGCGTTTCACCTTCTAAACTTTCTCCACTACAACTAAACGTTATAAAATTAACTTTGCTCGCGTGATTAGCACAACTTTCTAACAAAATTTTTAATTTCCGCGGAGCGTTTCAACATACGTCCCTCTCAAGCTATCCTCCCCGCGTTCTTCTTTCATTGTTGTCACGAGACTTCCTCTTTTTTTTTCTCGAACATTTCACGATCACTTCCGGGTCTTCTATATAATATTATATATTTTTAAGTTAATCTTCTTCTTTCTGGGTCGTCTCTCTTTATTATTCTCAGGCATTTTCAAATTGAATGCTATTACCGTTTTCTATTTCGTTTTCTACCATCTAAAATTTCCAAAGTTCTTTTAATCTGAAGACGGTCGATCCCCTTCCACCGCTCTGACGTCATACGACTCGTTTGGAATTTCCCACTTATACAATTTACATTTTCTTTTATACCGTAGCCCCCCGAAATTTCTCCGCGTTGTGAGTAGTGCCATAATTTTCCCCATAATTTCTTCTATTAATGCCAAAAGTTTCGTTTGAATCGCTTCACGCGTTTACTTAATTTTTTGAAAAAACCAACTTTTTACATTAGATCTTATGCTACAACAATGGCTATCGTGTCTAGTTGTGTGCTTAAAACGTACTTCACTAAATTGTTTATATCTTTGGAACGCGTGAACCGATTTCTTTCAAATAACTTCCAAAATGTTTCACTCGACAGAACGCTACTGAACTATATTGTCCCCATTATGATTTTGTCGCGTCTTCTTAGACTTCCAAAAAATTATCGCTACGCGACACCGCTTTCATTTGTCCCCGCCTTTGCTGTTAATACCACTTATTACATGTTTATCTTTATTCTTTGCCCTGTCTTCATTCCTGGGGATCCTGGATTGTTACAGTACCTTTCTGCCCACGCCCTCCGCCCCGCTCGCGAACCCGCCCACGCATCTCCCGCGGCCCCGTCCATATCCCCCGCTTTGCATCCCGCCCGGGCGCCCCCGCCCCGCTCGCGTCCCCGCCCAAGCCTCCCGTCCCCGCCCGTCCTCGCCCCCGTCCTCGCCACGCCCCCGTCCCCTTCCCGCGTCCGTCCCCGCCTACGTGCCAGCCTGAGCCCCCCACCCTGTCCTCACCCCTGTCCCCACCCTGTCCCTGCCCTGTCCCTGCCCGTCTCCGCCCCTTTCCCCGCCCCCCGCCCCCGTCCCCGCCCCGTCCCCGCATCGCGCCCCCGCACGTCTCCGCACGCGTCTCCGCCTCCGCACGCGTCCCCCGCCCCACTCATCCCTGCCCGTCCCCATCCCTGCACACGCCCCCGCCTTTCCCCCCGTCCCCGCACGCTTCGCCACCGTCTCCGCCCCAGATCCCGCCCGCATCCCCGCCCCCGTCCCCACACACGTCCCCCGCACCCGTCCCCGAACGCGTCCCCGCACGCGCCCCTGCACGCGTCTCCGACCGCGCCTCCCCGCCCGCGTTCCAACTAGAGACCTCTTGCGCGTATCCGACCGCGCGCTCCGTCCACTTAAAGGAGACTGAATCTCATAATCTGCATACGGTCAACTGCTACTACGCATATCGCCGGCATTAGGGATGCGATCTTCTGAGTGCTGTGTTGACATTGGAGAGGGTTACAGTTACCTTTGTGAAGAAATTGCTTAGGCAGTGCTGACTTGCCATCTGATGAAAGAAGAACCAAATTGTTTGAGACGTCGATGAAGAAAGAAACTGCGTTTTGAATATTTGATAACTCGTTTGATGGTAGACTTTATTTCATTTGAGCAAACTCTCGACTTCCGGTAATATTGTGAAAAATGTTAATAACATTTGAGCATTCGTACATTTTATGTGCTTCCTAGATTTCTCTAGCTCTTCAAAGATAAGATGACTAAAAAATGCAAATGCACTTCGTCTGTATTGTAAGATGAAACGCCCTAAGGTAATTTATTTTTCAGTAGTAGCGAAGTGGAAATGGAAATTTTTTGGAAAATCAGTAAAGTAGAAATGCATATCTTCCTCATTTACGTATTGAATTTAGTTAACACCCGAACGCTGTTTCATCTTGAATTCGTGAACTAGTTCGGAACTCACCCTCAGATCACAAAGTACAAAGTAGATTTTATCTTCACAAATTAATGTTTTTTTCTGAGCAGTGAGTTTCATTTCCTCTAGTGATTGTCGGTTTTTATGTCGACCAAACTACATGACGGTTTCTGAGAAGTTATTTGCATTTAATTCCGACGTAACAGCCAGCAGATACGATCTGTGAAGAAATACATTCCTCATGCCTTTGGTGGGCTAAGTTGTGAAAGACTTATGACCAAATTTGCACCGTAAATGAGCATTCAATAATGTTTTGTTACTTTGGGTTTGATTTTGTGTGTGTACTTCAGATCATGAATCGGGTGGTGATTATTATGGTGTTGAATGGTGAACCTGAAGACGATGTTTGTGATGACCATGATCGTTACTATCCTTGATGTTATCGATCCTCTTTGGTTTGTGAAAAGACACCTCGAGCTGCGTTTGAAGGCGCAAGCGTTCTTCAGACGTAAACAAGATGTCGAACCTTGGAAAGGGAACCGCGCCAGGTGTGAATCGCACCGCTTCTTTGCGCTCCGACTCGCGGTGCATGACGAGGCTGACGGCCCCCATTGATCTCTCACAAGAGAGAAGCTAGCTATCCGCCAAGATTTGTTGTCTCGTGTGCGTCATACCCTTCGCAACTCGCCGCTGTATTTCTGCGCCATCATGTTTGGCGTCTTTCTCATTTTCTGTCTATGTTTTGCGAGAAATCTGTAGTTCCTGGGTCTGGCTAGAAAGTGAAATATGTGTGCGTTTCGTTTCCACATATACATGATACTCGCTTGTTCGGTGCTTAGAGAACTCTGCAAACACGAGACAGTGTTTTGTGATGTCATTCAGCTTTGATGTTCGAATACCAAGTTGTTGCGGTATATAATTTTTTTAAGTTTGTTTACGAAGTAATGTAATGTGCCCATCATAATAGTCCGAAATTGCCATTTTTATTGGCATTAACCGAAAATAATTTTTATTCTCTCAAATGGTTGCATTACTTTTAATTTCTTTTAGTTTTTTTAGGAGGAAAAGTATGAACTTGATAAAGAAACTATGCGGCTTATATGACAGCAAGTTGGAAACTTAACAACTCGTAAGCTTACTATTATTTTTTTAGTACATGATTAAGATTTTAAAAGTAATGTTTTCCAGTAATATTTGAGGTGTGCGAACATATTTTTACTATATGTCATATTTTAGGAAAGGAGAAAGAGAAACAAAAATCCGTAGCGAAGAAATGCGCCAACACGATGATTTAACATACAACGAAAAACATAATTTCATTTCGTAAACAAATCGAGAACGAAGTGAAGAAGGGTGAGAGCATGATGAACTGAGACAGAAGAAACGAGATGAAAAGGGAGAGGAAGGCAAGGAGAACGAAGTGAAAGGAAAGTTAAGAGACGCGAAGAAATTTCGTAATTCTCGTGGGCGCTCTTCAATTATGGGAAGCGCGGATTGTGTCCGCGTTGATTGTGGGCGCGGAGGGCGTCGTTTCCTTAATTAGGTCGCTCCACGCCGCGCCTCGCGGGCCAACGAAAGTGGTCGGCTCGCTTCCGCCCAGAGACAGTTGTGTTTCTCCGCTCGGGCGCCTCCGCCCCCTCCCCCCGCCACGCTATAATACGCCTCTCCTTCCCGTCATGCCTCGCCCCCCTCCGCCGCTCCACGCCCTACTTCATTGCCTGGCGCCAACAGATTTATGTAACTTTACGTAAAGATGCATTTTTGCTGGCATTTTGATTCCTTTCATTGTATGATGGGATTGTATGATACTGGTGAATTTATTATTCCGCATAGATATTGGACTGGAAAATCACTTAGAATAGAATCATGTCTGTAATTTTCGTACATTAGGGGGAACTACTCCCGGTAATGAGAAATATCTCGTGAGATGGCCTCGCGTTGGGCTAGCCATTTGAGAAATATCCCCCATCAACCTTCTCTGATATATTTATTTACTTTAGTTGCCACCCTGGGCAACTCATTTATAAAATATCCTTCCTTTTACGATGATTCTAATCTTACTAGCTCTTGATATTATCTACAAATTATTATACAAATGTTTTGAAAGGGTTTACTTCCTCTGCTATTATTAATATTGTTATTTCTTCCGTTGTCGTGCTATGCTCATAAATCTTCTCAATGTTAAACAGTAATTTATTAATTTTACTTTCAATTTTAATCGCGGGTTTCTTCGGCATACAACATTTTACTCCTTATCTGTTTCATGTGGAATTGTAATTCTGTACAGCATCACGATGCATGGAAGTGATATTGATTGAAACCAATTCATGAATTGATGGCAACTAATATAAATTATCAGTCTTTTCTCAAAACAAAACAAAATTAACATTCTTATATATTTACCACTTCTATTTAGCTCATGACGTCCTTGTCTATAATTAGAATAAATTAAAAATATTCCGGAATGACCTCAACGATTTGGAATTTAATAGGATTTAATAATTTTCATAAAATCAATTCGCGGTTGCGACTTTCCCCAGTTGTGCTTCGTATGAAACTGTGTATCGGGACTGTCTATCTTCAGCTACTTATCGAAAATTCCTCCCGTCTACGGAGCTATCCTAATATAAATCTCATCGAAACACGCAGTCTATTTGAATTCAAATCTCCAATTACATTAATAAAAATTACAACTATAATGCAATACTAATATTCTGCACAAGATCAAGCTATCAGATTAATCATAAGTTCCCGCCACACTACCATTTAACTAATACCCCAGCCTATGTTGAAAAACTCTCACCGCGTTGCTTACGTGTGTACGTTTCATTATCTTTCGAGAGACTGATTAATTTAAGCTTCCCAGATAATCACGGCTTTTAATCCTCTCTCCACACCTTTAGCATCTAATGTGTTCGGGGCCGTGTCTCCCCATCTGAACAGCGCTATGACACCAAGCATGGAATACTACACTTTGTTATAGCCCTAACTTTGCCCTAACAACGTATATTCTTTGATTTTCCAGCCCGCATACAATCCCATTATTACTAACGCTTGATGCCGACTTTCACATTCAAATTAAACTTGGAGTTTCTAGCTTATCACAGTAATATCAATTTTCTCGTATTTGATGTCTGGCTCATTCCAAATCTTCTCATCCTTTCGTAGCTACGTTTTATTCTGCAGGGTTGTTAGATATTTTAGAACATACGGGTATATTTATTTATGCTTGAAGCAAGTGTGCTTAAGTCTACTCTTGACCTCTTCTTAGTAAAATTCATTATCTGAAGAGTAAAACCCAGACTCTGTTTACTTTCCCACCTACCGCTTACTTATTCTAAGTTCTCACGCAATATAGGTAAATATAGGTGATCACTCGGGACTTTGAAAGACTATTTAAAAATAAAGTGTCGTAAATGAACATGAAACTGCTGTTCTCTTGGTAATTGAAATCGCAATGCTATTTTAATTGCTCAACGAACTTTCCAGTTGATTGCCATAATTATCCAGTTCGAGTTAGTGTAGTAGTCTACTTAAATCAAACCTCCGTTTGTTTGTCTGCTGCTACAAAGAGAATTATGGGAAATTACGGAAAATATTCACGCAACTGACGCATCGATATCATTTTCCTTCCTTTATCTTGGGTGTTGCAGGTGTTTTGCAATTTTGTAGAACTTCAATTGACTCAATCGTCAGCCGATTGATAGACTTTCCTCGAACGTTGCTGTGTCAGATTTAAAAGACATGAATTTACCTTATGTTTTCATTATAGAAGACAATCAATTGCCACTTGCCATTTGCAATTGCAAATTGTACTACAGTTTAAATCCTAAAGTATAATTTCATCTTAGATTACAATTAACGACTGTTGTACTTGCTATTCTGACTCGATAAGATAAACAGGTGCTGTTTTACAACGCTTCCACCTTTTATTAGAGTTTTCATCGGGTTCATCATAAAAAATTAATTTTGTGATTTTGATCTAGAACACAATGAAAGTGTATCTTAATATCTTTTCCGTTTTTAAGTCCAACTTTTGACGTAGCACCTGGGGAAAATTCGAGTAAAGGGTTGAAACGATTGTGTTCCATTTGGAGCTATCGTAATGTGCTCTTGCAATACCGGTCCGCGCCGCCGGTGCAGTTGGCCAGAGAGTGAAAGGGGCGCGCGAGGAAGTGCGCGCAGGAGGAACCGGTCGCGGAGCCGATCCGCGCGGCCGCTGCGCGACAGGCTCCCAACCGCGGTGCAGCGGTGGCCCGCCCGCCGCCGCCAAGCCGCACTGCGCCGGTGGTCCCTGGCAAAAACACGGGGCCCGCTCGCCGGGCGGCCCGGCCGCCGCCGCCGTCTCCGCGACTCCACGTGGGAACGCTCGCATGCCCAGCACCGGGCCTTGTTTACGCATGCACGTGCACACTTTTTGCTTTCTCGCTACGGAGTGGAGAGAGAGTTATGGAATGCTGCGAATTATATGACATAAATATGGAATGCCGCGAACGGAAAACGGCGAATTGTCGGCAGAAAAACTCTTAATTACAATATCCTGCTGAGGAAAAAGTGGATAAATCCCGTTGCTAAATTTAGAAAAAGCCTCTAACACGCGGTGTAGTCAGAATCCGTGTTTTGTGTGGGTCCTTGATACCGAAAAATCCAATGACGGCGAAACGTCTGCCTGTGAACAACGTTTGTGGTCCGTCCGCCTGCCTGTAAACGTCCGTCCGCTTGTGAACAACGCTAGTGGCTAAATCGTTCAACCGATTTGCACCAAAATTGATATTCCTCAATCGATCTGGCTGATGTCGCGGGCCCTTGAATTTGAAACCAATATTTCAATTTTTGGGGATACTTTACATGAAGCCCGTGGGACATTTTCCAAGTTTTGAAAAAATTGGCTCCTTTGTTTTTGATTAAATTTTGTTGTTGGATAGTGTGAAGAACGTTTAAGGGAATGGTGTAGGTCTCATGTTCGTTGAAAACTCTTGAGTTTTCGAAAATTGCAAAAGTTCAAAATTTTTTCAGTCTTCATGCAACTAAAATATTAAGGATAGATATTTTTCACCTTAATAAAATCTGTTCTTTAAAGGTACATTTTGAAATAAAATCATGTGCAATGTTTTGAAAATTTGAGTACTTTTCGGGTATTTTTGCGTGAATTCGGGCGAGAAAGTAGGTGTTGTTTTAGCACCACTAGTTAGTATTCGAAGGCTTGGTATGGTACTTGGTACGAAGTCTTGGTACTCGAGAATGGTCATCTTTCCAGACTCGCGTAATGTTCAGTGCTTATTTGATTTATTACGTAGGTTACAATCCAAGCAACGTCTAATATAATGATTGTTGTCTGCTATTCCCGTTAAGACGATATTTGCAAACAAATTTATTTGGATACCAAAAGCTTAACCGCCTTCGATGGATCAGTTCTCATTCCCTCTGCGACGTCGCTGACCAGGGAGGTCCAACGGTTCAAGAATGACGGGTTTTCGGGTCCAGCCACGTAGGTCACCCATGACGGGAGACTACTCGTGAGCTTAAAGCTGGTTCCTGCATGGGCGCTGCCCCGCTGGGGGAGACCTGGAGGGAAAACTCAGCAAGCTGTCGTGTAGGACCGGGAGAGGTGACTCATGGCATCAACTGATGTCACTGCAGCGCATTTGACCAGGAGGTTCTGAGGTTCACTCCGGAAGGTGGTAGGATTTTAGACACTAGCTGCCCAGCTAGGTGGAATTCAGCCGCTGTCTGGAGGAGAATTCTAGCGACCGGCTGCACTGATCGGTAGTTTTCCGTAGTTTCTCCAATCAATACTAGACAAATGCCGGAGAAGTAGCCTATCAAATATGCCACGGACCGCGCGCGATCTTTCCTTTCCATTCCTTGTCCTATCCACACCCCTTACACCCACACATGGACTACAGTACCACACATGTCGGGAGACCGGTCTGGAGCTCAGAGCTGGGGGCAGTGCCGCTCTGGTGGGTAAAACCCTGCTAGCCGACGGTAGGTTGGCGTTGGATCTTGCTATCCAGCAGGGCAAGATCACAGCCACTTCCCGAGCAAAAAACCTGCACTACCCTTACAGGACTAATGACAGCTCGGAATCACTAGTAATCAAGCAATCAATCAGCGAACGTGGGAACGTTCGTATGCCCCGCACCGGACCTTGTTTACGCGTGCTTGTTTATACGTTTTTGTAATCGAAGCCTTGGAATGGTATCTTCTCGATAATGGTCGTCTTTCCAGACGCACGTAATGATTCGTGTGTATTTTTCTTATTACGTAAGTTACGTTCCAAGAAACGTGTAATACAAAGCTTGTTGTCAGAGTTTCCTATTAAGACGGTAAATATTTTCAAACAAATCTACTAGGTTTCAAAAACTTAACGGCTACGATGGCTCAATTGCGGTTGCCTCTGCGGTGGCACTGACCCATAGACCCACAGTAACGGGTTTTCGACTCTAGCTGCAACGCTAGGTCACCCATGTCGGGAGGCTACTTGTGAGCTTGGAGCTGGTTCTGACGGGGGCGGTGCCCCGCTGGGCTGTGTAGGCTGAACCCTGCAAGCTGACGTGTAGGTCGGCCCGGATCTCACGTACCTGCGGAGGTGGAAAACTGCCCCCTCCAGGGTTGTAACATGCATTACGCATACTGCTCTAATAACCGTAGTAATTGATGCACTCGGAAGTACTATAGGATCAATGTAGAAAGGGGAGAAACATTGTTATTGGGCCAATTTTCTTTGAGGCTGTACGTGTCTCGTAAATACTACAAAATGTGGTCGTACAATTTCCGGTAATAAGCCACGAATTTACACACGCTTGGAAATAACTGCCCTTCTTTTTTTATTTATTATTAATCATTAAAATTTGCGAAAGTTAAAGAAAAAACTTGATATGTTACTCTGCGAAGAAATGTATTCTACTGATGTTTAGCGACTGTACTTTCATTCGGTTTATGAGCACTTTCAAGTTGCAGTGCAGTCATGTGAACGTGGTACCATAAACAACACGTACCTCGCACACGAGGCTGATGTTAATTGGCTAAGTGTTTTCTCCAGACATGGTCATTCGATTTTTTTGCGACTAGTATGGACGATAAATGCATAAATAGAGAGTTGCGGTTGCATAAACAGGGAGACACTGCAGTCGCGGGGTATTGCGTCTCTGAACTGGAAACGTGGAACTCACAAATGGTAAAGGAAAGATCCGAACAGAGGGCGACGCATGGTGTAATGACCTAACAGGTCTTCTTTCCTTCTGAGTTCCAGGGCTCAAATTCTGGTCTATCCTTGTGGAATTTGTAGTGGTCTACTCCACCAATTCTCCATATTCGAATCATATCATCATCTACACCTGCAGCAACATCCGTCACAGGCACTACACTACCACATATTCGGGAGCTTACAGGCACTACACTACCACATTCCGGTCGGGAGCTTGGAGCTTGTCCCGGCTGGGGCGATGCCCCGCTGGTGGGAGAGTCCTGGTTAGGGGGAAACCCCACTAGCTGTCGGTAGGTCGGCGCCGGATCTCACCATCCAGCGGGGGATGATCACCGCCACCTCACGAGGAAAAACATGCACTACACTTACGGGTTTAATGACCTAAGCTGTTGACGCGGCCGGAATCACTAACAACCAACCAAGCAACATCCATCACTTATGTACGAAGTCATTCTTGGCAGATACATGGTATGGTCGAAATGGCTTAGGAGGCAAGATGATATATATACGAATGGTGTTGCATTGGTCAAATGACATCGGTACACTCGGATAGCGATTAAATAATACAGCTCTGTGTTGTTGGTTTGGTATGATTAATTGTTCTATTATTGCATTTCGGGGTATGTAATCTGCAGCGATCAGCTGGAGAATCTTCACAGGCGCCTCGGACGTGTTCACAGGGTACGGTACACAATGAAAGGAATAAATATTAAGATAAACATAGAGATAACATTTTTCTGTATCGTGGACCGATCAGCCTCATAATACAGTAAACCCTCCTTAGAACGCAATTGCCTAACACGAATTTTGACGTAACACGAAGAAAACTTCGGTCCCGGCAAGAGATTATGATCATACGGACATTTATGATACTCGGATAACACGAATTTTTGAAACAGGAACCTCAATTATTTCGGTCTCTTGGAATTCGTGTTAATGAAGGTTTACTGTATTCCAGTTTTTGTTAATAAATCTATTAACGAAAGAGTTATTCGAAGGCACGCTTGGAATATGTGTCGATCTGAACTGAAAACGTGGGTGACAGTCACATCATTATTAATTCACGAATAAAATATATAGTATAGGACCTGGTGATAATTTTGAAAATTGCAGTGTATCCCTTTTCCGCAATTTGTTTTTTGCGAAATTAACAGAAAAAATATTCGCAGATAAGTTTATTTTAGAGAAGTATACTTAATCTGCTGACTAGTAAAATTTCGTAGCGAGTAGTGTTTTTTCCGCCTACCCTGGCGCGTGCAGCGTCCTTGCCCCGCCCGCCATCGCGGCTTTCATCGCGCCCCTTGCGTCGCCGCGTCGTCGCGTGTGTGCGTGCCTGCCGAGGCTCATCGGGCTCCCGCGGTGGTCGTGCGCCGATCGTCGAGCGAGCGAGCGGGCCGCGGTGCGGGGCGGAGCGGGGCGGGACAGGACAGGGCGGGGCGGGACAGGACAGGGCGGGGCGGGTCAGGGCGGGGCGGGACAGGGAAGGGCGGGGCAGGGCAGGACGGGGCAGGACGGGGCGGGGCGGGGCAGGGCAGGGCAGGGCAGGGCAGGGCAGGGCAGGGCAGGGCGGGGAAGGGGGCCGGGAAAGGGCAGGGCGGGGCGGGGCGGGTCGTGGCGGGACAGGGCAGGGCGGGTCGTGGCGGGGCTGAGCAGGGCGGCGCGCCGCAACAAGCGGGACGTGCTCCGGGTAGTGATGCGGCATTCATAACAAAACATTGATGTTTGCAAATATCGATGTTCACAAATATCGATGTTCAAAAGTAAAACATCGTTATTGATAAACAGTTGAGTAAAACATCGACCAAAACCGATGTTTTATAATACTAGTTTAGTAGCTTTTAACAGTAAATTCGGTGCGCAACAAAATTTAATTTGACAGTGCAACAATTTATTAATTTGTAATGAAGATTTATATGAAAACAAAGTTAAAAGACGCCTCTCCGTGTGCGAAATTCGAGTAAAGACGTAGGAAATTCCAGGGCGTGGGGTCATCACGGGCGAAAGATAGTTTGCTCGATGAAGGCAGTGCAAAAAGCGAATTTTGAATGTAACACACAAACTGAGAGTGGTACCATCCGCTATTACAATATTTCATGTTTTCACTTTCACAAAATTTTGATGATAGAAATTTTTCTTCTCAAAACATCGAGGAACATGGATGTTAAGGAAACATCGGCTTAATATGTCGATGTTTAAGTCATCAGTTTCTATAAAAATATCGATGTTTTGTACACATCAGTTGAAAGCATCAGTTGAGATCACTGCAGTGCCTCTGACTGGGAGGTCGTGGGGTTCGAGTCCCGAAGATGTGGCAGGATTTTGACAATGACAGAAGCTTGACTGCTAGGTCGAATTCAGCCGCTGAGCTGTCGGGAGGAGAATTCTATTGGCTGGCTACTCTCATTGGTAGTTTTGCGTGGTTTCTTCGATCAATACCAGGCGAATGCCGGAGCAGTACCCTAACAAACGGGCCCCGGACCCCACACGACCTTTTCTTACAGGTACAGGTACGGCACAGGTACGGTACAGGCTCTAAGCTCCTGACTGGTCTTGATATGTCTGGTAGTTCAGTGAGTGTTTGTGTAAGGGGAGAGGAGGGAACTAGGTCGAGGAAGAGAAGGTCGCGCACGGTTCGTAGCAGTTTCCTTATACTGCTGCTCCGCATTGATTGAATAAAAAACTACGGATCAGTGCAGGCAGCCGCTAGAATTTCCTTCTAGTATCTCAGAGGCTGAATTCCACCTAGCTGCTTAGTATCAATAATCCACCAGCGTCGGTACTCAAACACTAGCCCCTCCCGGGCAAAGATGCTGCAGACGTCTCGGGTTGGCCGCCGGAGTATCGCCGCTTGTCCTGCGGGTGACGTTCTGTTCCACCCCTGCCTCACATGCTCGGCCTTCGCGTTCCTGGCATGCCTCTACATCCTATCATACGCACATTTGTCTTCGGTGGTCCGCCTGGCCTACGTTTCTAAAAGCCGTAGGTCTGGGTTCTGCCGCGCTGTGGCAGTGATAATGAGCCTCAAGTTTACAGGAGTAAAATGTTATTCGTTTCTTGAATTACGCTAAACGTTTTGGGAAATCCAACCAACTCAACCGTGACCGCTTTAACCGATGTAGAGTAAATACTCCAGTTACCCCAAAAGCACAGTAAGAATGACGTGCTTAGTTGAGATAAAAAAAAATAATGAACCTTGAGCACCTGAACTACACATCCATAACGCACAAGTATTCAAATAATATGCAAATTGTATTTGATGGAGAGAAAAAACTACGATTGTCTAAGCTAGCACCAATTGCGGTCATGTCAGTGACATACTCTCAGTACTAATCCAAGGAGAGTTGAATCTCTCTCGCTAGATACATTTCCTTTAAGTGATCTGATACCCTCTTCTTGACTTTTGCAAACTCAGCGTGAAAGTGACTGTGAGGTTGTAGATCTAATTCTGGACGCAAAAAAGGAAGGTGATGGTGAATTTTCAGGACAGTCGCGATGTCGACCATCTGCTTACCTTATGTGATTATGTTTAGGAATAATTGTGAAAAATTACAAGTTAATGAAAACTATAGCGTGATGCGTGCTGCTTTGTCAAATCATTTCGTTCTATAACTGCAAGTTAACATCTCCATAGCCTTTGGGCATTCCGGACTGCGCAGTGAAACTGCCGTCGTAACAAGGAAATACGACACCTGAGTGACGAAAAGGCATTTTGAGACAGGCGGACACGATCGAGTGAAATCAGTAAGTTGTTACCATTACTTTGAAAATTATTGCATATCTTGTATGTAAGGAACTGTGGAGATTCTTGATATCTGAGCTGTCAGTGATTGATATGATCATCGAGCCACTTCGTTTACTTTCACTATTGCTGTAGATGAAATATCGTTATAGATAAATTAAAGAAAATTATTTACCGTGTGCTAAAAACATCACGCTTGTTGACTACAAGACAGCGGAACTCGAGTGACGCTAAACCGGCAAACCCACCGGATCGCTTCGCAACTTCCGTCAAAAGCAGAGGAGACTGAGATGGATTTGTGTGTTGTGCTGATGGAAGAAATGTATTCTCCATTTCCTGTCTTGTACATTTTCAAAAGTTCCATCATGTTTTCGATTGCAAATCTCATTATTCTCGTGTGTACTATACTTTATTACCGTTCAAATATGATATTAGTAATCTCGCTTCCGCGTAGTGTAGCTTTTAAATTTCTCCAACCAAACTTCCACGTCCACTATTTCCCTCCATCCGAACACCTTCCGTCTCCGGCGCTACCTTTTCCGTCTCTCTGGCTGCCGGTGCCTTCCTACCTCCCTGCGACTCTTGTTACACGTCCACTACCGCCTCCTGTTCCCCTGTCCTCGTTGCGGCGGTATCCGCCGCATTTGAGGAAAAGCTTAACCCCAACTCCCCAAGGAGTGGGGAGAGGCTGGTCGAATTATTATTATTTTTTTTTCTAGAAGCGGAGTTTTTAATTTAATTTTCTGTGCCTCGAAAAAATAACTTGAATTTCAAATCAACTATGAATGAACGGGATTTAGACGATTGTTCACACTGCTAGTCCTTGTTCGTTTTCTTCCACAGCTCTTGTTCGTTTCGATAATTTTGTCTCACTGATCCTTTAACCTTCGTTTTTAGAATTAAATCCACGATACTTTTTAGAAATATTTTGTCATTACGTTTGTCTCATATAATAGGAAGTACGCCATTATATCCCAAACAGCTCGATGAATTATTTCATGCTGTTGAAAATGTATTTTCGTTTAATTCAGAATATGCGTACTGCTTTTGTTCACCTACTTAATCCAAAGTCGAGCAGGAGCTTACCCAGCTTTTTACTCTCTCTCTCTCTCTCTCTCTCTCTCTCTCTCTCTCTCTCTCTCTCTCTCTCTCTCACACACACACACACACACACACACACACACACACACACACACACACACACACTCAAGTTACTTCATTCTCATTCGCAGATTCAAATGTGACCCACAATTTCATTTTCTATTTGCATTACAAATTCGGATATATCGGCTTGCTGGAATGTGTCATGGCAACGTGGACAGCGGAGGCACTCTAGGGGTGCGACGTCGTCAATAAAATGTCGACGATGTTTCAAAACATTGATGATCAAACAATCATCGTTCGAAATACATCGACCCATAACCATCGATTTTTTTAAACATCGATGTTTTTAAAACTATTTTAGTAACCTTAATCATCAGTGTTCACGTGGGAGAGGTGTTTTCTTTTCACGGTGTTTGTGTTATTAATTCATAATTGACATTTAGCTGATAAAACGTAGTAAAAAAAATCAAAATAACTAACCAAAAAATATCTGATTCGATACCACAAATGTATTACGGGACATTTATCAACAAAAATTCGATTTCTTGGTCACTTAGGTGTGAGGAATGTTCAATGTATGGATATCTGGATATCATTAGGGGTTTTGTTATAATGGTGTATTATGGTGGAACAAAAAAAAATTATCAAACACGTTAAAACATCGGTTACAAGATAGAAAACATAGAATGCAATAAATTGATATTTAATACATCGATATTTTTGTTACGAAATGAAAATAGAAGTTCATACAAGTGTATTAACTCGTTAGAGCTTGAGGTGTATAGTGGGTTGCTATGGAGGCGAGTTTTGAGAGCGACTGGCTAGAGTTCCATAGAGGTGGACGCCTGACGATTAAGTCGTGATATTTAAAGTGAAATTCTTGTAAAAATACCCAGTTAGTAGCATCTTCAAGAGTTTCGAAGATTGACGAAACCTTGCGTAAAATATTTGCTATAATTAATCTGTGTTTCAAGAATACGGAACAAAATATTCCCGAATGCGGAGCAGGTAACAGTTTGCCGTTTGATTTGCCATCTAGGACTTTCGAACAATAATATACTTTCGTTTTGTTGGAACTTTAAGTGTTTTATTTGACATTACCTCAAGAGTGAGGTGAATGGGTTGCGACGTTAGGTCAGTGGAAAGCGGCGGCAGCTTAATATATTGGAAATACCCCCGATCGCGTGCTCCTACGGAAGCAAAAACTGTTGCTGGACGGAAGAGTTTTAGATACGTAACAGTTTTCATCAAAACATCGATGTTTTGGAAACTTCAACATCGATGTGGCATCCCTAAGGCACGCAGCAGCTGACCGCTTCCACCGCCACCGCTGCCGCCCTTTTTTATTCGCGGGCGCTGCAACCCAGCAAGCACACAAGACGCGTATCACTCGCGTCAGCGCAGCGACGGCAACGGCGACGGCTGGGGGCGTTTTCACTTTCCGCGCACGTTTCCTGCAGCGTTTACGCGCGGCCGCTATTGTTCTGCGAGCAGAGACGCGCAGTCGCCCCCTCCGCGCGACCCCCCCCCCCACCTCTCTTCGCGGTCCACGGCTGCCTTCCCCGCCGATACAATCCGCGCCTCCGCGCCGAGCTTTCCCCGGAGATGTCGCGTTGAATGGGCCCGAAAGACCGCGTGTATGCGAGAGTGAAGACATTCTGGAATTAGATGGCGCTGGCGGGTATTACCCACTAACTGCGGAGAGGCTGAGTGCTGTGAAATCCCGCGACGAAAAGAATCGCCAGGCCTGGTAACTCACTGCGCGAAACCAAGAGATGTGAATCAAAATCGTGAACTATGTTTGGGTTTTCGGGCGCAGGTTGATGACATTCTATGACAAACAGTAGGCTGCCAACTTTTCAATTCTCCACAATTACCGGGAATTTACTGTCCTTGAGGTACCTGCATTATTTTTCTGTCATTATGGAGAATTTTCGATAAGAAATTCTTGCTCCAAAGAAATGCAAGACGTTTTTTGCAAGGTTTCCATAGTTTGAAACTCGTTATGCTAATGATCTCATTCCGTTAGTTGGATAAGCTAATGTGGCCTCATTATAATCTCCATTTCCAAATCAACAGTGGGGTCTGATAATGTATCTGGATGCGGTTTTGATTCATTGATCGGTTGATAATACATTCATAATCATTCGTATTTTCCTTATTGTTTTTGTGTGGTAGCCTCAAGGGACTGAACATAGCAGTAGAAACGCACTTCGTTACCATAATTATAAAGCAACGACCGTAATTTTAAATAGATATTTCTTTCGAAAATCCGTTGCTACCATGTTTTCCAGGTATTTTGTTATTTTATTTTTCTTTGCCATTAAGAAGTGCTATTGAACAGTGGCAGGAACAAGATTTGCTTTCTTCTTATGCGAAAATATCTTTATTCTGTCACTGTGGTTAATCCTCCATCTTACCATGAGTTTGTCTATGAAGTGATGTTTGTTAAGTAGTATTTTTAGGTATCTTGAATATTTTTTCCTGTAATATAAATTTCCAAGAGAACTTATTTAATTTCTGTAAGCGCAATGTTCTTGTTATTCAATGATGGGACGAGATTGAGCATGTTTTTCTATGGAATCCGTTCGGTCATGACTACTAATTCTTAGAATATTCTCATAGAATTAATAATAATAATAATAATAATAATAATAATAATAATAATAATAATAATAATAATAATAATAATAATAATAATAATAATAATATTTTGTTGAGCTTAGCCTTTATAACCTAATTTGCTGTAAAGAAGTAAGAATTCGACTGTTACCATCGGCGTAACCAACATTGATGTGTCTGAATGAAATGATGCGATTGATGAAAAGGGCAATGAAGCAACTGTGTATGGGATTGTGGGGAAAATGGAGAATCTGCAAAAGACCCCCTCCCATCCGAGTTAACTTGCAGAGAACCCAGTGCGATCAGCATTTGAGAAACTAGCGCTCCCTCGCCACTACTCGGCTTCCTAAACACACAGCGTACTACCCCGTGACCTCTGCCACACATAGAGAAGATGTTGCTTCCCGTAACACGGGTCTCCTCTGGAGCATCGCTCGTCTAGGCACCGCCCTCGGTGCGAGTTTTCCCCTCACGAGGTTTCCCCTCCGCACGAGGTTTCCCCTCAGCTCGGAAACCCACCCCGCGCCTTGCGCTCTGAGTTATTTCCTCTGACCACGTGATTCGCGACGTCATATCGCGTTCGCGCGGTGACCAACATCACGTGATCGCGATCGTTCTCCTCGAATTCCTGGAAGCTTCCAAAATACCTCAGGAATGTTCTACACCCGCGGGTCGGCCTGTCCAGCTCCTGCTGCTTGCGACACCCTAACAGCGTCTGCTTGAGCCCTCGTGGCGTCCGACTTTCTGCTTGATGCGAGGTCCAATGAAGCCGTAGGCCAGAATCATGTGAATGATCTTGGCTGTCCAAGTGACGCCGCGTCGAAGGCTGTGTTGCCGACGTTTCGACCACCTTGTCGTGGTCTTCCTCAGGGCCGGTCTGCGCTCGGGTTTATATACGGATGGTAGGTTACAATATGCATCCATTGTCGCCGTGGTTGCCGCGGCGGCGGGTGGCGCGCGAGGGAAGGCGCCGCCCTCGGGCCCTCGCCCGCGCTGCGCATGTCGTGCTCCAAGTGCTCGCGCCACGGCAGCTCGCTCTCCGACGGCATCCCCCGGCCCTGCGCGCTGCGCCGGCCGTCGCTGGAGACGGTGCCCTCGGGCGCGGTGGCCGTGCTGAGCGCCTCCCGCCCGCGCTCCCCGTCGCCCTGCCCCTCGGCCTGCCCCTCCACGCCCCTGCCCCTGCCCCTGCCCTTGCCCTTTCCCCTGCCCTCGTGCGCCGCCCTGCGGCCCCTCTGCTGCGAGCCCCTGTGCAGCTGCGACTGCACCTGCGCCTGCCCCTGCCCCGCCCCCGCACCCGCCCACGCGCCTGCGCCCGCCACCGCCTTCCGCTATGGCTGCGGCCTGGGCTTCGGCGACTGCTGCGCGGGAGGCTGCCTCGACCTGGGCGGTACGTCGCTTTTCAAAGCACGCCCGCTACACGCCGGTGCACGATGGGCGTTTTCAGATTTTGCGGCGGGATATGCGGGAGACTAGCGCAGGAATTTTTTTAATAAGTCGCTGTTTATCATAGGTAATACCACGAGTGCTTTGGAAATTGTCAATAAATCCCCGACTCGCGAAGCCAAGACGAGTGGTATTTAGTATGACTATTCCACGAATGAAATTATCTCCTACAGAGTTCCAAAAGGCGCCAAATATTGAAAATAATTGAAAACTGTTAAAATCAAAGAGGTTACGTTAACAATAACATACAAGGTTTATTAGACATTGACATGGCGATCGATATATACCACCTCCTAAGATAGATGAGTGACAGTTTACGATTTGCCAGAAGGGAGAAGCGGTAAGAAAAATCGGATAGAAAAACGACAAACGTTTTGAGATACATCGCCCTGACTGGGGCATTTTGTGTGTATAGTGAAACTCGGTTTTAATTTCACGAGTGGAGTAGTCGCAGTAATTGCCAGACGGAATGGACGACCATTCGCGCCTTGAAGAGATAGGATTCTGTGTAGTGTGCTGTTATCTAGACAGCACTGACTTGACTACCGAGGATTGATGTACCGGCTGAAGAGATTTGTTTGAGAGTAACGGTTGTTGTAGCAATTTAATGGAGTGTGTCGTGTCAGAGTAGCAAGACTACATCTTAAAATGTGTACCGGCGTACATTTATGGTTTATTTCTTTAAATGAGTTTTATTAGAGCTTCTGTATGCATTTATCTGTTACTTACAAATTCCTAAGGTATGTTTTCGGATTCACCAACGGACCACTCCATAACGGAGTTCGTGTAATATGACATAGTACATTAAAAGCCAGGACGAAACTCGAACTCGTGGACTTTGGAAACAGATATCTACCGCACTTGGGCGTGTATTTCTTCATTAATTAGTGTTATTTTTTTGTATGATTTTGAACGGTCGCGGTAAAAACCCTTCTGTATTGTATGACATTAACAATTGACGTATTGAAGAGTACGCTCTATTTATACCCGTATGTGAATTATTTTCACCCAAATCACGAACCTCAAAATGCTTAATTGTGATGGGGAACTCGTTGTTCGCTTTGGCAGATGTCGCTGAGGAGGGCTGCATGCAGTATGACCTCTGCCGCAAAGATCTGCCGAGGTCCCTTACATTCCGGTAATATTTCAGCATTATATTGGTAAAGACAAAATGTAGGCATATCTGAAATCTGAAAATTGTTTTCATTCATTTTGATATAAAAAAATGTAGTGGTATCGTACAAATTGTGCTGCTCCACTTTCTTTTGAGCGAAACAGGAAGACGCAAGTAAAAAATGTTCGTATCATGGTCAATTTCAGGAGTTTGTGGCTTATAATATCCGCAATATTTTTTCAAGTTGTAAGCCCTAACACCTAATAGTAAGGTGCATAAAATGAAAATTGGATTTCAAAGGTAGTGAAGTATTCTGCTTCGCTTTACCGTTGTGTATAGTATTTTATTACATGTATTTTTTAGTAAATTTTTTGTAACTTCTAAGATGTTACAGCATTATGTTTTATGGGCGGCGAAAATTTAGTTTATTCGTACTTCAAAATTATTGTAGATAACTTTCAACGTCTGACATCAAGTTCCTTTCTTCTATCTTCCTAAACTTTGGTAATAATTTATTCTCAACTTATTAAGCTTAGAATTTCTGACACTCGAATATGAGAATCTCCAAATGAAACTTGAAAAATGTCTGAAAATCCACATTAAAATCAGCATAATCTCTTTTACTATTAATTACAACGTCACTATTAATACGTGCCTTATTCATTCCGAGTGCGCCGTAAACTATCTTGCGATGACCGTCTCCTGAAAATGTTGCCGCGGTGTATCTACCGCCTTGGGCATACAGTGCCAAACAAATGCCCGGCTAGCATTACAAACGTCGCAAATAGACGAGGCGAGCATTGTAATGCAGCCGAGCTCGTCGCCGGCGAATGACGTGTGTCGACACGAGCCGTCACGACACGGTTTGACGTGCCGCGGCGTCACGTCACGTCGCTTGGCGTCGCGGCGCCCATCGGCCTGGCGTCGCGCGCGGGCGCCGCCGAGGCACTGATTGGTGCGGTCGTCACCACGGCGTTTCCCGCGCCCTCGGAGATGCCGCACATGGGCGATACTGTTAGCAGGCAGGGAACGCGTTTTTCAGGAACGCGTGAGTGGAATTTGCGGTGGATCAAGCCGGCTCGCGGCAGGTTGTTTCGGGTGTCTGGTTGCATCGTCTTCGCAATTCACCATTCTCCTTTTATCTTCATTTATCAACCTGAATTTCAGCGTGGGGGTTGTGGGAAGAACAATATATTACAATAAACACGAAAGTTTTATGTTAAGAGAATAATATTTTAGTGTGTTTCCAACTAGTGAAGAGGATGTATTTAACGTATGATTTTAGATGAAAATCATTATTGATGGTGAAAGCACTCAATACTTACGAGGTGTCGGAACTGGCAGTGCGTGGTTGAGGATGTATTATAACATTCCAGTATTACAAGTAATAGCTGAATCCCGAATACTTTCATTCTATCCGATGGAATGTGTCTTTTTCAAGTGAATAATTACTTCTTTTTAGGGTGAATCATCAGGCAAACGTCTGAGGTCTTTGGTACCACTCCTTGGATGGTATCCTCGACCTCTTTCGTGGAAAGACGCGTGCCTCAACTTATTGCAATCTTACGGTAAAAGATGACGTGTTCGTCGGGATTTCCAGCAAGGTAGCTTCAGGTTTTTACGGCACAAAGAGTTTTGTAATATCGTTTCACAACAGTGGCTGCTGATACCAATATAACTACCGAACTTGAAGACAGAATTTTCAGATTTTAATTCTCGACTGTTGTGTGAATTTAAAATATGTCGGACGATGTATAATAATTGTTTTCAATTGCGACCATTATTTGTTGAAGAACGTTAAAGTGTATTCCACGTATTAAGAATAATTTCCAACGCGAAACAGTATCCTAATAACAATAATTCTGTGTAACTAATAATCTAATATATTCTCCAGCTCATTTAAAATGAATAAAACAATAGAAATTCCATCCTTATCTCTAAGGGCACAAGCAAGACATGAAAACCGGTGATTTGCATTAAAAAAATATAATGATATTTTTGAACTTGTACCATGCACATGTAATTTGGGCGGAACAGTTTGAAAATTATTTTTCAAAAAAATTGCTGTGGGAGTTTGTGCGCAAGGTGCACAGAGGAGGCTGTATTGTATCGCTTCCGGTGTCGCGCGTTGGGAGTGCGGGGCTCCGAAGCGGCGCGGGCGCGCAGCGAGGACTTTCGCTTTTGCCTCAGCGAGAGTGAACTTGACGAGGCGGCCTCCGCGACCTGCCCGCCGCGCAGTCCCGCGGCGCGCCGCGGCGCCGGCATAACTGATCACGCAAGCTTCACGCCCCGCCCAACCCCGCTTCGTCCCGCTCCGCCCAGCCCCGCCCCGCTCCGACCCTCCCCGCCCCGCCCCGCCCCGCCCCGCCCGCCGCCCGCCCTGCCCGCCCCCGCCCCGCCCCGCCCGCGCCTGTCCGTCCGTCCGTCCGTCCTGTCCGTCCCGTCCCGTCCTGTGTCCCGTCCCGTCCCGCCCCGTCCCGTCCGTCAGCCCCCGCCCCACCCCGCCCTTCCCGCCCCATCCCGCCCGTCCCGTCCCCCCCCATCCCGCCGTCTCGTCCCGTCCCGCTCCGCAACGCTCTCACCCACCCCGTCCGTCCCGTCCCGTCCCGTCCCGTCCCGTCCCAACCGGCTCGACCCGGCCCGGCCCGGCCCGGCCCGGCCCGGCCCGGCCCGACCCATCCCATCCTGTCCTGTCCCGTCCCGTCCTGTCCAGTCCCGTTGGGCGTCACGCCCGACCTAGTTCCCGATGCATCTTTGCGGGTTGCTCCTCATTTCGTCTTCGTGGGGAGTGAAGTAGTCTCCAATGCGATGTGAAAGAGCAATTATTCACCACATCTGACTGATATTCGTATGACTGTAGCAATACGAGGTTTAGGATGCGTCTTGTAAAGTGTTAATATTAACAAAAATCATCGTCGCTATTTTCAAAGATAAAGTACCATTTTTAGTGGGAAGAATTCATCCTTCCATTATTCATTTTTGTGTGATACGACGGGCAAACGATTGGTCCAATCGTAGAATAATTGTGAAGAAAACAAAGAACGCAAAATGGACTACGATAAAATAACCATGGAGGCCTAATTATTCGTTTCCTGTGTTAGTTTTCGTTAGATTGATATTGTATGTTTCCCGGCGCGTCAACTAAGGTCATTAATGCCTTAAGTGAAGGCCATATATCCCGGAAGGCGGCGGTGTTCCTTCCCCGGTGGAATGTGAGTACTGGCGCCGACCTACATCAGCTTGTGGGTTTCCTTCTCCAGGTACCTCCGTCAGCGGGTACCACCCCAGCCGGGACAAGCTGTAAGATCCCGACGTGTGTGGTAATGTAGTGCCTGAAAGTGTGTGTATGGTGGGTGGGGGACGGGGGTTAGGATGAGGAAGGAAGATCGCGCGGTTCCTGCCCTGTTTATTACTCTACTGCTCCGTCATTGGGTTGCTATTGATCTAAACCACGAAAAACTGCCTGCAGGCGACTGCTAGAATTACCGTCTAGGCAGCCGCTGGATTCGGCGTGTCTATCTTGCTTTTGTCGAACATCCGCCACCTTTGGAACACGAGCCCTAGGAGGTCTCAGTCAGAGTCACTGCAAATTTCCGTAGAGGAACGTAGAATTGAATTCTTGAAACTATTGGAAAAAAGAAACAAAAGGGGGGGGGAACATTTAAACTTCTTATGCGCTTTGTGCCGGATAAAGAATGTATTGACATAAAAATTAACACTGGCTTTCACCTACTAAAATGTCCAGAAAATTGATTAGCTTGGACAAACTTAAGTGCGCAGCATTTGAACATTTACGAATTGTTTTGGTTGTATTTTGCCTTGGGCTGTAGCAGTTTTTTCTTTCAAAATTTGAGTTTTTGAATTCCATTTGTTCCCCAGTTTATGAAGAAAAAAAGAGAAAATTCTGTTATACAATTTCTATTCACACTGCGTCTCATATTTTTGCACCGCCTGTCATCGCGTGCTGATACGTGCGAGCCGACACCTTGTTAAGTTATTTAACAGCGACTGCACTTACACGGTCCATACCCATTAATAAGAGAAAAAAAATCATGGAAAGTGAGAAATTCATTTTCATGCTGCCGGATCGCCGGAGCTTAGGTAAAATGTACGCGTCAGTGTCAGCAGGGGCTCCAAGGTACTTCATCCCGCGCGAGCCAGGACGAGTTTTCAAACATCATGCGTCAGTGAAACCGAGAGTAGATTTCTCTTGTTTAAGCAACGCGCTTGCGGCGCGGCGACGGCGGCAGTGGCCGCGGGAGGTACTAGCTTCCGCTGCAAGGGGCCGGTCTCCGCTCTATCCCCAGCGGGTGTGAACAGCACCAACTGATGTCACTGCAGTGCCTCTGGTAGGGAGGTACTAGGGTTCGAGTTCCGACTGTGGTCGAATTTAGCCGCTGCCTGGAGGAGAATTCTAGCGACCGGCTGGGCTGATCTGTAGTTTCCCGTGGTTTCTCTGATGAACACCAGGCGAATGCCGGAGCAGTACCCTAACAAACGGGCCACGGACCGCTGGCGATCTTTCCTTCCACTTTCTTGTCCTATCCTCACCCCTTACACACACTTAGTTACATGCACCACACTACTACACTTGTTTGAAAATCTGTCGAGGGCTTAGAGCTTGTAAAGGCTGGGGCGGTGCCCCGCTGTGGGGGATACCTGGTTGGAGAAAATCACTGCAAGCCGACCGGATCTCGACATCCAGCGGGGGAAGATTACTGTCACCTCCAGCGATAAAACATGCACTACACTTAATGGACCAATCACCTTAGCCGCTGACGCGGTCGGGGATCACTAATCAATCAATCTGTCCCCAACGGATACGTACAGCACCAAATGGGAGGTACTATAGATCAAGGACTTCCAAACATTTTTGGCTGCTTGCCAAAATGTTAATGTAGAAAGTGGACGAAGGCCTACTCAAAATTATTTCCTGAGAATGTATACTGTAATTTCCAATTTTTGATTAACAACAGAAATGCAATTTGAGAATACTTGTATATGAAATATCTTTTGATTCATTCACTATAATGTAAGACTCTTGTTTTCGGAGCGCCTGTAAAAGCAGCTATGCAAAATAAATGTCATTTTACAGAAGAGACAAAACACTTTCACGTAATTATTTTTCTTTGTATCGCGCGTGTTAAAACACTATTATATTTCTTACAATTAAAGTATGGTTACGGTAAAACATTAATGTATAAATGCTAAGTACGATTCGAAGTAGTTTTTTGCTGTAGTTAAAAAGTGTGCTCTTACCTTGTTTTGCGGGCTCGACGGCCTAACATTTTATTCAGTAACCCTGCATTAACACGAATGTCACGAGACCGAAATTATCGGAGTTAGTGTTATCAAAATTCGTGTTATCCGATTATTGTAAATGTCCGTATTGCCGTAATGCCTTACCGAGACCGAAGTTTTGTTCGTGGTAAGCGAGTTCGTGCTAACGAGGGCTATCTGTATATTTGTGGACCAGACTAAATTGCTACGCGGGACAGATCCGCCCCGCAAGCGGAAGGTTGGCAACCCCTGCTGTGGATCAGTCTCCTGAGGAAGCGCGGAGGGAGGGGGGCCGTGCATTGGATTGTGATGTAGAGATGTCCACACAGCCGTTGTATGACCGATAATAGTATGAAATAACAATTAGACTTATATTAACGATAGTTTTCAGAACATTATTTAGATCATCTTTTTAGACTGCATCTCTTTAAGTTTAATGAATGCTCATCAGCAGTATATTTTCAAATCGTGGTAGAGGATATTAAATATTTCTTATCACTGGATATATCCGGTGAATTATTCATCCAATTTTAATTGGAAAAATGATAAAGTAGGAAACAAATTAGTAAAAATATTTCAGAAGTCCTTATATTATATTTCAATTACTTAACAATTACAGAACTCAATATTTTAATGATTTCTGTAAAAAGTTTACGAACGTTAAAGAGATAAATCTAATATTGTACTTCGTCTGGCCTGGTTTTCAGGCTACGAGTTACTAGAATGTGAAGATGTGCCTTCATTACCTTACAGACTCTACCCGTTCTCTGAGATACATCTCTTAAAATGAAACTAACTGTTCAATAATTGTTTAAATGATTTTGTGAGACAATTAGCTGTTTCAGAGATAATTCGTATTATATATTTTACTGTTTTAAAAACTCAAGTTGCCAAAGTTATTGTCCGTAATCTGTCTAAACTCGCTTGAAACATTTATTAATTTTGCTTAATATGAAAAATGGACGTGTTGATGAAGTCGACTAAATTCGCTTTTGAATGAGTGCTTGCTCCGGAGCAGTTGGAAGTTAAGCAATCTATTTAAATTCGTTTTTGCGATTTTCGTTTTGTAACAGGAAAATACTTGGCAATTTTAATGAGTAGAACGAGATCAAGATTTTTTTACACAAAAGTAGATGAGATTCAAAAATGTAGAAAGATGATAGTTTTATAATCTTCGTTTGGCCGCATTCCAGCCCGTGGAAATTAGACCTCGCCAAAGCATTTTAACATTTTCTCTACTCATATTTCGTTTCATCTTTCCACAAAGTCATTCGCCATAAATCCACTCTCGTTTTACTTGTCATTATTCTCGTTGTTTTTTTATTTTCCCATTATAGTAGGTTGGGAAAAAATCATGATTTTATTAGTTTAAAAAACTGATTTCATTTTCACCACAATCGGGATTAATAAAAATATAACAGGAATATTTAAATTTAAATAAGCTTTTTATTTGAATTGAATTTTTTAAAATAAAATATTTTTATTAATTTACTTTATAATTTAATTAATCTAATATACACAAGTTATTTAAGAAGATTGGTAGTGAATAATTGTTGAAAATAATTCACTTAAATATTTTTATTCAAATTTTAATTTTAACTAATGATTATGAGTTCAGACTTGTGAAATGTGTATGTGCTTAAATGAATCTTTAACGCGCTAAAGAAGGTCTCATTTAGAAAATATTGATTGCGGATAATCGTCTCCCTCACGATACAGAGTAGACTAATTCTGTATCTGAACATCCACCAAAATAAGAAAGTTCGTAAATACAGAGCCTTATTACACTCACAGGTGGTTTGGAAACCTCTACCAATACGTCGGGTTTCCCTGTCGCAGTGCATTACGTCCGTCCGCGGTGAAATGTGAAATGCGTCCACAAACAAAACTACTCGGAACCTCCGCTTCCACGAGCGCGCCCGCTCCCCCGCTCGCTTTCTAACTGCCACCGCCCCGCCCCCGCGTCTCAACCTTCCTCGGAAGCTGTTGGGGGCGAGCGCTATCCGTTTGGGACCCCGCCTCCGCGCGGTTGCGCAATCGGCCTCAACCTGTGCTGCGGTCCCCCGGAGGAACGCGGAGGCGCGTTATTCAATCGGCTCCTTGCTCCGATGGCCTGCGATTGCTCTTGTGGCGGAGTGGAATTCACGCCTAGACAAACAAGACGGCCACACACAGATTTGCAACTCCCCTTGGAAGTCCAGTTTGTTGCACTACTAAGTAGACCGGGCTGTGCTGATCCATTGTAAGATTAATTAAACTATGAAGATCCATTAATTTTTTTTTCACTGCTCGCCAATTTTTCAGATAGTCACCTGATAAATGACTAATTTTTCTGTCGAATAAGTATAATGATGATGTATTCTTGGCTGTCCGGGATGAGCCGCGTCTCTGTCGTGGTGGCTGTCATTTGGGCCTGCTTCAGAGCTATACTGTAGTATAGCATCCAGGACAGCTAAGAATACAATGACTGCGGCCGCGGAAGCGTACGAATCCATAATGATGTGGCGGTGATGGTGATGAATGATGATGATGCTTCTCTTAACTTTACTGGCTGTAGTAAATAACTAGCTGATTCTGATTCGATGCATTACTTGGGAAATTCACAAGTGAAATAATCCGATGCGGAATAGTCCCGACAACCAATAACTCCAACTTCTTCGAACACTCCTATATCTGAGAGATAAGGAAACACGTAGGAGTGCCTATATAAAGCTGAAGATCATGAAGTATCTAGCTTCAGTGGTCAATATGGCCTTTGATATTTAATGTCTGTTTACTGGAAAACTATCAGGTAGTGTATGTGTCAACATTGATACTTTCTTTGCTACTTTGTAGATGAATTCTTTCGCATGTTTGAAGAAAAGATATAAATCGATTTGGGAAAATATAAAACTTGTCTTTATTGGTTATTGGCGTGTACAGGAAGGAACAGTGCGAATTGCGTAATTGAAGTGTGCGTGGTGGCTGCGTTCTATAGGAAGTGTCCGGAGGAAAGCGGTGCGTTCAGATGCGTTGCATTGCGTGCCGGGTTCCGCCCCGCCTCCACGTTATGCTTTCCTTCTTGTTCATTCGCCGAATTGTTGCGTTCCAGTGCTGGCTCTTCCGTAAAAATCACATTATTTACACCGATAGAGTCTTAGAGAAAATTACCTCTTAAAGTTTCCACATAGGTACTTATAGAATTAATATTACCATTTCTCTGTTACATTTTCTTTCTCTTTTCCGTTATTCTTACTCTATTGTTACCTCTAAAATTATGTATGATTGTTCAGGCTATCATTGCAATTTAATTACTTTCTCTGGAAAAACTATTGCTGATTGGTTCGCATTGTAAGCGGACGAAATCCTGCGTGAAGAGAAAGTTTTGTCACGTTAATGAAGGATTAAAACAAACGCCTAAAGCGTGTAATATTGGTAGTGTTCCGTTGATTGCGCAGAGTCACTCAGTGATTTCGGCGTGCATGGTTTAACCCGGATCGAATTGTGACGAGGCAGCATCGGTGCCTTTGCCATGTTCGTCCTACCCGTGCTGCCCGTCGTGGAAACTCTGTTAGCGAGCTGCGTGGTTGGGATGAGCCCCACTCGCGACGGGAGAGTGCGGGGCCATGGGGCATATTTAGGGATATTTGATTTCCCTGCGAAGTCTGTTTATAAAATCTCATGGGTTTTAATTTCGATGACTTAACTGATCGAGGTTACTAATATTACTGGCTGCGGTAGCTCAGCGCCAACACGTATGCTTCTACAGCATCATTGACTGGGAGGCTTTGGGTTGCCCGAGGTTCCCAAATGGTAGCGGGTATTCGACACTACGTAACTGGATCGAATTTAGCCGTCGTCTGGAGGAGGATTCTAAAGGCCCGCTGCTCTGATAGATGGTTTTCCGTGGTTTCTCCGAATACCAGGTGAATGTCGCTGTACTGTATCAAACGGGCCAAGGATCGCGTGGGATCTTTGCTTCCTCTTCCTTGTCCTATCCTCACTCTTTACTTTCACACACACATGTGCTGCACTACCCTACATATTTCGGTAGCTTAGAGCTTGTCTCGGCTGGCGTGGTGTCTCGCTGGTGGGAGATATCTGGATGGGGAAACCCGGCAAGCCGACATGGAGGTCGACTGCGGATCTCGCTGCCAGCGGGGAGAGATCATCGCTACTTCTGGGGGAAAACCATGCAGTTCACTTACGAGGCTACTAACCGAACTACTTGCCGTGCTCGGAATCATTGCTCGCTCACCCACCTGCTGGTAAACAGAACATAGGATTTGTGGTCGTAGGACTAGTGATTCGAAATGACGGAAGGGGGCCATGTCGTCTTCCCTGGAGATCGGAGGAAGAAAGGCAGTAGCTGCGCGATTGAGGATTACGCGAATTATTGTGATATTGTGTGAATTAGTTTGTTTCATAAAACTCAATAAATTACGCGTAAAATAGAAATTACTTTTCTGCCAATTGTTCCAGATGGTCTAAGGATTCTTTCAATCCATAACTTTAAAAATTCATATCGTACATTCAGTCATGCGTTGTGGTGACTTTAACGATTTGGTGCTTACATTCCCTTTATGAATATTTGCTTGCCTTAAGAACGCGTGCCTTGCAGACCGCATCGAAAGCGGGAGACTTCGGTCGCGACACGTTTGTCCCCCGTTCTAAAGCTCTGCAGTCACAGCACTCGTAAATCACGCACTTTCCTTCCGCTCCTTTGTGTTTGCGGAGGAGGCAGTGCTGGAGAATGGCGTACAGAATCGTGTCTCGTGTTTGTGAAGGCTGCCACTGGCTATATGGGTCGAAGTAGATAGAGTCACCTGAGGATTTTGTCGTAATCAATGAATAGTGGAATAATGTAATAAGATATTTTCGTACGTTTATTTGCCTTTGCTCAGGAGCCTTTAGATACTATTAGATGATGTTCGTACTGCTTATTGGCGATTGACAGCATTCATATGGACTGCCAGTTGCCTTACACTTCTCGTTTGCCGTACACTTCTCGACTTCTCGTTTGTTTTTTGGTGTATTTTTCTGTTTTTTAATTTTCAGCATTTCTTGGTCTCATAAATCACTCAGTAACGTCCCCGAACTCTTGTACCTCCCCCTTCACTCGCTCCTTCCTCATTTCTGCGTTATTTTTCTTACCTCCTCCCGATTTTTGTGTGATTTATATTTTATATATTACTCTGAGTCATATTTTGTCTTAACAATCATAGTCTTCCGTTTTAATGCTTTGCCTTTCCTTTCTCTTTTGTTCTGACCTATCTTACACTCCATCGCCATTCTTTCCGGTTTTATCCACACATTTTTCCTGTCCTCGATCATCGAAGTAAGGTAGTGTTCCGTCAGTGATTCGGCTTGCACTCTTCTACTCTTTGGCATTTTCTACTCTTTCACAGCCTAATGATTGCTTCCTTCCCTGCGGTCTTCTCAAGCCGCGTCCTCTTTTTGTCGTTTCTTCCGTCCCTATTTGCGTTCGTGTCGTGTGCTGCGAGCGCCTGCTTCGCATCCATCGCCTTCCTCCGTCCTCTGAAGCGAGCGTGTCGTGGCGCCCCCGTCATCGCCTGCGATGTGCCCCGCCGATAGGCATTTCAACTAGTTAATAACATCTGCCCCGCGGATCGATTCCGAGCGCCCGCGCCGGCGGAGGCCCTCCAGCGGGAGACCTGCATGCGATGCCGGCATTACCCGCGGCCGGAAGCTATTGTGTCCTCGGCGACTTCGGGAGCCGAGCCCTTCCTCACAATAGGAGTCGGGGCGGGGGGCGAGGGGGACAGCCCGTGCCAGGCGCGCGACGGCGTCGGTGCCCCAGTCCCCGCAGCCCCGTCCCTCGCGGGCGGATTCTTAATGAGTTCTTTTGAGCGACGTCTGCGCGGCGGGGCACTGCGGCGGCGCAGCGCATGTTTCATTTTCCTCCGATGCTCGCTCGCCAGCCCTCGCCGCCCTCGCCGCCCTCGCCGCCCTCGCCGCCACAGCTCCACCTCCGCCCTCGCTGCCCTCGCCGCCCTCGCTGCCCTCACCGCCCCCGCGGCCCGCGACGCCCTCTCCGTACTCGCCGCCCCACCACCCCCGCCGCTCCCGCCGCCGCGCCGCCCTCGCCGCCCCCGCCGCCCCCGTCGCCACAGCTCTACCTCCGCCCTCGCCGCCCCCGTCGCCACAGCTCCACCTCCGCCCTCGCCGCCCCCGCTGCCCGCGCCGCCCTCTCCGTACTCGCCGCCCTCGCCGCCCCGCTCCCTCGCCGTCCCCGTCGGCCCCCCGCCGCCCCGCCGCCCTCGCCGCCCCACCGTCCCCTCCTCCCGCCGCCCCTGCCGCCCCCGCCGCCCCCGCCGCCCTCTCCGTACTCGCCGCCCTCGCCGTCGAGGCTCGATCCGAGCCCGACTATTGTGGGTTTTGGCGGCACTTGCATTCTGTCGTGTCGCTTTGATCATTCCCTGATGGAAGCTTTGTTTGCTGTATAACTCATCGCTGTTCGGGGTGTCCATTGTATCGATAAAAAGAGCAGCGAAACTTTTATTGTGAATGCGGTAATGGCTTTTATTGCAAGCGCTCTTGTCTCTCCCCTGTATCGAATGTCGGATCTCGGGAGCATTGGTTCTGAAATGGGGGAACTCATTCTCTCGAAAAACCGCCATTACGTGTGTAGTTACAGGGGATAGAAAGCAAGATCATCGTGTTTGAGAAATACCCATAAGGTTACGAAAGCACTCGATGACATTGAACTTGCGAACATCAAACTAATAATTCAAATTCAACAGCAACTTCAAGTATTGATTAACGCTGCATAAGTAAATTAATCCATCTTGTTAGGTTGTTAAGAGGCGTATAAAGATCAATTTTGATAGTTTTCCCCGACGTATTCACTTCATAACATTTTGATTTTTATGTATGTTACTATAATTTGTACGTGTGTACTTTACATAAATCTACCTAGCAAAATTGACGACTTTTACTCTGTAGCCAGATACGTTAGAAAGCTTTTAAAGTGAGACATGAAAAATGATTTCAAAATATTTTATATTTATTCACATCTATAATTATTATTTTCTCTGTGTGTGTTTGGGCTGGTCGTGACGAACGGAAGGAAACATTGAGAGCGAAGTAGAAAATATTTTATTTACGTTAACAATTCACATTACATTGACTTAAATCTGTCATGGACTCTGTTGTAGTCTCTCCGAGGTAATCAAAAACCTTTCGCAATTGGAGAAAAGTGAACTCTAGTCATTAGGAACAAATGATCAGCCAATTTTTACCGTTTTTAGAAAATCAACCATTGAAAAATATCGTTATCGGAAGGCCTACATAATATACTTTGAACGTTGATTTCTTCCTCCAAGTTTTCAGGTCATTGATCGAAGACATAATTTGGAACCTATCCAATATCCTGCTTGAATAACCTTCCTCTTTCCTCTACCTCGCCTCGAATACCTGCCTTGTTCTCTCTCGCACTTTTTCCTCCTCGGAAAACCAACCTTTGTCCGCCTGCCTGTAAACTTCACGAACTTATTGCTGCATTGCCGTGAAAGAAGATGAAGAGCTAGACTTGTTCATGCTGATGATGACTCAGCTCTCCCGGTGGGGCTCTTGATCGATTTAGTGCTGCTGGCGACATCTCTCGGAGTTACAGTGCTTCTTGCATGTTTTAGGTTAGTTGGGAATTTACTGTGTACTTGGAATGCGTTGACCACACTTCGCTCTCTGTGTTATTTCACTGAGAATCGGGAGTGATTTTTAGCCCACATTTAATTGATTGATTTTTTCATGTTTCCGGGCACGTAAACTGCTTTGGTCATTAGTCCCGTTAGTGTAGTGCATGTTTTTCCTCGGGAGACGGCGGTGATCTTCCCCCGCTGGATGGCAGATCTGGCGTCGACCTACCGTCAGCTAGTGGGGTTTCCCCCTAACCAGGACTCTCCCACCAGCGGAGCACCGCCTCACCCGGGACAAGCTCTAAGCTCCCGACCGGTCTCCCGGAATATGTGGTAGTGTAGTGCATGTTAGTGTGTGTGTGTGTGTGTGTGTGTGTGTGTGTGTGTGTAAAAGAAGAGGATATGACAAGGAAGAGGAAGGACAGATCGCGCGCGGTCCGTGGCCCGTTTGGTAGGGTACTGCTCCGGCATTTGCCTGGTGTTGATCGGAGAAACCACGGAAAACTACCGATCAGACCAGTCGGCCGCTAAAATTCTCCTCCAGACATGACTCAATTCGACCTAGCTGAAAAGCTAGCTTCGAAAATCCTGCCGCTGTGGGGAGTGGGAACCTAGGACCTCCCGGTCAGAGGCGCTGCAGTGACATACACTGAGCTACCGCTTCCGGTAGCCCACATTTAAGAAAGTACATAACGAGATAAAAGAGCATTCGTTGAAAATGTAAGGATTCAGGGTGTAAGTATATTTATAAGTTCAACATTTCGTAATCCCCATAATAAAAAGACTTCAAATACACTTTCTGTATTTCGAGCACGACTCTCAAATGATCTTGGGCCCTTATAACCCGGTTTTCAAGGCGCGAATTGTCTCTCTGAAACTATTCTGCAAAAGCTTTTTTGGACCGTTCTAATTCATTTTGGAGGGTTTGTCTTTTTTTAGTACTCCAGCAATTTAGAATTTTCTGTACCGTCACTGCTAGACTGATGACGTAAGGTGTAGGGAAGTATTTCGTAGTGCGTGCGTGTGTGTGTGTGTTTTCGGAATGATTTGTAGCTAAAACGTATGGGGAACATGCGGTGTAGATATGGAGAACGTGTGGGGAGCATGTGCGAAGTCTGTGGCAGAACGTGCAGAGGAATACGTTGGGAACAAGTGGC
The DNA here is from genome assembly GCA_011170035.1 of Teleogryllus occipitalis. Classification (NCBI taxonomy): domain Eukaryota; kingdom Metazoa; phylum Arthropoda; class Insecta; order Orthoptera; family Gryllidae; genus Teleogryllus; species Teleogryllus occipitalis. Next base: position 103,693 of record BLKR01000539.1, on the reverse strand, counting down.
GCCTGAGTTATGTATCATGAGATGTATTCCTGAATTCTATACAATGAAACATTTTGGAAATTATTATATTTAGGGAGTCTATTAATTATTATATTTAGGACTCCTCTTCTGAGGAGTCTTCACCTTTTTACGAAGCGACGAGCCACTACTGGAGACAATTTCCAAAAGTTTCCTGCTTCCATGGAATGTCCCATTATTATCTTGGAACCTTTGCCATCGTACAGATTACTTATTTATCGCATGTTAATTTTAACGGAACCAGAAGATATTATATAGGCTATCAAATGGCAAAGGTGACTCATGGGATTTATGAATGAGTGGGTAAGTTAAGTAAGAGGCACACTCGTATTTGTACTGTCTGCCAGAAACGTTTCAATGGGCTTGCGCCGCTGGTTCATTTGTAACAGTCTGATAAATGAATACCAATGCCAAACATTAGGTTCAAGCTATACACAATTTTGTTTTGAACCGAATGAGGGATAGAAATATTCAACAATATTGAAATCGTTTATTGAAATTAACCTGTGAGTCTTAAGAAAAAAGAGTCACAGCAGTGGAGGTGTGCCTCAGCCAGATCTAGTAGCAGTTCGAACAGGCGATGGTGACCAAATGTTGTTGACAGTTTTCGATTTGAAATTGTGCACCTACAAGGAGTCGAGGAGTTTACGAGAGTGTGCAGGCATCTTCTAAATTCGCTTTAAATTTAATTTTAGCGGTTCAATTTGGGTAAACGGGAGGACTACTCGGGAAGAAGGCCAATGGTGGTTGTTGCAACGTTATTCACCTGGCCATAAAAGCGTGGTTCTCGATACCTAAACATTTTCCTGGAGTCGATCGTCATGAATTGACTCCTCATAAATCTCTTTAATAGTCATAATCACGGCAAATAATTCAAGTATTGTTGTTTATTTCCTGTCACTTTTCGTTACTATTTAATGTACTTTGGAGTGAATGATTCATAAGTCCATGAAGGATAAAAAACAGCAAGCAACAACAAAAATAACAACTGAAAACAAAAACAAACCGTGATCAAGGCAAAATTTCTTTAACTATGAGAGTACAATGGAAAAAGCAGCGTGATACAGTTTGAGTGAAAAGAAGTGCGGCAGAACATAAAGCTGGAGCAGTCTTACATCTGTTTGGACTGCCTTAATGTTTTTTTCCATCTGTTTAGTCTGGAGAAGCTGGGTGTTGTTGCGAAAACTGGTTTGCAGATTTCGTAACAAGTGGAGCGGTCATTCCCTTTCTGCATTATCGCCTGCTTGTGCGTGATCTCATTTCGCGGGTGGTATTTCAGTAGCTTAATGTGGATAATTGCTGCTATCCAGCAATATCGACGCATTTTCGCCGTATTATTTTGATTTTTTTGGAAGGGGGGAGTATATGAGAACTTCGTTTAAATACAAATAATATATTTCTTAGGACTGTTCAAATTTATTTAGAAGGGTGCGATGCAAACCAAGTGAATACGAAGCGTTATAATACAAATAGATTATTTGTTGAAATAGAATAATTACTTGCTGTATACGCAACACGTGTAATAAAATTTATTTATTTATTTTTACTATATTTTATATAATATTTTATATTTATTTAAAATATGTATTGGTGATGGATTCTCATTGTTTGCTGTAATTCACTTCCACGAAAATTTGTGGTAAGTGATTGTTATTAGAAACTAGGTAATCTATTGCGATTCCATCTACTACAACTAGATTAAATTCAAAGATGAGAATAAATTTTACAAACATTCTTGTTAAATGTGTTGAGATACCGTTGATCACAATGCAATGTAGCCAGTATAGCGACCTATGTCTAATTAGTTTTAGAGTTGATCAGTTTCCAATTTAACTGTGAACAACATTGTGTTTAAAAGTTGCATTCCTCATCGAGAGGGCTAATAGAGCGCGTATAAAAGGCAGAGCAAAGTGACTTACGAGCCATGGTGCGTGTGGCAGCGCCTTGGGGGTCGGAGGCCGGTGTCGGGGCGAGCGCTCACATCCTCCGCGCCGGCGCGACTCGCCGCGCGCCCTCGCAGCGGCCACTATCACACACTTCCCCCTCGCCCCTGCCCCTCCCCCGCCGCACTCGAACCCTCCGTTGCGTCACACGCGTCCACTCCGCGAGCACTGCTGCGATCGACACCATTCACTCGCACGCACCGCACCGCACCGCACTCGGCTGGCCCGCGCGCGGCGCTCTGGGCCCAGGGCGAACGAAAGAGCGAGCGGTGCGGAGGTGGAGCCGTCCGCCTCGCCGCCGCGCTGCTGTCGCACTGCCGCCGCTGCCGCGCTGCGCCTCACCGCCACTCCACTCGACGCGACTCGACTCGCCCGCCCCCCTCCGCTCCCTGCGCCACGCCCCCTCGCCGCGCACCCCGCGCGCAGCTTCCTTCCTCTTCGGTTCTTGGCGTGTTTCTCTCCCCTGTGCTTTCCTCTCTCTAGTCATTTCGTCTACACGTGTGTGTATGTTGCTATTGCTGTCTCTCTTGTTTCCTTTTTTGCCATTGATACTAAAATTTTTTTTGATTATTTATCTACGTCAGTTATTATGTTATTACTTTACCATTTCTTTTTCATTTTATTATTGTCTATTTTTTCATCTTATCTCTCTCCTCTCGTTTCTCTCTCGTTTTGCTTCTTGAGTTCTACCTTTCTCCGTTATTACTTAACGTTTGTTTTCTCCCCCCCCTCATTTTGATTCTGTGTATTGTCTGTGATATTACTCATCATTAAATTTTCTGAACTGAAATTTCAATATATACAGGGAATAATTAAAAAAACGTGTAGAAAAAACAATTAAAAGCATTTAACTGTTTTTTTATCGTGGTTGCCAATTTGCATTTTGATTTACCGTCATTTCTCCACAGGGTGTACAACTTATACGTGATACAGAATTCGAGTTGTTATAATATTATTTTGCGTCCTCTTTTGTGTATTGTTGGATTCAGTATTTTAACTGAAAATGGAGAAAAGCACAATATTCAATTATGAAAGTCAATGTTCCGTGCAAATATTGTATTAAGGAAATTCTTTGAAATTTTGACATCTCCAAGATTTTCAGCAATTTGATGAGCAGCCTTAGATTTCTTCCGCAGTGGCTCATTAGCTCAGCAACGTAAACAAAACTTTGAACTCCAATTCTCGCTTGTAAACGATGAGTGGCCGAGCCACATGGAGTCGCCCAAGGGAAAGAGTACACTTGCTAAACAGAGTTTCAGAATAAATGTTACAAACTTCTAGAGGATGTAGAGGGTAAAGCATGTTCACCTCTTGCCAGTGAACGAGTGGTAAGAAATATATAACGAAGATACTCGAACATTTGCTCCTGATTGATAAGCAACTCATTACGCACCCGTGTTCGATAGGTACACAACTCTTGTGCTACGTCAGAACGTGTCCTGCCGAACAATAATGCATGTCTGATTGCCTCTCAATCAGCGGCAAATGTCACTTTCGTAACTTCATGTTATGGAATTTCTCACCAGATATTTATTGGCAAAACGAAATCATCTTCGACTCTCCTACATGTTTAAGAAGATTTTAATATTTTTTTTCTGAAACACCTAGTATTTGTGCATGAGATGAAATAATAATTCCCCTTTTCCCTCTCCTGCGGTCTCCAAATCCTTTGCTCGCGTCTGAACCTTGATCCACTTCCCATTTCCCCCTTCCCCCCGCTGTAGCCTTGTGTAGCGCGACTCCTCGGAAGTGCGGACGTTAATACGACGCCACACGGAGGTGGGCGCGTGCCCGAGGCGCGAGGAAGAGGAAGGAGGGGGGTTGGCCATTTGATGGGCAGGGAGCTCTCTGTCTCTCTCTGCGCCCGGCGTTAATGCTGTCGTAAAGCTGCGTCGTCGGCCGCTGGGTGAAGAAGTGTAAACTGACGAGGGCAGACGCAGAGGTGCTGCTTGTGCCCCTTCGGTTTTTGCTCTGTTGTGGGGCAGCGCTGTGTGTGGTCGTTTTGTTGCAATGTCCGCCACGCGATTGCGGAAGAGGAACCCACGAGCGCGGGAAAGGAAAGCGAGGGGCGACAGGGATGGTTCAGTGGAATTGTGTCTTGCAGACTGTGATGTGTTGATTAAAATTAGGAGGGAGAATACTAATCGATTGATTAGGGATTCCTGGCGCGTCAACTGCTAAGCTCATTAGCCCTGTAAGTGCAGTGAATGTATTCTACTCGGGAGGAGGCGGTGATCTCCTCCCATCAGCTGGATGATGATATCCAGCGTCGACCTACACGTCAGCGAGCGGGGTTTTCCCTAATCAGGTATCTCCCACCTGCGGGGCATCGCCCCAGTCGTGACAAGCTCTAAGCGGGAGAATCCTCAGCTTTCTCGAACTCAAAATCTTGGTCTCCGAAAATTGTAGCTCCATTATAATTGGTCTCAAAGAACGAAGATGAATGTTCGGCTGTTTATTTCATGTTAAGTGTATTAAAGAGGTAGACTGGTTTTCAAGAGTGGTTTGCAAACTGGAAATTCTAGTGAGAAAATGTCTCCCCTAATTTTTGTGATGATTGACAGGCACTGAGGAACATACTAACGAAACTGTACTATCATTAATCATATAATTTATCATCATTCGAGAAACCTCTCATTTCCCAAATATTATATTACTCCGTTTTTTTTATGGTGTTGACAATTTTTTCCAATTAAAACGTCTCTTCCGATTTGTTATTCTATATTCAGATTGTTATCGAATATCTGCTTGCCTTACAGTTTTTAGATATTGAATTTTTTTATATATTTGCCTTACAGTTTTTAGATATTGTATTTTATCAATGAAGGGGATTCCAGACCGAGAAATGAAATAATTCAAAACATTCCTCAATGTTTGTTATTATTAGAATATTGGCTGCTGACTGTGCTACACCAAAAAATGAGATTGTCTCTTTCCGTTCAGTCATCATTGGGAAATATTTTAGTTTTGGATTCCCTTTTCAAAAAATGTTTCAAAAGATTGAATAATGGCCAATATTTTGTCGAAGTGCGAAGTTAGCTGCTATCAAATAGATATTGAGACTTTACATTGAGTGAAAAGTTGGTAACGTTTCGTATGTTTCGTACGTTTCGTATGTTCGTATGTATATTTACACTTTTTTTACCGCTATTTTCTCCTTTTTGTTTCGCTTAAAATTGAAAAAAGTGCTTCGCTTGAAAACGAGTCTCCTGATGGCGATGTGGTGCATGCAAGGCTGTGCTCCCCACGCGAGGTGGGCGTAGCGCCGTTTCGCTGCTTCGTGCTGCTACGCTGCGGAGAGCGTGGCCCTGGGGAGGCGTGTTTGCGGGCAGCCATGCCCCGTCCCGTCCCGCCCCGCCCCCTCTCTCCGCCCTGCACACGCTCACGCCCCGCCACTACCCCCTCTGCCCCGCCCCGCACACGCTTTCGCCCCACCTCCCCACCTCGTCCCCTCGTCACTCCCGCCCCGCCCCACCCCGTCCCATCACGTCCCGCCTCACACTGTCCCGCCCCGCCTCACCCTGTGCTTCTCCCGCCGCCTCACCTGTTCCGCCCCGCCTCACCCTGTCGCCCCGCCTCACCTGTCCGCCCGCCTCACTCGATTCCAGTCCGCCCCACTCTGTCCCGCCCCGCCTCTCTGTCAGTCCTTACTCTCTCTTGCCCCGCCTCCTCTGTCTGGCCGCCTCACCCTGTCGAGGCCGCCTCACCCTGTCCGAGCCCAGATCATCCTGTCCACACCGCCGCCTCCACCCTGTCCCGCCCCGCCTCACTCTGTCCGCCCCGCCCAACACCCTGTCGTCCGCCTCCCCCTGTCCCGCCCCGCCTCACTCTGCCCCAGTCCGCCCCACTCTGTCCCGGTCCGCCCCACTCTGTGCTGCCCCGCCGCATTCTGTCCCGGTCCACCCCACTCTGTCCTGCCCAACCTCACTCTGTCCCAGTCCGCCCCACTCTATCCCGGTCCGCCCCACTCTGTCCTGCCCAACCTCACTCTGCCCCAGTCCGCCCCACTCTGTCCTGCCCAACCTCACTCTGCCCCAGTCCGCCCCACTCTGTCCCGGTCCGCCTCTGTCCATATACCCCGCCACACTCGCCACGATCCGCCCCTCATCCTGCCAACCTCACTCTGTCGGTCCGCCTAACCCTGTCCACTTCACCTCTCTCCACTCTGCCCAGCCACGCTATGTGTGTCGCCCTCCTCACCCTGTCCCGCCCTCCTCACCCTGTCCCGCTCTCCTCACCCTGTCCTGTCCACCCCCCTCACTCTGCCCCAGTCCGCCCCACTCTGTCCCGGTCCGCCCCACTCTGTGCTGCCCCGCCGCATTCTGTCCCGGTCCACCCCACTCTGTCCTGCCCAACCTCACTCTGTCCCAGTCCGCCCCACTCTATCCCGGTCCGCCCCACTCTGTCCTGCCCAACCTCACTCTGCCCCAGTCCGCCCCACTCTGTCCTGCCCAACCTCACTCTGCCCCAGTCCGCCCCACTCTGTCCCGGTCCGCCCCACTCTGTCCTGCCCCGCCGCACTCTGTCCCGGTCCGCCCCACTCTGTCCGCCCAACCTCACTCCTGGTCCGCCTAACCCTGTCCCGCGCCTCACTCTGCCCAGCCCCGCAGCCTGTCGTCCACCTCACCCTGTCCCGCCCTCCTCACCCTGTCCCGCTCTCCTCACCCTGTCCTGTTCCACCTCACCCTGTCCCGCCCTCCTCACCCTGTCCCGCTCTCCTCACCCTGTCCTGTTCCACCTCACCCTGTCCCGCCCCGCCTCACTCTGTTCCGCCTCGCCTCACTCTGTCCTGCCCGGCCTCACCCTGTCCCGCCCCGTCACGTCATTTCTCGTCTCGCCCCGTCCTACCCGGCCCCGCAGATACCCACGCCTTCATGATCCGGCCCACGCGCGCGCCAGCCCGCCCGCCCGCCTGCCGGTTCCAAGGCGCTCTAGTCTATCGACCTGGCGGCGACGGGCTGCCGTCATTCCGCTTGCCTGCCTCTATGCGATACGACATGCCGTTCGGTTTTGCATGCGTCGTCTAGCGCCTGGCCCTCGGAGCGAACTCCCACTCGCGCCCTCGATCCGCACCGAGCGGCCGTCGACCTGGCAGCGCCCTCTCGCCAGTAGGCCCACGGGGCGGCTTTCCTTGCGTACGGAGCGTCGCTTCATGTGTATAAAAATGGGCGATTCTTTGTACTGCTGAGGGTGCGTGTCGTTTTGTATAAAGACAACACAAAAATATGACGTCTCACTGCAAAAAATACTTTTACTTTGTTCATTTACTTTCAAACTAGAGATGAAACGTGCTTCTTAATACAAACATTTTTACACATCGTGGTAAATGTTTGAATTGGTGACCGAATTTTTTGTTTCTTGCTCGTCTCGATTGTTTTGCCTAGACCTATCGTTTTCTGCAAAAAATCGTCAATCTCGATCGTGCAAAAGCAATCATGCCACGCGCTTAATGTAAAAAGAACATTTGTGTCGGTCATAGAAACTTGTTTGAAGCAGATTATAAAAGCTTAGTAAATCTTTTTTCAGTTCCGCACAATAAATGTTTCTTTGAAATGTGCGATAATATATATTGAAATGCCTTTACGCGACAAAAATAATACTAAATAGTACATCTAAACATTTCACTGTGGAAGAGATTAATGACAAAACACAAAAATGTTTCCTCCTTTCCTTTTGGAAGTAAATAATTCACACTCGAATGTATCCTCATCCACCACAAATGGTCATGTAGGTGGCAAAACATCACGTCAGTGTACTTGAGTGAAGGTGTAATCGAGAAGACGTAGGGTAAACATCTTCTCCCGATCATTTCCAAGCGTATCCCACGGATGTTTACTTCCCCGAGACAGTCGCCGGTGGGGAAGCGCAGGATTGTTGTGGCAGAGCTTGTTGGGGGTTGGGCTGCGCAGGAAGTGTGCGCGGAGGAGCCATAAAGGCCTTGCGCAACAGCGACATTTCCTCTGGAAGCTTGCGATCTCTCCGCCATTGTTTAACGCGCGCGCTTCCGATGGACGCGACACGCCGCGTGAGAACCATTGGCACTGCTTCCCACCCTTATGTAACTCTGTTTAACCACCGCGCGCCCTGTGTAAATGCGGGGTTGGGGAAATACTGTGCTCTTGCGTGGTGATTGTTGCTTATGTTAGGGAAGTCGGGGAAACATATTTCCCTATTCGCTTTTACGAAACGTTCTACTTACCCTCTTTCGCCCAGTACGTTACGCAACTCTTTTGTAAAACTTCATATCTATATTAAGAAATTATTATTTCGTGCGTGCTAATGAAATGCGGATTTACATTTTTTGTACATTGTCGTTTTCATGTTGTCCAAAGCAATTTCGTAGAGTTTGACACAGTTATTCAATATTTTACAATGAAATGATGAGGATGGACTTTCGCCGCTCTTTATCATTTAAAGAGTTCTGAGCGAATGCCGTGGAATGGAGGCAAATGAAGGAGAAGTAAAGCGAGGTATTCTCACTGGTCATTATTCCCGGTTGAGTTTTTGCAAGTGGTATTTTTGCGTTAGTCCATATGTTGAAAAATTATTTACGGACTGTTATGTGAACATAACGATCTAGTAATTATTGCATAATTTCGCAGTTGTAATTTATAAATCCTCTATAAGTTGAGTGAATGAGTCTGAATTATTAACATTTATTAACTATCATTTCTTGATGTTAAAATATAGTATTTCAAGATGACTTCGTAGTTTCTAACATAATAAGTCTTATATTCGCTCCTTTATCGGGTTATTCCTAAGCGAAATGAATGAATGTAGTGTTCATTATTTTCACGTCGTAAATATACGCGAATAATGATTGATCCTCTTTGTAGGTGGGGCAAGAGCAATTTGACTTTTCATTGGCGTTTGTAGATGAAATATTATTACAAAAAAGATTATAAAAATTAAAATATTATAAAAAGATATATCGAATTTTATGCTCACAAGTTTGCGGACGGGATTTCTAACATCGTTTTATTTTGTTTTTGGTGAAGTGATGTTCAATGTGCAGGGATACATGCGTAGATGAAACACACGTTTTCTGTGACTTCATGCCCTGAGTTCTTAGCAGTACGAGTGCATCGGAGATAGAAAAAGAATACTTGGCTACATCACGTTTCGTAGCTTTTCCCGTGTGTGCTTCATGACCGTCGTCGTCTCTTAGAAGACGATTTTCATTGTACACCGTAATACGAATGAGTTGCATCGCTGGTATCGCTGCATATATACAGAAAAAATCAATTAAAATTATTAGTCCGGCAACATATTTGGTAGAGACATAAGTATCTTACCAAGAAGTAAATTTGACTTAATAATATTTGATAAGATAATAAATGTCATAAAGTTGAAATTTGAAGTATATCCTGGATATTAGCTTGATGTACTTCAGTCTGGATTAAAGGACAGAATTAAAATAGTTCGAAATCAGCTGCCGGAACGCGTAGTTACCTTGCATGTTGGAAAAAATATTTATTTCCTTTTCAGACTAGGCTGTAACAATTCAGTGGTCGTTGTGGGAGTTCGCAAATGAGCATTTGCGTCAAGAGCACTGGCAGGGCGGGTAGGTGCGGGAAGTCCAATGCCGCGCGGGCGGTTGCGCGGTCTGGGCTTTCCTGGGCGCGCGCCCGGGAGCGTGGCGCTGACTCGCTGCTCGCCCAGTGAAAGTGCCTGCCCACGCGGGCGCCCCCGAGGAGGCGGAGGCGGAGGCGGAGGCTGGCGGAGCGCGCTCCCGCAGACGTGTCAAGGTGGCTGGTCAAGGCGCGCGCCCGGTTACACGAAGGAATGCACCAAAATTGGACAATATTTCAAATATATTGAAATATTAAAATTATCCGGGATGTAAGAGATATCAACCACAATAGTAGGCTATATAAATTTACTGTATAGTAAATTCAACCATACACGTGTTTCGGGATTTCCCCATCGTAAGTGGCTCTATCTATATATTTAAAAAAAATAAGGTATTCTGCCATGTCTTCGTTTAGAGCTTCTACTGAACCGATTGTTGTATTTTTTCTTTTAAATGAAAGAATATGATCCCTAGATGTGTTATCAGATATTGTTTGTGTTGATTCACCAACATTTACGGTGTAAATTAATTAATTAAATCATTCTTCAATAGTACGCTTATCAATAGTCAATTGTTTTCTTTCAATGGGTGGCAGTTTGCATGTATTTGTGTGGTGTATTTTGTAGTTCGCACAGTACTTTAGTGAAGTTTTTTACAGGTGTCGGATTCCGAATCGTTGTCCACGCACTCCAAATGCTGCTTGATGTTTTGTTTTGATTGTTGAGATTTGTTTACAATTCGTCAAGGTTTTGTTTCAGTGTAATAATTGCATTGTGGTGTTGACAGTTTGCATGTATTTGCTTCTGTGGTGTATTTTGTAGAGAACATTCGCACAGTGGGGTTTGCTGGGTTGTACTGAAGTCGTTTACAGGTTATGTCGAATTCCGAATCGTCCACGCGCCCCAAAAGACGCAAACGTACATTAACTGGGCGCAGGGAAAGAGAAAGTCAGCGTAGGTGTCGTGTTAGACAGGTCATTTCGTTTTCTATTGGGTCATTGTCTATGAAATGTCAGTTTTGTTCTGCTTTGTACTTTCCATGTGAGGGAAATTCTGCAAACGATTTACTGTGTGTTGCTTAATTGTGAAAATAAATATACCTTCGAGCAATATGCCAGAAGAAATCAAACAGTTGTTTACACATCAAAAAACTTTAGAAATAGTATCCTTCAGTATAATAGTGCTATATCTTTTGTGCCGGTGTTGCATTGCCACCTGATCATGGGCCATACGTGTTCAAAATTTTGGTAACTCATCACAGAATATCTTCATTATACCCTCAAGATCCAAATAATACAATATATTGTGAACATTAGTCTGAGTACAGTATTTTACATTTATCTCAGATCTCACCGTCAAATTTTGACGGGTTCTCACTAGTAATATTAAAATTAAATTAACAAAGTTTTAATATTGTATAGCCACTGACGATGGGGGCAAAATCCCGAAACTCTTGTATGGCTGAATTCTCTACACTGTAAATTTATACGGTCTACTATTGTGGTTGATACCTTTTATATCCTGAAATTTTAATCATGGAGTACAACAAGATCTCCGCTGTCACTACAGAATTTTAAATCATTTTATGTAATATATTATATATTAAATATAATAATATATAAACAAATATTTTAAAATATGACGTGGTACGTACGTATGTAAACGACATAGCCGAATAAGGTGGGGAAAATTTCCGAGTCGAAAATTAATTTCAGATTTCCCTCCGACATTATCCGCAACGACGCTCCGTAATGTGTGAGTGCATTGCGGATTGCATTAAATTAAATTTTGTAAAAAATTAAGCAAAACATTATCGATGAAAATCCGAGATAAAAGAATCATGCTAAACTACACGAAATTCTGATGTATCAGTATAAAAATCGGATTATCGGTTTATGTTTTCGAGGACATGCACATATGCATTAATTTTTGTAGTCTAAGACTAGCTGTACCGGGGCTTCATAGGCGAGAAATAATAATAATAATAATAATAATAATAATAATAATAATAATAATAATAATAATAATAATAATAATAATAATAATAGTAATAATAATAATGTGTAGGATACATGATTCTTTAAGTTAATACAAAACACATGGAATTGCCTCAGTGAAAAGCCCTTTTTGTCTCCTTTCTTTTTCATTCTGTTCTTCTCCTACTTCACTTCGTTGACCCTGCTAAAATTATGGTGACATGACACTTGCAGCTGCTGCTGCAATACGAAAGTCTGTAACGCATGGACGTCAAGTGGGTTGCCTAAGAAAACTGGTGTCAGATATCTGCGATTCGCGATGGTCCGCTACTATTATTAACGGACCTGGCTGTATCTGCTAAACAAAGGACAAGTCTTAATACCAGTTTATATTCTGAAATGCCAGGCAATCGCTCGCGACCCAAACGCATGCGAGTTGAAATTGGTGTGACGAAACGCAGGAGGGAATTTGAACGGGCGGTGGTAAACCGGAGTGGAAGCGGAAGGAAATCGGCGGCGGGCAGCCCCCAGCTCGTTCAGTTACGTGCGTGGCGGTTGTGGGCGGCGACGGCGCGTGAGTCCGGGAAATCACGCGCGCGCGCGAGCGCGGTTCGCGTTGCTCCAGCCCTGGGAGCGGAGCCAAGCACACAGTGGGTCCGTTTGCAAAACCGAGAATCCCCGCGCGCTTTGGAGTGTGGCCGGGAGCGGTAGCTCAGTGCATCAACTGATGTCACTGCAGCGCCTCTCACCGGGAGGTTCTACGTGCGAGTCCTGACGGCGGCAGGATTTTCACACTAGCTTTTCAGCTAGGACGAATTCAGTTGCTGTCTGGAAGAGAATTCTAGCGGCCGGCTGCTCTGATCGGTAGTTGTCCGTGGTTTCTCCGATCAACACTAGGCGAATGCCGGAGCAGTACCCTAGCAAACGGGCCACGAACCGCGCGCGATCTGTCCTTCCTCTTCCTTGTCCTATCCTCTCCCCTTACACACACACTTACACTAACATGCACTACAATACCACATATTCCGGGAGACCGGTCGGCAGCTTAGAGATTGTCCCGGCTGGGGCGGTGCCCCGTGTAACGTATTGTAGGACTACAGTTAGCAACCGCCACAAAGGGCGGCGGCAGAGGATTAGACGCCAGGGGCCAGGCAGGATGTGACACGCCGAGGTATTCTGGGAAATCCTAAGAGCTAGGGAAAGGGATGCCCAAAGTACGGGACAGCGCATTTTTGCCGCGTGCCGCGTGTCAAATTCTTGGAATCCAGGGAAATGGATGTCCAAAAATGCCTGGCAAAGCGGTCCGTGTGGGCCGTGTGCAAAACCCAGTGACGTTTCAGGTCACGTGGGTGGGGGCTATATAAGAACCAACGCAGAGCGCGGGGGTGGGGTTTGTTGAGCTGAGAGGGAACCCTCGTGCGAACGCACAAAAACTTGCGCCCAGGGCGGTGCGGAGCCGAGCTAGGCTCGTGCGGCAAACCATGTGTTGGGACGCCGTTGTGGACTATATCCACGGGTGACAAGAGGTCGCCGGAGCTGTCTGCTGTGTGCGGGAGGCTCGCTGAGGAGTGGCGCGGGCCACGAGTCAGTTATTCATTTTTAAGGATCGCTCCTGCGATCAGGAAAGTAAAGATCTACCAGAGCTGTAACTTAAAGTAGTACTGTACATATTGTGAATAAACCTGTACATATTTATCATTGAAGCTCGTGTCTGTGATTATTGTGTATTCCCACGACGTCACACCCGCTGATGGGAGAGTCCTGGTTAGGGGGAAACCCCACTAGCCGACGGTAGGTCGGCGCCGGATCTCGTCATCCAGCGGGGGAAGATCACCGCCATCTCCCGAGAAAAAAAACATGCACTACACTAACGGGACTAATGACCAAAGCAGTTGACGCGCCCGGAAACATGAAAAAATCAATCAATCAATGAATCTTTGGAGTGTGTGGTGCACGAATCGAATGCGCGGCAGATTTTTGCGTCGTTTCCAATGTATCGTATTTCATCATGGATAACTCCACCATCAACTTCATTATTTCATTTTTTCTTTACTCCAGTGTGCGTTGAAGAGGCGCAGGTGGAGGAAGGGGAATCATTTGAAGAAAGTCAGTAAATACTTCAGCCGCGGAGAAGACTTAATAGAGCGGCTACTGTTGTAGTAGCCTCTTCACAACTATGCCATGCCTTTTGATTCAAAGTTGACAATTCACAATTCGAGGATGGTTGTGGGATTTTCTCATCGTTCTTTTTCATGGTATTGCGTAGCTTCTTCCCTTCAATTCATCTTTGATTCATTTTTGCCCCGTGCACACTGCTTAGTCCCACGGCGGGTATGGCCTTAAACGTTACCTTATCACTAGAAATATAGTGTGCGAAAGGAGGGTGTACATCTTACCGCGTGTAACGTCCACTTAATAACAGGCGCATTGCATTTGTCGATTTTGACGCTTGCATTGCTTTGTACAGCTTTCATGCTTTCTTGATTGCGCATGCTTACATCTACGTTTTATTTATTAATTTCCTTGTATTTTTTTATTTCCTATTGTTTTTAAATCTTAGTTTGCGGATTATTTTCATTCTCCATTTATTGTGAGTTTTATATCGTACTCGATAATTTTATTCTTGGATACGATTTAATTGCCATTTAAAGGAATTATGTTCTTTGCATGTTCTTTTACTTCGGTTAATTTGATAATTTTCGGGTTAAATGAAAAAGAAAATGTCAAGTTCACACGATTTTATCATTTGAGTTCTGTAATTAGAGCCGGGTTTACGTGAAAGTGTAATACTCCCCCTTTATTCAGAAGGTATACTCACTTGGAATCTACATGAGAAACCCAGCTTCTAATTATTTTAACATGGTTTTATGAAACACATCTTCCAAGGCGCGCCGAGTTGTATGCAGCCGACTTAATGTTTTTGGGTTTTTCATTTATGCTAAATATAAAAATGTATTTTTATTCGTTGTATTGCACTTAATATTTGTGAATTAATTGATACCTTGAATAACTTTAATTAGAATGGAAAATTGGTAAAAGCTGTATTTTTAACACGAGTATGTATCATTGGCTTCTGGGGGAGGAGTAAAACCTCATGAGCCCCCCCCTCCTGGCGCACCACTGAATATCTTGCATATTTTGGCAGTTTTCTTAATCAGTATCGCATTTTTGCATCTTTGATTAAGCTTGAAGATTTTGATGATGATTTTTGCGGAATCACAAAATATACACTATCAAATTTACAATCTACAATTTCATTGTGGTTTTCCGCGAGTTTTTAAAAAAAAGGAAGGTGATGGCGACATTCCAGCTACAGATTCGGATTTAGCACGTCGACATACACAGAGATACATGTGCCAAGTCTTTTCGCGCTTTTATAAAAAATGGAGGGTGGTGGCGCAGTTGTGGCTTCTTTTTATATGTGCATGTATTATTGTTGCACATAAATTCGGTCACTAACTAGAGCTAATTCTATTGAATTTTTTTTAAATGTACATATAAAAACAAATTGTAAAACATATCGACTGGCCTCGTTCTCTAAAATGTCCCTGAAACCCTTAGAATCTCTTCTAATATACTGCTTGAGATTGTGTGTAGACGGATAGGCAATTTTATAAAGGTTTTCGATGACTAAATGCTAACATCGCACGTCTTCAGGACAGTGAAACAACGTTCGGAAGTTTCCGTTACAAGCTAATAAAATGTGACCAATTTCCGTCATTCTAACAAATTTCTAGTTAATTTTGTAATACGTATAGGTAGAATTCGATCTTATTGTTTGGGCGACTCATTGTCTCAAAACGGCCAAATTTTTGGGTATGTGTTTTTAAAATTTAGATATATTTTTTCCGTGGCTAGAGGTTTAATTATTTTTAAGTACTATATTTTAGAGTATTTTCTTGTGGACACTTCTCTCCGTTAGAATGATGTTTCTTCTGTGACCATCCATTCCATCAGCGGTTATTGTTATTCGCATCTCAATATATCCCACTCTTATTTCTTGTATTGTGCAATTTTCGGCCTAATTTAATTTTTGTAATGCGTTCGTTGTTTTCTACGTATGTTTAAAGTTGAACATTAATGTTTTAATAATAATGTGATGTGTCTTGTCATTTTATTTTCGATTTTTCCATCCTCGAATATATGGAGTTGCGGAAACATAACCTAGAACAAACTACCTCGAAGAGGACTGTATGTTTTCTGTATCTTAATTGTAAGCCCTGACATACGAACTCCCAAACCGGTTCAGCTGTTTGAAAGTAAACGACCGTGACTTTGAACGTAGAAGGAAGCCCGAAGCCTCATCATTAGCCATGCGCTTTGAGTGAGATCAGGGTCGGGGGTTTATTTTATTTATTTATTTTTAGCCTCGAGATGCTAATGGAAGTGCTTTGGAACTACGAAAAATCTCATTTCACTTTCTCAACAGGTCAATAACTGCTGTCTAGCATCTTCTCGCGCCGTTAAAATGATTAGGAGATATTAACGTAGTTTTCTCAAGCACCTGAGACGTTATTTTAAAGAAAAATGTATAAATAATTCCATAAAAGGAACCACACTTGGCCAGGCAACTATTTTTTATATGTAGAATAGGAAATCACGAAATTGGTATGTGTTGAGTTCATGACGCTGTTCTTAAGCTTCCAGATGGAACTTTTTGACTTGAAATGAATTAAAGGAATAAGTGATATGAAGATTGTTTCTTGTTGAATAGAATTCCAAGTGTGATTGCTAGAGATCGAAACTTGAAGTGCTATAAATCTCGAAAATAGGCAGATTAAAGGCACTTAAAACGGCTTAGTAGGCAAAAAAGGTAAAATAAAATCCATTATTTTTAAGAATAAATCCACGATTACAGTTTAATACCACGGTATGGAATATGGATTTCACACTTTAAATACAAATTGAAGACAGAAACTTAGATGAAAATAATTGGATTGATGTTGAACCATTTCTAGGATTGCCAAGTGGTTTGGAAAACCTCTTCAACGTGATATATCAATTTTTCAAATTGTCAGTTAAAAAAGGAGGGAATGTCAGGAATCGATCATTACGGAAATAACATGTTTTATTACGTAGGACTACAAGGCCCCTCCCGAAATTTTCAAGGGGGCCTAGACTCCCCTGCCCCCTCCCCTGCTTTTGGCCTCTAGTGATTACATGAAGATGTTTGTGTTGCTCTCTAATCTGCCTGATAAAGAGATATTAGAAACATCCCAGTTCTATCTTGTTTCCAACGCTTATTACTTAAAATGCGTCGTGATTTATACATTACGTTAAAGCTGATTCATATGTATATCTCTATAAATCACCGCGAAACTTTCATGTGTTTGAACCGTAGAGGATTATCTTTTTGGTGATTCATCGGTGAAGCAGAAACCCGTACGCCGAGAGAAGTTGGAGCGGTCGTGCTCAAATCAATCACTCTGTGCTACAAATCATCTGTGGCGCTGTTCTAACTGTCGCGCCCGATTTTTTTTTGCCGGCGTCCAATTTCCGTCGGAGAACGACTCTGGGCGATTTCGGAATTCTCAACTATAATTAATCGCAATTTCTTATGCTTATCCTAATTTCTGGTTGGTCAGTAATTTTCTTAGACTTTAGTCGTTTAATTGGATTGTTGGCACGATAAAAAGGCAAATGAACTCTGCATAAAAGTGCCATCGATCTTATCTGGATCCGATTGTTGTTATTTTTTGTTATTTTTTTCCCTGTCATTCATTCTGAAAATATTTCTCTGTTAAAAATAACTACGCATAGATTAAGTACAGCTGTCTGAGTTGAGTTGATTTGGGGTCTTTTGTTATTATTGATTGATCTGCTGTCTAAACAAAATGCTTATTTTCAGATTTCCTGTAGTTTTTTTTGCACAATTGTGTTCGTATTTGTTATTTGGAAGATAGTACATTTTTTCAATTGATTGTGAACGTCAGCACTGCAAGGGGAGGTTTGATGATCGTGCTAAGGAGTTACTTTTGTATTTCTCGTACTAATTAGTTTTCTGTTCTCGAGTCTGAGCTAGGCTGTGGGTTTTGCTCCACCGTCTTCCGAGCAGCTATCTATTGCCGCCTAATGGACATTTTTTCACATTTTCTCAATTTTTCGAACTCCTAATGGTAGAACTGAAATACAAATTTAAGAATATTATTGAAGCAGAGTAAGCAGTACTATTCATTAATTTATAAAGATCTATCCCGTCTTTATAAATTAATGTCATTTTATTCTAATATGAAATTTAAAGAATAATATTGAGCCATTTTTGTGAAAATTTTGAAAATGTTCCAGGGGCTTCATGTAAAGTACAACACAAATTTAAAGTGTTTTCCAAGATCAGAGAGCCAAGTCGGGCCAGATCGACTGGAGAATATTAAATTTGGAAAAATGTCTACGAGTTGTAAGTGTTGTTCACAGATGGACGGACGGGCGGGCGGACGAACGTAAAAACAAAGAAACAACAAAAATCAAATAAAAACAACGCTTTTCGGTATCAGAGGACCTGAAAACTTATTTCCATTGAAATTTCGGAATCAATTTTCCGCAGCATTACACAACTTTCTCTATACTTCGTATACACTTCATATGGTTACGAGCAAAGTAAAAGGTAACGAATATAAAGTCAATACTTGAGCACCGAAAGATGATGCATGTGCGTAATTCTAAATCATATTCTAATCCGCACGTTCCCTTTGTGAGTTGCTTACTGTATCGTCTAAAACGAGCTCGTCTGTGGTGAGATGAAGCGAGGCGGCTCCAGAATGTGAAGGACGGTGCGGAGCGCGGCGCGTCTCCCTTCGCTTTCATCGCGTCGCCCGCGGCCCCCGACACTTCCGCCTGCGCGCAGCTGCTCCTGCGCGTTCGCCCGCACTTACCTAACAGGTCTCCGCCACGCCCCCTCGGCCCAGGCCCAGCGCTCGCCCTCCGCCCTCAGGCGCCGCGCCGCTTTCGCCCAGCCCCGACGCCTCTGGCCTCTTCCGGCAACACCGCCACTCAGATGGTAGCCCTGGAGGTGATGGCGCTGGTCGTACTCGTTAGGCATCACCATCATAACAGAATTATTTATTCGCCGTCACCACGGTTATTATGCTCGTCTCGATTGCTCACTCGAACCAGCACCCTAGGTCCCTGGGTTGAGGTCCGACGGTGGCAGGATTTTCGACACTAGCTTTTCAGCTAGGTCCAATTCAGTCACTATCCAATTCAGCAGTACTCTACCAAACAGGCCACGGACCGCGCGCGATCTTTCCTTTCTCTTCCTTGTCCTCTCCTCTTACATACACACTTACACTAACATGCACTACACTACGACATATTCCGGGAGACCGGTCGGGAGCTTAGAGCTTGTCCCGGCTGGGGCGGTGCCCCACTGGTGGGAGAGTCCTGGTTAGGGGGAAACCGCACTAGCCGACGGTTGGTCGGCGCTGGATCTCGCCATCCAGCGGGGTAAGATCACCGCCATCTCCCGAGAAAAAAACATGCTCTACATTTATGATGCTAATGACCTTAGCGCCCGGAACGACAATCAATCTAAGCTAATCGTCCCACTTTTTAATTGCTAATACCATCTTCCCGCTCGTTTGCCCGTGAGATCATTCAGTCACCTCTGGGTTGCGCGGCCGGAACATCGGCACCGCAAAGTAATTTCATCTGTTACGACCGTGACATTTGTCACTGCAATCCTCGCGCTTTCACCATCCCTCCCGTCAACTCTCTTGACTCGGCCAGAAAACGCTCGATCACTAGCCCCTACCATTACATTCGTCCCTCAGCCCCTCTCGCACGAAACGCGCTGCTACCCCATGAACCGCCACCTCATCCGTAGGCACCGCATCTCTCGTGTTTTCCTGCTTCCGCCGCCTGCCGCACCGCGCCGCTCCAAACGAGTCGCCCGACGCGCGCGGAGGAAAGCGAAACGAGGCGCGAATCTGAGCTCGCCGCACGCGCTTGCGAGCGCTGTTGAGGGGCAACTACCGTGACATGCAAGGAGCTACAAAATAGCGGTTGCATACAACACTGGAAGCTAATATTAGAATTTCTAAGCTCCAACGATTTGATAAAAATCCATTTACAACTGTTTTACTAATGGAATGATTTTACTCTTTTTAAATGTCTATTTGAAGCTCAAACCTTAGCAGTTGTTTTTAAGGTGTAGTTAATAAGAATTCAAATTGAAATATGTTGATGCTGTAAGAGTAGGATTTTAATGCTTCTCTGTGAACACTGTTTTAGTTATTGATTTTAGTAATTTTGTCAGTAAATATATGGGTTTATTGGGGAAAGAAACATAGTCCACACATCTATTTAGCAACATCACCATGCATCATACATAGTTTATTACTGACCTTTGATTTTAATTCTACATTCGGGCCATATTCAGGACTTGGTGTCCCGATTTAATACGTGGTTTCAGAGTTCATTTGCACGTTTTTTTTATTCCACCAGTTACTCTCAGAAAGCTTGTTTTTATGTAGTTAGCTTATTACAAGTTTTGTTAGTGATCCAATAAAATCGGGATTTATGTACACACCTGTTATTTTCTCAGCCACTGGAAGGCTGTTAGAGTGATCGCTTTTCATGGCGGTTAGAGTGGTCGCTTTTCATGCGGAAAAGATCGAACTCGTTTCCATAAAGGGCCATTAAAATGTATAGCTTCTGCAAAAAGGTCCTAGGCTCTGTGGCTGTGGGCGGCTGAGTAATGTCATTCGTGCTCTGGAAACTGTTAATCGTAGGGGTTAATCGTAAGGGCGGAGGGTACTTCGGGTAAGGAAAGCAATGGTAAACAATCTCACGTCCTCCAAATCGCCTTGTACGCTTCAATAGCGGTACTTAGGTAGTGCACCGGTATTCAGGCTTATGACTCTTCAGATAAAAGAATCTATATTTCTAACTTCCAATGCGAGCAGAAATTGAAAGATCTATGCAACCTCCGGCTGCTTGAGAAGTGACTATGTATTAGATACCGTATAAAAATTAAATACCCAGGAACTGGGGGAAATACAAAAACAAGGAAACAGTTACGTTTTTTTTCTTCAGAAAATGCTAATAGAAAGTTTGAATACTAGAACGTTAGAATGCTAATAGTTTGTCAGAAAATGCTATTCTGCCTATTTTTTTATGCTCCATGTACCGACTGAACAGACATCACTGCATAGAACACAGATGTCACAACTGTCACAAGCTGCACAGAACACACTTCATGGGACGAGGAAAAAAGAAGTCTCAGGATTCTCTTGTTTCAAAACAATTTTTGTTGCTCTAGGATCCTATTTCCTTCACGGTCGACAGTAACGTTTTTGCTGCTGCCAAGCCACTAGTACTCACTGTTTCTTGTGATTGCTGGTACCCAATTCTGGATATATTTTCCTGAAGAATGATACAGGGGAAAACACTCTGATAACTTTTTCGCCCTTTCATTGTTTATCTTTCATGATTTTCAAAATGTGTGCGATGCAGATAGAAAACCTTTCTTCACTAATGTATAGCGGTAATCACGATGTGGTAACAGGTACTCAATTCGAAACTTATCCAAGACTCTTCGTACTTCGTGAGTTACCTGATGCGTTCTCACCTGGGTCTGGATAAAATATATTTGCTCTGTTCAGAACAAACAGACTTCACAGAGCTGCCGAGATTTCATCATCTGCACCGAGGTGTGGGTCCTTTCACGCCCCTAGCGACTCTCCTCCGTCAGCCTGTGTCCCTTTCGCTTTATTACAAGATCCTGTGCGTTTTGCATACTCGTTGTGCACTTCACGGGCTACCCAAACCGGACTGAGTCCTGGAAGTGAGTGTGAAATGCCACTGTGCACCTAGGCTTGCTTGTTCGTAGTCTGTATTTGTCTGGAATGTTTTTTACCTAAACTCCTGTAAAGTTTTCAAAATTCAGGGCTATATATATATATATATATATATATATATATATATATATATATATATATATATATATATATATATATATATATTGAAACGCATTGCGTTTCTGCGCACATGTTGAATTGCGCGGTTTCCATGGCCGTAGCTTGGCGACTCGTTCGGAACGGGTCAGGAGAGAAGGCAGAAACGTGAGAACGTGAACAGGTAGTTAGCGCCAGAGGGGGAATGACGGCGGAGCGCGAGTGTGGCATTGACAGTGAAAGCCCGGAGGGAAAAAGAATCCAATCGCACCGATCTTTAAATCGGGATAAAACGGTGAAAAGGAATGCTAACAAGTGTGATTGAGTGAAGTGAAAAACAATATTGATTGGACAAACTGTAGCTGTATGAGTTGGAGAAAAGCGAGAACATGTGGACACTGTGCGGCAGCGTATCTGCGAGTGAAAGACACACTGCGATACATCATCGGGGCGACTGATAAACCAATTTGGAGGTGTTGAAAATTATACTGAGAGACACAGTGTGCAGTAGCAATGCCCTCAGTATTGATGGCGTGTTAGAAATCCGTCCTGTAATATGTGAACAGATAACCGCGTGCGTAACGTGGCAATGGAGCAGAGTGTAGTAGTCTGAATAGAAACATTTCGTGTGCGGAAGGTAAACATTGTAAAACGGACAGAAACCATTCCATGTGAAATATTCGTTGATGGATCGGCGTCGAGGGCTATCGCCTTGCAAGTCGAGGCACGGTGGGAATCTAGCAGACGACCAGAGAGGGACCGCAGGTGCTCAAATCAAGGCCAGGAGACGGAGCGAAGCGAAGCCGTCGCGTCCCATCACGTGGGCCAGCCTGGAGCCGGTGAACAGGGAGGAATCTGGTTTGCAACGAAATCGTAAGACTGTTCCCAAACGGGAATTATTATTACGCAATTGAGCGTGGGGAGGGAGTAGACGAATGTATAAGGAATAGAATGTATTTTTTGGTAGTAATAGATAAAGCAAGCACATGTGGGGAGGCAGAAGGTATATTTTGAAAAGGTATATGTTATCTTGTAAAAATAACGAGTAAATTTTACATTTTTAAGGATGGTTACGATTCAGTACATAACAAGGGAGCTCCCATAAGGCATAAAAGAGACCGAAGTAAAGAAACAATGTGTACTAACATTGTTATAAGTTAATAGTGAACTTACCAAGGTTTATAATATTTCAAATATTATCAATCACTAAGTATCTCATTTTTTGTTAGTATTGTTTCACCGAAATCATCTGTAATAATTTTCACTCAAAAGGTTGTTTATGTGCTGTTAATTTTGTTGCAACTCCACTATACGACGCTGTAGAACAAAGCTAAATATTTATGTCAAATGCAACCGGCAACACTCTGCAGAAGTTTTGAATCTATATCGTTAAATAACTCCTAAACGAAGCGTTTTAAGGCATTAATAACTAAAATTGTGAGGCCGAAGCCCTCGAAAGACGTTTCTAATATACTATTCTTGAGGATTTTATTACATTTTTGCCCGCGCTTCTCAATGTTACCCTACCTGTTCAGTTACGTGCAGAATCTGCAAATGTGGATGAGAGGGACACAAGAGAGACACACAGAGACAGACTGAGAAAGGGTCAGAGAGAGACGGGGAGAGAGAGAGGCAGAGAGAGAGAGAGAGAGAGAGGCGGAGAGAGAGAGAGAGGCGGAGAGAGAAAGAAGATGACGGGCAGAACGTCTATCGGGTTCCGCTAGTACTATATGGAACTGGAGATCCTAAAATAAATTCTAAGGAAATTAATCGAATCCGGGTAAAATGAAACATGGTAATGTGTGAGTGAAACACGGTAATGTGTCTCGCAAACTATTGTTTAAAAGTGAAAATAATGCTACAGGAAAAATCAAAGGTTTTGTTCAG
This sequence comes from Teleogryllus occipitalis, assembly GCA_011170035.1. Taxonomy (NCBI): domain Eukaryota; kingdom Metazoa; phylum Arthropoda; class Insecta; order Orthoptera; family Gryllidae; genus Teleogryllus; species Teleogryllus occipitalis. Next base: position 80,407 of record BLKR01000539.1, on the reverse strand, counting down.
AACTAGTGGACTATATAGTATGTATAGTATATAGAGATATAGTATATATCTATGCTATATCTCTCTATAGTACAGTGGCGGCTCGTGCTTAGGTTAAACAGTTGCACAACCCCCAGAAAATCGTAAAAGATCTCTTAATATCTTAGAATATACATTTTCCTTGTAATGTCACTCAATATTCAAGATATTGGAGCAATATCGATGTGTATGAAAGCTTTTTGAAACCAAAGACTATCCAACTGGCGCACTCTCCAGTGTCTGGTGCCTTGCCAGGAAGTTCACCACGCTCTTGGCTCTTACATTACTGGATTTACTGTTTTACTCCTTGGCCCTTCGATTTAACACAGGGAGCATACGGCCTCTCAGTGCTGCAACGAGCGGGTGACGCTGTGTAGCGCTGGGCGGCGACGGATGAAGTCTAGGGGAATACCCATATTCTGTCTTCGTCTGACTCGTTGCAACGTAATTTTGTGACTTTCGTTTGTTATCGAAAGAACAAAAGTTCAGTCACTTATTGACGATATTCAGTGCATTGCTTATGATGTTTACAGAATTTGTTTCAATTTGATATTAGGTTTGTTGATTCAAACCATACATTTGATGAGTTCTTTGTGTAAAGGTGGCGGTTCTGGATGGAAGTTCCTTAGTGTCTTGCGGAAGCCAATGTGGCTGTACTTTGTACTTCGTACCTTGTACTTTAGATAGGTACGTCAGCATTGCAAACCATACCCTTTCTTTAAAACCGTCATCGGAAAGTTCGTTCCATTTGCGTGTATTACATGAAAGGTACTCACTGGGACACCCTATTGTTAATTTTTTTCTAAAAAACACCAATTTTTGACCAACTTCTAGACCCCGATTTTTGATTTTGATGATAGTGACAAGTGGATAGTATTCTCTTGTAGACTCAATCTTGAGAGTCCTGTACCCAAAGTGTGATACTTGAAAATACGACTTACTGATACTATAAAAATCAAAGAGCTGATTCTAACTACTCCTAATCATTTCTTGAAGACATCCATTCCCCAAAAGAGAAAAGTTGTAAACTGTTGAAGTTAAAACTTCCTCGAAGGCGACATTTTAAGCCTCTCAACCTTGAACGAGGAGTAAATAAATTTCGTAAAGAGCTGGCGTGGAGCGGCAAGCTCCCCAATCGGAGAGGACCGCGAGACGATTTCTCTTGGGCTCCTCGGAAGCGCTTCCTCGCTCTTTATGGGAAAGCCGGAGACTCGCCTGGCTCGTCTCCTCGGTGCTTCCGCACCGCGCTTGATCAGGCAGATAGAAATTTTCGATTTATGATAGAATTACATACGAAAGGCTTGGGGCAGAAACAAAATAAGCCTCATCACCCGCAGCAGGCCTCCCGCCGATCGTAAAAGTTATCATCTCACGTTTTGATCGAAGTGTGTCTCATCTTATTACCGCCCCAGGCCCTTCGTAAATGTGACCAAGACATAATTATAAAGTAACAAGATTAGCCCTCCTTTCACCAAAATGGAGATATTACTGTTAAGGAGGAGCGGGAGGCTTGCTGAGGCTGGTGTGGCGTATATTGTTACTGCCCCGAGCCCTTCGTATCACTGCTGTTTTTGAACAGTTGATTCTTCTTTTCGGTTCATGGAATTAGGTACATTAGTTTTTGAGAATTAGATTCCCATTGCCAAATCTGCTTCCATTCTGAATGACGAATTTGAATCGACAAAATGATTGTTGAGTTCGAAATATTCTCCAAAGTTCTAGACACTTAAATGCGAACTTCTTGACTTTATTCTTGTAGAATGATTGCTTTAGATGAATGTTTAGAGACCTTTATTACTCGTCAGGTTCCCGACCCGCATGGTGCGTGTATTCGTCCCATGCGTGTGATCGATCAGGCTGCAAGCGTGTGGGTCAGGCGTCCACTGGACGGTGATTTTCAGCGATACCGAAGGAGAAAGTGCCTCGCCTGGAAAACGATCTCTGCTCGCGTTGCGCGGAGGGAACGTATGCATGTGGCACGCGTATGCTAGTCTGTGATTACTGACACTGTGATTCCGACTGTATGAATTCTTGCATGACATTATTGCGATTTCTTTGTGGGCCGATTTCTCTTTCTTTATTTCTTGGTGTCTGAAAGGATACGGTCGTCGAGAAGTGTTTGTGAGGAGTGTAATTTCATGTAGGTACACGGTCGTTAAGAATACTCAAGAGAAAAAAAATTGTGTTCTTTCCAACCCCATCCAACATCTTGGAACGCATAAAGAATTTCATGTTTTTTTCTGTTTATATTTAATACATAGGGGTCTTTTAACGTATTTCATTAGTCCAAAGTCGCCAAACGATTGAAATGATCCAATGGGCGTTATCCTGCTTATAGTAATCTGGTAACCTGCGTGTGACCGTCCGTTACTCAGTTATACTTAGATTTTTTTAACGTGGCGTCTGAAGACCCCGCACAAAAACGGGAGAGGGAAGGCAGACTCCAATAGAGAGCCGTAAAAATGGAAGCGTAGTGACATTGCAGTTCCCTATTGGAGTCTGAGTCCCTTTTTCGTGCGTGACCTTGAGACGCCACGATAAAAAAAATCGAAGTATAGACCCCTTCCGATTCATCTTACGGGGCAAATCTTGTGTCAATGCGACTGAGTCCTCTGGACAATTTTCTAGAATTTTCTGGAACAATTCTCAATAAAAAGAACATTAAACACAAAAAACACTAACACATTCAGCAGAGGGTTAAGGCTTCTGCAGAGTTAAATAAATACCTCCTGTATTTCCTCCTGATAAAACGAAACAATTGGCACAATTATAATAATTTTTCGAGAAACGTACGTTTTGGGAGTTTTAAGGTACTTACAGTGGAGAAACGATTGATACAGTACTGTGTTTCGGACATAAAATGAATTGTTACGAGATGATTCATCAGATGGACAATAATTAAAAGTTATTGTGTAATGAAACTAAAAACTTAAGGTGAAAAAATGTACTTCTGTGGATACTTTTAACGGAACTTTGAATGCACGGGTATGAACGAGCCAGAGTACAGATATATAAAGAAGTTTTCTTTCTATTATGAACTTGCATAGAAAAAAAACTTGAAAATAACCCCAGGAATTTTAAATATTTCATTTGTATCAAACCACCATGAGTAGTGTACCCTGAGCCGCAAAAAGTGCTTGCTGAAAAGGAACTGACATTAGTTTGCTCGCGATAACTGTGTTCTCGACGACCGTTGAACTGTCATCGTGTGCACAGATATCTCGTGCGATTGTTTTTCTATCACGAAATGTAACTGCGTCACTACACCTGTTACTTGCATTCCTTTCGCGATGAATTTCTATTCAGAAGTAAATGCTGGATATACTTGGAAAGCTGGGAATTATAAGGCAAAAATGCCAGCTAACACATGTATCACGATACTTATGGTCTTGTGTATATGACGAAGGTACATGATTTCTTTTCCTTTCAAGAATATTACTTGGCGAAAAAGATGTTTTATCTGCATTTGTTTAAAAGGAATAGAAGTCACTTCATTTGCATTCTGAGATGATATTAACAATTTCAGAACAGTATACATTTTTTTGTAAAAATCTATGGTCTTTCCTGAAGACTATCTGCTCTAATTACTATGATCTCAGTGGTGATCTTGATAAAGTAGTTTTTGTCGTGTTACCGGGTAACTTTTTAATGAACCACTTTAGGTGTGCAATCGATGTACAAATAATGTTTTCTGATAAAATAATTTTCTAGACAGTATGTTTAATCGAACTAGTGGTGTATCATCATTTACGATTCCTTACGATCATCATTTTCAATGCTGCTTTTGTTAGTTCATGGATCTATATTCAAAATGAACCAAAAAAAAAAACTGGTGTCCGGTCAATGTATTGCTGATCAGCTGCGCCATACTCGTCATGGATGAGTTTCTTTAGAAAATAAGTTTCTTTAGAAACTTAGATTGATGAACAAATAATGACAGGTCCATCCCCTGTTTCAAGTAAAATATTTATTCAAAAACACCGCGATCGTGTGATGAATTTTCATAAAGCAATATTGTCATACAAAAAAATTTGCACGCAATTTTGAAAAACAAAACAATCTTATCAAGAGGAATTCTTGTGGATATACCTTTTTTGCGATGAATATTCGGGATCAGATTTGTTCTGTATTGGCGATCGTGTAACACAAGAACCTCCTCTGTTCCTGCTTGTCATTGAAATAGTAGAATCTCACAATGAAATCCGCCGTACAAAGGGGACCTGAAGCGACCATTTTCTTCTTTGCGAACCCCTTTCGTTAAGTCCTCGTTATTCTCTCCGCCATCAGATATCCCCCCCCCCCCCCCAATGGCAACTACCGCGGGTGGCCGTCCGTCCATCTCTCCGAGCGACCCGGGGATTCCCCCGCCCCCCCTACGCCCCGCCACCCCCCGCCCCGCCCCGCCCCACACCGTCCCCCCTCGCCACGTCGCGTCGCGTGAGCGCGCTCGGAGCGAAGGGGGAGGGGGCGTTTTTGATTTAGCAGCCTGCCTCGCCGCAGCCGCGCGCGTAATGAAGGACGCCGCCCAGACTTCGCCCAAGTTGGTCGGATCCGCCGCCGCCGCCGCCGTCGTAAATAAGAGCGCCGTGTCAGGCCGTGCTCCCGACGGTCGCCGCATGACTCGTTTCTGTTTGCGTCTTTTTGTTCAGGAGTGCAGCAGAAGCAGTGTTGTTGCTAAGGTCGTTGAGAGGAGAGGTTTAAACCGCCATCGTCGAGAATTCAGGAGCATTGCTTTTGCGGAACCTCGATCATTTTTTATGGTAATGGCCCCTCCCAGGTACCGTTTTGTTAAGTGTGTGTGTGTGTGTTTCGTAGGGAAGAAGAATCGTTTCACTTTAGTTTCAAAAGCAAATTCTCATTTAGAAATTCTCAGAACATTCTTGAAAATATATCTGTATGCGTAGTGAATAAGTGGTGAAAACATATTTCTCTAATTTTCAGGGCATGACTTTTAAAGTTTGCGTAGTTGCTTAAAATTGGGATTCTGAAATATGTCTCTGAAATTTGGTAAAATGTACCCCAATGTTGGTAAATTCTCACCATTACAAAATGGATGTAACTACATCTCCCTCCTCGGGATAAGCTCTGAGCTGCCAGCTGGTCACCCAAAAATGGTGGTACTGTAGTGTAGTTCGTGTATGTGTTAGAAGAAAGGAATGTACTTGGATGAGGAATGAAAGAGCGCGTGTGGTCCGTAAGGGTTCTGTCATTCGCGTGATATTGATCGGAGAAACAACGTAAAACCACCGATCACAGTAGCCGTCGATTAGAATTATTTTCTAGGCACTGATTGCATTCGACCCAGCTATGTAGCTAGTGTCGAAAATCGGGACTCGATCCCTAGGACCTCCCTCCCATTCAACGCCGCTGCAGTGGCGTGGGTTTTGCCGCTGAGCTATCGCACCCGGTACTTACTCCAGAATATAGTTTGCAAGTACACGTTTTCCGTAGATGACGAAATGATTATATAATCCATAATTAGTTCTCGTTAATGGAGGAAAACAATCCAAATTAGAATTATTAGAATATATTTTGTTAAGAAAATATTGTTTATTTTGTCTTTTTCGTGATGAAATAGAGAGCCAACAATTTACTCAAGTCTTGCTTTTATTTTTTTGTGAAATTAAAAAAAAATATCTGGAAAAAATACAAACCTGTATTAAAAATTGGAAAAGGCTGGGAAATTTCTCCAAGCAACGTGGCCACTCTGTGAATTGATCGTTCGCTTTGGGTTGACGTTTCTTCCAGTTTTGGCACTTGTTATGCTAGTCTGTAAAATTGTCACTGAATACATATTATTCTTATTTCTTTATTAAAAATTATGGAAGTTTATTAGAAATTTATTCTTGTTGTCATAGATACCAAAAATAGAATTGATTCAATTATCGCAACATCCTTGGCGGTGTCTACTTCGGGATGTACAACGTAGCTATCTCTAGTCTAGCGCCGGTATTACTCTTTCGAGTTACAAAAACGGTGAGCTTAATGTTTAATCTCACGTCTAATGTCTTAAAAAATTAATAAATTACGACTCAAAGAAAACAATTACCTTCAAACATAACAGGATTGTTGTTTGTGCTTGTGTAGTTGTAAATATAGATCGAAGTTTGCCTTACGATAATATGATTTCGATGACAAATTCCGAGTCATTTAAAATGTAAATATTACAGGATTTTTAATACATCGCTGATTGAAACAAGTAACAGGGTGGTACAACTGTTGTAGAGCTGCAAAATTATTTTTTTCGTGTAGCTTATTCTTCCGTATTTCATAAAATCATATTATGTCATACATATTTTACAAAGAAATAAATTAGTTAAAATAGTGATTCGTTAACAGGTAGCCTGTTTGGCAAACAGGAATAAGATAATGGTGATATAGGGGAAAGTAGTGGATGTCAGATTGTTACGTTTCGGAACAACGAATCAAGTGCGTCTTACAGCAACTACTCGTATTACGAAATCTCAGATCTCGTCACGACGGGACATTGTTCCTACACAAGTTCTTTCTCCCAAGGAAGTCTTATTTTCACCTCTGCTTTATTTGCTGTGTCGTCGCTTGCTCTGCAGTTGACATGCAGTGTCTTTCTAGGCTTAAAAGAAGGACGCTGTGTTCAGGACGAAAAGTATGCCTTGGTTCTTCCCCTATCTCCCCTCCCCTTCACCCTGCACGAAGCGTGAAGAGCTTAATTGCCTCGCCTCTCCTTGCGCTGCAGCACAGCCGCAAACTTAGGGGCAGCGATCAGCGCGATACGAAATTAATGGTGTTCCTGAACTATGCTATTATTACTTCATGCAGCATTTCGTGCGGCAAAGGTCGGAAGGACTTACTGTATAACTGATCGTCGGGTTTCGTGTTAATTTTATGGATCATTAACGGCAGAACTGTGAGTGTTGGTAATGGTTTTGTTGCTTGTGGGATCGGTTGAGCGAACATCCCTGCATCGGTTTGTGATAGACGTCGACTCGGAAAAGTCGGGAGAAGATATCGCTTCAGATCTGAATTTGATGAGATGAAAGAGTTGATGTATATGAAGGTCTCGCTTAGCCAGATGGTTTGCTAACTTACAAAATCATAGAAAGTTTATTCACAATGAGTGTATTAAATCTAAAGTTGTTGTTTGTGAACGGTTGAAAATTAGTAACATTTTCTATTTTTGTAAATTTACCAATGATATCGAAGTATAGAAATGGATAAATGAAGTAAGTAGGTGAATATCTCACTCATAGATTTGTTTTAAACTCAGCACAAACTCTTGTTTTTTTTTTATTACGTGCCCATTGAGAGACGTTGTTTGATTGTGCCGAATAAAAGTAGACTTCATTGCATGCGTTCCTTACTACAATAAAACGAACCGAACGAACTGCTATTTCTGGAAGTGGCGATATCGGGTCATTTAAACTTTTTAAAGAGATTTTCGTTTTGAGCAGACACGTAAGAGTTGGCAGTGTGCCGACCGAACACGCGTGTTGGCGAGATGCACGCGAAGAAGGATTGTCACATTAAGGAAACCAACTTCGTTTTCTTCAATTTTTTTCGGGGGTACAATTTTGGTTGCATGATTTGGGAAAGTAAAAGCGGTTTTTACATCTGGAGGAATTTATCTGCCAATTTCACATCAAATTGAAAGAAATTATTTTCAGAGTGATGAAGTTTTCTAAACAATATTTTAGAAATAAAAAATATTTTAAAAAACTTTTCTCATGCAAATTAACGGAATGTTGATTTGAATTTTAGGAGGAAAAAAATGTATGTTATCGGGTGCAATGTTTTTATGCTAGTGGTAAATGGTTTTATTTTTAGCTTATTTCCTCCAACACGAATTCATTAATTTAAAATATGATAACGTAACTTTCGAAAAAGAAAATTTTCATTCTAGAAACAGAAAATAATAATAATAATAATAATAATAATAATAATAATAATAATAATAATAATAATAATAATAATAATAATAATAATAATAATCCGTTGACATATTTTTGATTCTGTGTTTGTGTTGTAACGCACTGTCTTACTGTACATTATTTTCTCTTCTAAGTTTTGAGGCAATAAAATGTTAATACCGCTTTGAAAATGTCAGTTACATCACTTGAATATTAAATTATTTATTATTTTGTACTATTTTGCCATATATTTCGAATTCAAGTTTTGTAAACTGACATTTTCAGAACAATATTAAATTTTAAAATGGAAATATCTCAAAAGTTGTTTCCTTTTGGAACTGTTCCATTGCTTATCACAAAGGTTCACATGCTATTTCATTGCTTTGAATACCTGTGTGGTATGGCAAAACACCTAATAGTATTCCGCCTGCACCTGTATGGGTATGATTTATTGTTGAACCTGTTTGATTTGTACTTTAGGGTTGTAAAGATTCCCAACGAGACGAAAGTGTTTGTAATCAATTGATGTGATATAATCGATTTTTATCCATTACAGCCGTCTGAACATCATTTATATCGTTGTTCCTGGCAACATAAGCAATTCATTGATTCACTTGCGAATTAAAACATTTCCTTGTACTTCTAGAAATTTTAATTCACTACTTCTAAAACAGTACATCAAAGTACACAGTTAGTACCTACATTTTATTTATGTATCATTTACTACAAACCACCAAACAATGAAATGGATACGGTTATATCTATAATATCTAAATATGAGATTAAATCTTTAAAAAAATAGTAAAGGTTAAAATAATGTACGGCTTTCGACAGTAAAAATATTTTATTCGTTCGTGAAAAATGGTCCTGTTGGCTCCTAACGCCGCCTCGGGGATCCAACTTTCCCCGCCCGAATAAAGTATTAAATTACTCTCTTGTGCCATCAATTACTAACACCGAATCATTAGATACCTATGGTGAAGAACTGCTGTATGTGTGACTCGTTGTTGAAGGGAATTTGAAAATTTGAATTTGAATACGTTCTGTATTTGTCTCAACGGTTATTCATTCTTTTATTTTGATAGTAAAAATACTAACACCCGCAAAACTATCAAAACTGGGAATTAAACCCTGTTAATAAACATAAAACAAGGGTTTAATAACATATTTATCAAATGCATTGCTGTTGTGTTTTCGTTTGAGTAGCATTTTTATTACAACTAGCAAACGCGAGACACTTAGTTCAAAATATATTTCAGTTATCGGTATCTAAAAATAACATTTGTAATTAATTTTTCCATTCGCTGTTCTATTAAAGCAATTTAACTCATACGACTCATATTGAAAAACGCGCATTTTATTCGTAAGTACGGTTAAATAATTATTCTGATAGAACATTAGAATTCATTAGAATGTATTATAATCTACACTTTTGTAGTTAAGAAGTGTGCCTGTCAGTGGACATTGACATTAACTTGTAACGTTAATATAGACCCTTCCTAGATACAACCTACGTTGACAGTCAAATAAGTGACTAGCAATGTTTACTGCTGGAGACATTCATCAATGGGTATGCGTACTCGTTCTTTTAGCATATCCTTCGAGGAACGTTTCCTGCAGCGCCTCTGACCGGGAGGTCCTAAGTTCGAGTCGTGACGGCGGCAGGATTTTCGACACTAGCTTTTCAGCTAGGTCAAATTCAGTCACTGTCTGGAGGAGAATTCTAGCGGCAGGCTACTCTGATCGGCGGTTTCTCCGATCTACACCAGGCCAATGCCGGAGCAGTACCCTACCAAACGGGCCACGGACTGCGCGCGATCCTTCCTTCCTCTTCCTTGTCCTCTCCCCTTACTACTTACTCTAACATGCACTGCACTACCACATATTCCTGGAGACCGGTCGCAAGCTTAGAGCTTGTCCCGGCTGGGGCGGTGCCCCGCTCGTAGGATAGTCCTGGTTAGGGGGAAACCCCACTAGCCGACGGTAGGTCGGCGCCGGATCTCGCTATTCAGCGGGGGAAGATCACCGCCATCTCCTGGGAACAAACATGCACTACACTAACGGGAATAATGACCAAATCCGTTGACGCGCCCGGATACACGAAATAATCAATTAACCAATCAATCAATGGAGGAACGTTTCTAGTTCCATGTAAGAATGTAATGAAACCCTTCCGAATATCTTCTCTTGGAGCGAATTTGTTGCAGTGGAGGGGGGCTAGGGTGCTTGGGCGGTTGTTTGCGTCCCTTGACCCGTGACGTGGCTTGGGCGAGATGGCGTCCGGCTGCCCTGCAGATGTCGTGACCTGGCGCGGGGCGGCCGGGGTTCCCCTGGAGAGGCCAGATCGCTGGCGCGGAGTCGCTCGGGCGGAACGGACAGCGAGGCTCACGGACAACAGGAATTTCGCGTATATCACGAGATGGTCTCAGAATGATTGCAGCTGATCTGAGGCATGTTCTCATTGTCCTGGTTTTATTCATGGCGCCGTTCTCCTCATCCCTTTATTTATGCACGGAATCCCGTGGTTTCTGATGGCTGCTTCGTGGCTGTTGAAAGGATACAAATGCAAGAAAGTTTGGCATCCAATAATATAAAGTAGGATGATGAGAAAACGAGAGTTGTGGTATGTATGTATGTATGTATGTATGTATGTACTATAGTATGGTGTATGTTATAAATCGCAAGTACATCAGCGTGATCTCAGAAATACGGGAGGTATGTTAAATTGTTTAACTAAGTTTAACCACTTGGCAAAAAAAGTCAGTCTGTTGCCGTGCTCCGTTGATAAAAAGTGTTATGAGTTTAAATTCCGGTTGAAGAACATATGTTTTAATTGTGTATGTGTGTGTGTTGCGGAATATAAAAGCAAATAATTACGTCAACAATCATTAAATATATATACCAAAACTTCTAATTGTTCTGTTGCGAGAGCCTCAAAGTGAGGCTTTGAAAATGTACTATGGAGTCTGAGAAAGATTGGTGCTGGATTTTGTGCTCAACCAGGCCTTTAAAAACTCTCATCTCTTGATGATCTCGAAAGGCATCACATAAGCTTAGAGTGTAGATGTTTGAGTCAGGTTCCCTGCGACTCACTATGCATCACGACGTCTTACGGTAATCCTTAAAGGAGTGTCCAAACTCTCAGAGAAAGGATTCCCTATGTAATGTTTTCAAGAAAGTAAAATTCAAGTTTTAAATAAATAATTATAAAATAATGACGGTTTGTTTAACAGCTAGCGGACTTTTCTTCTGAGGAGCATTAAGAGTTCAAAATTTATAGTTATAATGAATAATGATTGCTTATAATTTCCGAAGACAAGTTACTCTCTTGGAGTCAGTTTTTATGAAATTGAAATAGGCGTAATTTTGTTAATTACGTGAGTTGTGAAATATGTGATTTTAATATCTTGTATTTCCAATGACGCTAGCACATTTCGAGCACCGATTCTGATAATTTGCCTGACTCTGCATTGCAACCATGTAGTTGAAGCATGGAGCAAGAAATGCAGCCATACAGTATACCCAGAATAAGTTCAGAGTGAATCGCGAATGATCATAATGTAGAGCGGAATTAGATTACGAAAGCTTGGCTCCGAGATCGAGAAGTGAACCGATTGAATCTTGGCGTTGACAAGATTTAAATCGTGGCGTGAAATATGATTATTTGAGCCTTCGATGACACTGATGTCTTATAGAAAGGTTTGATTATAAGATTAGGTGTTCAGATGTTCTTGAAATGTGGTTTAGATATTATAAATTCTTCATTTTCGAAATATTTATGTTGATATGTGGCGCCAAAAATTCTGTATCAGTGCCAACTTTCCGCACGCAAACCGCAGCACATCAACGAATCCGTTTCGCGACAGGCCATTAGATTCATTCCACGTCCCTAGACCAAAAGCCGTCTGTAATCTTACCGGATGGAGATCTAATATTCGGAACACTTCTTCTGTGTAACGTACGTAAGAGTAGAATCCAGCTGTATGGCTATAGCTTCTTGTGAAGGCTGACCTTATGACATATGTACGAGTATCTATGCTAAGGAAAGATGAAGGTTTTGTACCGTTTATAAGAAACCATTGACTCAAAATCCGACAAGTGTGCTATTGCAGGAAAGGGAATTACTTTTCGGTCCTGCATCAGACATATTTAAGACAAAAAATAGAAGTTGGCAAATCATACTGTAGATGGAATGAATAAGCACATGGAACCCGCAACTCACGCTGCAGCATACTTTACAATTACTTGTGTAACACGAAACGTTCTTAAAACTTGAATTTCGTATCGTTATCGTTTCTTACGCCATTGCGTGAGTGGTCAGAAACGTGCAGAAACCATACATTTATGTAAAATTAAATTTAGGGAATGTATCTAAAAATAATATTCCACGATAATATTAAAGTGACCAATGGCATTTGTAAAATTTAATCCGAACGTTTGGAAAGATTTGAATGTTTGCACACGCATATAACCAGGCCAATAATTCCGCAACTCATAGTTCAGGGACTCCCCTTGCTAATTTGAACTTCACTAAAAGCTATGTTCCCTCTTTTCCAAAATGTGGGATATACGCACGAAGCCAGCTAGTTTTCATTCTGCTCTTGAGCGCTTATGCCGTTGGAGTTTCTCTGACCAGGAGGTCTAAGATTCGAAGCTCCGTCAATGGAGGATTTTCGACACAAGCTTCATAATAACACTGTTGAATTCAGCCGTTGAGAGGAGAATTCTGACGGCCGGCTGCTCTGAATTCTAGAGCCCTGTAGTTTTGGGTGGTTTGTCCGATCAGTAAATTCCAAACGAATCCCAGAGCAAAGCTCTTTCACATGAGCCACGGGCCCCGCGCAATGTTCTCTTCCTCATTCTCGGCCCTTCCTTTCTCCTTGCGCGCGCGCGCAAGCACGCACTCTCGCACGCACACAGACGCACGCACGCGCGACTCAGGTTGGGTGACTAGTCGGGTGATTAGAGCTGTCCCAATTGGGGGGGGGGGCTCGTGAAGAATACCTGAAAGACAGAAAAAACCCGCAAGCTAACTTTCAGGTCGATGCCGGATCTCACATTCGAGCGGTGGAGGCGTCCTCTCGGCTGTAACATGCTACACACTGACACTGGCGTCCGCCGCGCGAACTGTGCGCGCTTGGGTGGTCTGTGGAGCTGATCTCGCGCTCGAGGTGGCGGCGAGCATGCCGCGGTTCGTGTCAAGGGCTTGGCTCAGGACATCAACTGAAGTCACTGCAGTACCTCTGACCGGGAGCTCCTAGGTTCGGGTCCCGACCGTGGCAAGTTTTCAACACTAGCTTTTCAGCTAGGTCGAATTCAGTCGCTCTCTGAAGGAGGATGCTTGAGGCCGGCTGCTCTGATCGGTAGGTTTCTGTGGTTCCTCCGATCAACACTAGGCGAATGCCGGAGCAGTACCCTAACAAACGAGCCACGGTCCGCGCGCGATCTTTCCGTCCTCTTCTTTGCCCTATCTTCTCCCCTTGCACACACCTACACAAACATGCACTTCACTACCATTCATGCCGGGTCACAGGTTGGGAGCTTAGAACTTGACCCGGCGGATGGGAGATACAGGATTGGGGGAAACTCCGCTAGCCGACGGTAGGTCGGCGCCGAATCTCGCCATACAGCGGGGGAAGAGCACCGCCCTCTTCCGAGCAAATACACGCACTACACGTACGGGACTGATGACCATAGTAGTTGACGCGCCCGAAATGTCGGGCTTGGATATTGTTGCTGCAATACACTGACGTGTCTCAAGATCAAAGTGGTTGACGCGAAATGTCCTTGTCCGCGAGGTCGGATGCGCCTTGTCTGCGTTTGGAGACCCTGTGGGTGGCGCGGGGGCGGGGGCGGGCGCCGAGGAGCGGAGCGGAGCTGAGCGCTCATTAAGCGCGCGCGGCGCCGCGCCCTCCGCGCCGCCAAACAATGGGGCGCGCGTGCCTTTCCCCGACGCTGCGGCGACAGGGTCCTCCACGCCTCCCGCCGGCGCCTTCGCCCGCCATGAATAATGCACGCGCCGCCGCGCTATCCGTGTGCTGGGCTGAGGAGCTCCTCTCGCGCTCCGGGTCGCCAAGGGGTTTACTGGTGCTGCTGCTGAAGCCACGTTTCATTCAGTGGAACCATGAAGAACCTACAGGGACGATTCCATTCAATAGTTATTCCGGACGTGCCAACTGATAAAGTCATGACTCACGTAAGTGTAGTGCATGTTTTCCATCGCGGGGCTGTGGTGGGGATCTTCCCCCGCTGGCTGGTGAGATCCGGCGCCGATCTACGAGAGAACGTGAGGGGTTTTCCCCAACCAGGAATCTCCCACCGGCAGGGCACCGCCCCACCCGGGGCAAGCTCAAAGTTCCCGACCGGTTTCCCGGCATGTGTAGTAGTCTAATGTATGTAGTGTAAGTGTGTGTAAGTAAGGAGTGAGGATAAGGCAAGGAAGAGGAAGAAAAGAAGGTGCTCTGTATTTTCTTCCTCTTTTTAGGGGACTTCTCTGGCATTTGCCTGGTGTTGATCAGAGAAACAACAGAAAGCTACCAAGTCACGATCTAAGGCCGCGATTGATGTGTGCGACACAATACGTACATGTAAGCGTTTGGGCGAATGTAAAAGGAACGAACGGATTCTGTTTACTTCGTGTTAGAGGAAGTAATTTACTATGTGTAGAAACAGGATTTGTCCACTTTTTCTTTACCAGGGCCCGACAATAGGAGTTTTTCTGACGCAGATTCCCTGTTTTCCGGCGTACGATTGCATAATATGAAATGCGAGAGAGTAAAAATGAATTATTAAAAGCACGAGAAGTGAGTTGTTGAAAGTGTGTCTGTGGCATGTGTAAATAACGAAGCAACTTTACGAAAATATTCTTGCTGTGTTGGATTCGAGGCGTTTCATTGTACACTTCATCCTCACTAAAAAAACGGGAAGGTTGTGGTGATTTTTATCATCGCGTTGCTGTGAAAGTTCATTCCGCCCACGAACATCCGTCCCGCTCACGTTCTCTGGTGCCACCACCAGTCTGCGCGTGGAAAGTGTACGCCCACGCCACCGACGCTTTGACCTGAACCGCCCTTGCGGCCTCTTCACCTCTGACGCCACACGCCTCGAAATGCTAGGCGCTCCTGCTAACCAAGTTTGCACATTTTTCTCTGAAAGAAATAATTCAATTCAATAGTTTGATAGTGATTGATTTTTTAATTTTTTTTCTGGCGCGTGAACTTGTAAGTTCTTTTCATGAGTCCCTTACGTGTAGTTGTCGTAACACCGCTACGACATGGGGAGGGAACAGGAGGGCAAGCGAGTAAACAAGACACACAATTGCTTGTTTATTACATGCTCTGATACATGGCTCCACTTACATCAGGCAAGGGTGTAAGGCCGCGGAGAAGTCACAGGAAGTGGCAACACGATAGGCAGTGGCAGCAAGGCGCGGCGGCGGCGGCAGCGTCCTCGCGTCCGGTTTAGAACTCGGTCGGAACGCCTAGTCGGCGAGAGGGATCCAGGGTTGTTCGCTCCCTGAGCACGAAGTCCGCGCCACGAGTCCACGTGACAGTCCCAGTGATCCCGACCGGAGAGCCTGGTCGCCGTTAGGAGTCCAGGGGTATTCGCTCAGTCAAGAGCACCTGGAGACTGCCCTCAGTGGAGCCGCGCCGGCTCTTATATAGGCGCCGGCCGAGGGGTGGTCTGGATATCGTCATGTTGGGGAGGGACCGTCATGTGGGAGCGTCGTGTGGGGGATGGGTGCGAGGGTGAGCCCCGCACCTTCGGGAAGCGGGGCGAGGCGAGCCGGCGTGCAGGCAGAGCGCGTCGCGTCGGTCGGCCTCCTGGTTCATTACATAGTGGTTGTTTTATCGCGGGAGGTGGCAGTAGCGCCCCGCTCGATGGCGAAATCCGGCGTTGAAATACACGTCAGCTCGCGGGGTTTTCCACTACCAGGTATCACTCATCAGTGGGGCACCGCCCTAGCCGGAACAAGTTCTAAGCTCCCGACATGTGTGGTAGTGTAGTGTGTGTAAGTATAAGAGGTGAGGATGAAGGAAAGATCGCGCGCGGTCCGTGGCCCGTTTTTAGGGTACTGCTCCGTCATTCGCCTGGTGTTGATCGAAGAAACTACAGAAAACTACCAATCAGAGAAGCCAGTCTCTAGAATTCTCCTCTTGGCAGCGGTTGAATCAACATATGTAGCTAGTGTCGAACATTCTATCACCGTTGAGTCTGGAACATCAGGACCTCCCTGCCACAGGCAGTGACATCAACAGATGCCCTGAGCCTGGGATTTCTTGATGATAAAAATGAGATTTGTGTGTGCCGGACACAGAGTCAATTATGCTTAACGTTTTTCTCCAGAAGCGATTCTTTCGCTTTCGTTTTCTAATGATCAGAGGTGGACCTGTACGATCGGAGGGTACTGTTTTTTAGAAGGAAAGGAAGGTGAAAGCAAGGCTGCACAAGGCCGAGGTTTTGGAGAGCAAAAAGGTAGAAGGGAGTCACGCCACCGCGTTCTCTCCGCAGTCACGATGAACCTTTAGTGTGACGGAATCGAAAAGTAATGTTATATTTGCGTGCGCTGCATAGGTGCGTGAATTGTTTGAGACTTCATATCTACCTTTACATTTTAAAACAGTTATACATAACTTCGTCGTTTTGGAAAATAATTATGGTTTTAGTTAAGAAAAAAATAACTCCTTAACCATACAGTAATTCTATTTTGTTCTCTGACCGCCCCGCGTTTACACCCTATTTTCATTTGATTAATGAACAAGCTTTTGTGACGTTGCTTGATCTGTGTCGCCTGGGACACCCTTGGAGTCTCAAAATAAAATAAGAAAAATGTACGATGCCAGGGTGAGGCACTAGATGGACGCGCTGATTTGTTGGCGTCAAGGGACTAAGACCGCAGGAAAGGACTTGAGGGACTTGTGGTGGAAGAGGCGATGTTGAATGCACTGGCGACGGCGGCGGTGGTGTTGGCGGCGGCAAATACAGCTATGTGTTGACGACGGCAAAGTTAATCAAAGGTCAGCTTCACGGGGCGACATAAAAAAAGGACCATTTCCAGTTTTTAAAAGAAATAAACGGAAAGGGGTGATAGGGCATTTGTTACTGCGACGGTTTTAAAGCGATTAAATTTTCTTGCTATTTTGTTTTCTTGTTAATGACAGCACCAGTCGATGTTGCTCCTGAGTATCTTCAGTGGGTACTATAGATCAGCAACATCGTTGCCTCTGCGGCGTCGTTGACGATAGTACTAGGGTTCGAGACCCGTTGATTGTGGATTTTCGACTCTATTTAGTTAGCTGGGTTGGATCCTACTGGAGGCGAATTCTGGCGGTTGGCTGCTCTTGATCGTCATTTATCCGATTAATGCAAGGCGAATGCCGGTACAGTTCATTAACAAACGGGCCAAGGACCGCGCACGATCTTTGCTTCCTCATCCTGGTTCTCTCCTCTCACCTTACACATACACACACATACTCACACACTGACACGTACATGGACTACACTGCGACATGTGTCAGGAGATAAGAGCTTGTCCCGGCTGGGGGCGTGTCCCTATGGGGGAGAAATACATGGGGAAAAGCCAGCAAGTCCGTTTGTAGGTCGGCGACGGATGCCACGTTCCAGTGGCGGAGGGAAGCCACCACCCTCGCGATATACCCTGCGCCGCATACTAGCTGTCACTTTGGCTCATCCGTAGGAAAATCGTTCTATACACGGTAGTATGTGGATGCGGTCTCCTTGACCCCCCCTCGATTGGGCGGGCGCGGTGCGGGGGTGGGGTGGGGGCGCGTGCCTGCACGTGCGGCGCCCGCCGGGGCCGTCTGGGGCGGCGCGTAACGCTTGCGCAAGGCAGCGCCTCCTCCTCCTCCGCCTCCCCCGCTCTCAGGGAAAGGGCTCTCTCCGAGAACGCGACGCGAAGCAAAAGAAGCGAAAGAAAAAGAAGAAGCTATGAACAGTACCTAGAACTTTACATAGAAAATAGTCAAGAATTATTAAATTAAATCAAAACATTCGCTCAAAGTGGCATAATGTATTTAGATTTAAGTTAAATTAAGATAGTTTATTTAAGATAATGCCCGCTTCATAAGCAGAAATGCTGGAGCACAAAACGGTATCCAGTTAATTGAATAAATTCCCGCTTCGCCAGGGAGACTGGCGAGGGGAAAATTGAAAATAGATGCACCTCGGCCGCTTGGTTTTTGGCTACCGTTTCGGTACCGGTGACGGGGTCGGTTCTAATCGGCGTGGAGTTGCTAGCATGGTACCTAGCATACTATTGCCGCGCATTATAGAGTGACTTTTCATACACTTTTCACCGTGACTGAAATGCAGTGGTGGTACTATATCTTCGGAGCTGTTCCTTGAATTGAGGTTTTCACTTTCTTAATGTGAACCAAACAAAACTCAACTCGATTCAAATAGGTCATACGTACTTTTTATTTTCTTAGGTGTAGGATCAATATGCCTGGGAACCGATCTCTCTATAAATCTTGAGAGACAATATCTGAGGCAATTCCACAAAATACGTTTCGTAGCATGCATGACTGTGCCGCTTTTAGAAAAACATTCCCACATGTATCCAGTTCATCTCCTTATATATCGTTTTTAAACGAGCTTTGGTTGACCTTCAACTAATCCAGCGAAATTTCTGTATTGTCATCAACTGAAAGTGAATCCTCGATGAGTAAACAAAAAGACGTAATGAACATTTAAAGACGTCTGATATCTAACACTCAGGCATTCTACAGCCACTGAAGGCCAGCGTGAATATAAGAGTAATTTCTTTGATGTTTCTAACCTGACCACTCATCGGAGGGAGGAACCAGCCCCTTAGAATGTGTGCAGGGCGCCTTCTGAAATTGAGAAAGTGAGCAAACGTCAGTACTGCGATTTGCCACCGACTTTCGTCTCAACATATGGCACGATCTGACAGAGGTTAACCTCGCACTTAGACGCACTTATGTGCGTGAGTTGACTGATGTTTCCAGTCTTGAACCCATTCTGTGAAGCTCTGCATTTATAGTAAAGGTGGTAAATTTGACTGATTTTTAAGATTAAGAATCGTACAATATAAACAATGTGATTACCATTGGCTGTGTGTGACAACCGAATTTGCCATAACATTCTATCGTATGTGTAAATAAAATGTTTTTGAGACCAAAATATGAAAATCAGAATTTATTGTCGCGTCGTTATTATTTTGGACAGCGAAAAGCTTTTCTCATGATTTTAATATTTTTTCTTCTTTAGTAGCCTCTTTCTAGAAAATTGATAAGTTGTGTGAAGTACCGAAAAAAGTTGGAAATCTGATTGTCCTTCGACACACCGTCATTGAAAAAATTCGTCGAAAAAGTGGTATGCCTCAGTATAAAATAATTTTGAAAAAATGGTTGTACGTGCCCGTCGTGACCAGAGCGTACGATGAAAACTAACTGCATTGTATCAAATGTGATTTTGATAAGCCAACTTGGAGTTTGGGGCTTGGAAACAGATACGCGAAGATGGTGGGTGAGCGCAGAGGTCAGATGTGGAGTGACCGCTATCATTTATCGAGACTGTAAGTAGTATTCTGTGGAGAGTAATAAGTATAATACCGTATTTGTTCGTGAGAGCAATTGCCCGGAGAAGACTGAAAACTAGCAAACACTTAGGATGTTAAACCATTGTAAAAACTCATAAGAAGAAACTGTTGACGCGCCCGGAAATACGAAAAAATCAATCAATCCTAAGAGGGGTGAACACTGCTCGCCTCGTCTCGACCGCCTGGGACGGAAGGAGGGCGGGAGGGTTGGCAGGGGGAGCGCGCCCCTGGCGGTCAAGGCCGCGGTCGAGGCCGACAAAAAATAGGCCGTGCCTCGCCGCCCCCAGGAGCCCAGCCGCCGCCGGCCTCCAAGTGGGCTAGCCCACTTTCACTGGCGCGGCGGTCGCCCGGCCCCGAAGCCCCGCACCGAGGCTCTTCGCGGCCGGAAGCCAGGGCTTGAAAATTGTGGGGGCGCTCGCTCCAATAAGAATGATTGCATATAAGGAATGATTTGATGTATTGAAATTTGCGGAATTAAAATTTTGAAAGCGATCGGAAATCTCACATATTTGGTTGAGACAGCTAGTACGTTATTTTGTACGGTTAGCGCGGTTCTACGAGTATAAATTAAACGTATTGTTTGGGACGACGTCGGAGGCGTTCATAAGACACGGTATAGACTTACGATGAATTAATAGCAGCCCATTCAACTGTAAGATTCGATTCACAAAGAAACCTTTTGCTTCCGAATCTATCAATGGGTTTCGGGATCTTTTGGAGGAAAACATGAACATGATCTTAGCGACCAAGAGCGTCCTCTGGGTGAGAAGTACTAAGAATTGTGAAGATTTAAACACAGTTTATCCTATGCTGTGCTTAATAGCATTTGCATCCCGTTCTAAAAGGCGCGCGCCTTTTAGAACAGCCTATTCTTGAACATATTAATTAGATCTGCCAAGACTTGCCTCTAATTCTGACAGTGACTTGTGCAGAGAGTTGTTATATCTTGACCAACAGAAAACAAAATTGTTCTAATGATGATTACAACAATTTTTTATTTCACAGGGTGCAAATGCAGAGTTGTTTCCCAATCCATATGTAATATACGTGGTTCTCTCGAGTCTTATTTACGTAAATATGTTTTGAAGACGACCGGCTGAGTTTATTCAGAGCCAGCATTGCCGCTGCCTCTGCAGCGACTCTGACCGAGAGGCCTTAGAGTTCGAATCCAACTTGCTACATAACTCGGTTGTATTCAGTCGCTGTCTGGAACAGAATTAGAGTGGCCTGACGCTCTGATCGGGAGTTTTCCTTGGTTTCTTCGATTAAAACCGGGCGAATGCCGGAGAAGTACTCTAATAAATTGGATGCGGACCACACGCAAACATTCCTTCCCCTTCCTTGTCTTGCCTCACCCCTAAAACACACACACACACACACACACGCGCGCGCGCGCATACACACGGACTTCATTACCACTCACGTCGGGAGCTTAGAGCTTCTCTCTATTAGGGCAGTGCCCGCAAGCCGACGTGTAGGTCCGCGTCGGATCTCACCCTCCAGTGAGGAAAAATACCACCACCTCCCGGGATGAAACATTCATTACGCTAACGGTACATAATAGCAGTGGAAACGCCCAGAAACACAAATCAATCAATACGAGGACGAATACAAATAAAAGAACGCCCACAATTGTGAACGTATGTTGTGTGATGGTAGCTATTTCGTTGTGTATTGTTTCATCCCTTTTGTCCCGAAGTGCTGGGTAGTGCTGGTTCAGGCAACGTGCTTCCCGGGCCGACCGCAATGCCCGGCCCCGTGCCCCGCGTGTGGCTCTGCATGTTAATTCGAGGCGGTGGCCCGCCTGGCCGGGCCTGGCGGGGCGAGACCCGAGACCAGGGCCGGGTATTAAGTTGTCGCACGGGAACAGGGAGCTAGTTTTTTTTTATGCTGCTGGGGCGGTATCCGAGCCGCATGGGAAATGTGGGTAGCGTTACCGACGGTGTTCCCTAGTTCTTCACAAGTTACAGCTGCCTCGCCAACTTCAAGAGCACAATTTTGTCTATGTTTATGAGCCGGTTGTTTAGTCTTTTTTTAATGAGTCCAGGGGATGTTATTTTATTTCGTTGTCTTTACATAGGTTGCCCAATGCCCACTCGGAAAGCCATACTTTTCCTTTCTACTTATATTATAAAGTAGTGAATCACGATGTAATTCTTGAAATTGTTGGTTGATTGGGTACTTATAATTATTTCGTTTTTCCAGTGACATAATCATCCTGTAATGGTGGGGTAATGATGGTACTAATATTCTCAACTAGATTCTTCATTGTGTACTTTTCGCTCGAAAAATGAGCATTGCATAAAACCTTGCAGAAACTTCTGTTGTAAAATTGCGTTCTTTTAATGATACTTTATGATACAAAAATGAATGTAATTCAAATTACTATTTCTTAACTACCTGTTTAGAAAATTACATGAGGCATACTAGTTCTCGTGAAGCATACACCGTTACTGAAGACAGTTATCGAACATAATACAATAACAATTTAGTAGGATATCACAGTTTTTACGTAATTTTTTTTGTAACGCATGCTTGCCACAAGAAATTGAAACACTGTCTATTCTAGTAACACTTTTCTCAACATACTTTTATGAACTTTAAAATTACAGACAGTTTCGTATTCGAAAACTATCCAAAAACTCACTTCTTATACTTAATGTGTTTCCCTACAACTTCAACACAACATCGTGAACTTAACCTTGAAGTAATATTAAGAAGTTCCCAAACTTATTTTTTCTACCATGAACACTTACCAAAAAATAGTGTTCAATTCGTATCCAATAAATCGGAAACATTTTGTAGTCGAGGGAACCAATAATCGCCACGACCCAGTTGTCACTACCCCAAAGTGGCAGTTAATTTTTAATTTATTGATTTGTATGTTCTATTATGTATTCTTGGTGACTTACTTTGAATACTGGGAAGCTTTTGAACAAACCTCTACGCTAAAACTGCATTTCTCTTGCCTCGTGTGACGTACATGGTAAATCCGCGCCACGCTGCTCGTCCAATGCATGTTGTCAGAAGTACGACATCGCTTGTGCAGGCGAGAGAGGTCTTTGTGAATCACCAAATGTCGCTAATTTGCAACCGCAGTGACGTATTTCTTGACTGCCTGTTTAAGAAATGAAATGATGGCGCAACCACCAAACTTGTGGTGCAACATAGCACAGGCATTCAGGGTATCAAGGGCATCTTCGTTACAGGATTATTTCTAAAAGTAAATGTTATGGTGGATTTGGGGAAACATTTTGTTTGAGAAGTTTTCGAAGGTGCAATATTTTCAGCTGCACTCACAGCCTTCTAATATCTTGATGGCGGATGTTTGTAAAGGTTCGTTTAAAATTTAGGTAAAATAAATTATAGGATAAAGAGAAGGTAAAAATGTTAAAACTTTTGAAAAAATTTCAAATGTTTAATGGAAATGACGGCAAAAATCAGGCTTAAGTGTATTGCTGTTATTATCGTTTAAAGAGAGACATTTGAGGCTGTTTTAAGGACATAGTCTTTTATATATATATATATATATATATATATATATATATATATATATATATATATATATATATATATATATTCTTTTAATATTTTGACATAAGGTGCGGAATACTTTACTTATTTGAAAAATCTTGCATAGCATCATTTAAAATCTTTATAATGTAAAATCGAATATATCAATAACAAGAGCCCTAACTCACATAATCAAGGTACTTGAGCGATGCGAAGCAATTGAACGTTTGTCTCCAATTCAGAAGTTAACTGTCAATGCAACGTTTACCATATCGTTAAGCGCACTTGCTGTTATTAAAAAAATGAAAAAGAAAACCTGTTTGTCGACCCTATTTGAGAAATTTTAATACGGAGGGGGTTTGTGAAAAATCGGAGATCCCCATGTTGAAGCAGATCATTAGCGGAATATTAAATATGGTAAAAATGTTTGAGAGAAATTGTTCACAGCCGGACAGACAGTTTTTGAGGAATGAAAGTCGAACCTGAGGGATCCTTAGGGTCAACCGGACAATGCATCGGAATGATGAATAAATAATATCCCTTCATTCGATATAAGATCGTTGAGAGCTCGAAGATAGCCAATCAATAGTAATGCCAAAAATTTCATACGAAGGTAATTTTGAAAGCAAATTGTTATGATCAAAGTGGTCAAATGCTTTTGTATTATTTCAAGCGAAAAAATATTCATAATACTTCATTTAGATCTATTAATTGTTTTGTGAGTCCTTGATACCAAAAAATCGAATGTCGGCTAAACGTCTCTGAGTCTGTCTGTCCGTCTGTCTGTCTGTCTGTCCGTCCGTCCGTCCGTCCGTCCGTCCGTCCGTCCGTCTGTGAACAATGCTAGCGTATAAATCGTTCTGCCGGTTTTGATCCAAAATTGATTTTCCCCAATGGATCTGGCTGATGTCGCGGCTCCTAGAATTTGAAACCGATATTTTCATTTTTTTTTGGGGGGGGGGTACTTTACATGAAGCCTGAGAGACATTTTCTAACTTAAAAAAAAATGGCTCCATGCTTTTGATTAATTCTGTTGTTGAATAGTGTGAAGGACGTTTAAGAGAATAGTGTAGGTCTCATGTTCATTGAAAACCCTGAATTTTCGAAAATTGCTAAAGTACAGAAGTTTTTCGGAGTCTTCCTACAACTGAAAAATGAAAGATAGATATTTTTTCTTAATAAAATCTGTTTCATTAATTCGCGAAAAGGACACAAATTTTTCGAAAATATGAGTACTTTTGGCGTAATTTTGCTTGAAAATACGGGTGAGAAAGTACGTGTGGTTTGTAGCACCACTCGTTGCGAGTATTTTGTAAATCCGTGTTGAGATGTTGAGAGTCCTTCGCTGTGGGTCGTCATACCATTCTCACAGAGGATGTGCGCGTGTGTGTTGCAGCATCAGCCTGGAGGAGAGCGCGGCGCGCGAGCAGGCGCTGCGGGCGGCGGCGCGCGAGGCGGAGGTGCTGCGCGCGGAGCTGCAGACGCTGGAGCGCGCGCGCGACGGCCTCCTGCGCGAGAACAGGTAAGCCCTACCTCACAAGGCATTGCATCCCGCTTAATCCCCCTTGCACTTTGGGTTGCCGCAAAAGGCAGTGCCCCATTGCATCCTGCTTAAACCCTCTTTCACTTTGAGCTGTCGCTGAAGGCAGATCCTCATTGCATCACGCTTTATCCCTCTTTCACTTTGGGCTGCCGCAGAAGGCAGATCTCCATTGCATTCCGCTTAATCCCTCTTTCACTTTGGGCTCCCGCAGAAGGCAGTGCCCTATTGCAGCCCGCTTTATCCCCTTTAACTTTTGGGTGCCGCAGGAGGTGTGATTGCATCCTGCAGTCGGGCTGCCCGGGCATCCGCTTCCCACTTTGGGCTACTGCAGATAGACGTAGACTGGTTGCATCCCGCAGTCAGGTTGCCCGAACACATCCTTCTCTCTTAATTCCCTTTCACATTGGGCTACCTCAGAAGGCAGAGCCCGGTATCATCCCATTTCATCCTCCTTACTTTCTGGAGATAGACGTAGCCTGATTGCATCCCGCAGTCAGGTTGCCCGCACACACTCTTCCCACTTAATTGCCTTTCCCTTTGGACTACCTATGAAGGCAGAGCGCGATTACATCCCGCTTAATCCCCCTTTCACTTTGGGCTGCCGCGGAAGGCATAGCATGATTGCATCCCTTAGTCATGTTGCCCGCACATCCGCTTCCCACTTAACGCCCTTTGACTTTCGACTACTGCAGATAGATGCAGCCTTATTATATCCCACATTCAGGTTGCCCGCACACACTCTTCCCGCTTAATCCCCTTTCACTTTGAGCTACGTGAGAGCACAGAGCCCGATTGCATCTCGCTTAATCTCCTTTCACTTTGGCTGCCACCTAAGGCATAGCATGATTGCATCCCGCAGTAAGGTTGACCGCTCACCCGCTTCCTATTTAACGCCCTTTCATTTTCGACTACTGCAGATAAATGCAGTCTTATTGCATCCCACAGTCAGGTTGCTCGCACAAACTCTTCCCATTTAATTCCCTTTTTCTTTGGGTTACCTGAGAAGGCAGAGCTCGATTGCATCCCTCTTAATCCCCCTTTCACTTTGGGCTGCTGCAGAAGACATGGCATGATTGCACCCTGCGGACAGGTTTTCCGCACTCCACTTCCCCACTTAATTACCTTTTACTTTCCTCTACCGCAGAAAGCATAGCTCACGCTTCTCGCATGACCGCTTGGCAGTTTATCCCCTTTTACTTTTGGCTGCCGCCGAATGCATAGCCAGATTGCATCCCGGCCGGTGTGTAGGATAGAGGAAGAAGAAACAATTTAGTTAAGTTTCCACTCATGATGAACGCAATAGATGTTTTCTCAACTGTCGAGATAAATCCCCCAACAGAGGTGAACGTGGCAGAATCGTCGGAACTGTATACATTATCTAACTAAAACATTATTACTTTAATTCTGCATATTTTAAGGGAAGATGATAACTACCTTTTGCCTCCTTGGAGCAGTGTACTATAAATCAGTTTCAATAAAGTAAGAACATTCGATACAGTTGAATTCCAAAACAACAAACTTTCTTTACTGTATTTGACCGTTACATTACAAGATGAGTTACATTGAAAGGACCTTTTTTTTATTTTGTCTTTGACGTTTTGCAAATATGAAAGCGAAAGGCCGATGTTGGAAGTCCTGGTACCTGATCGAGTTCTTCCTTGTACTCGCGAGGAAAACCGAACGTTACGCAATCGGGCTATGCCTTTTTGGGGAGGCAGGTAAAAGGCTGAGGGAAAGTTGATTGTGGGATGCAATCGGGATCCATCCGGTAACCCCACCCGACCCCACCCCCTTCCCCCTTTTCACTTTCAGAGAATTGACAGATGTCTTTTCTCTCTGGGGGCAGAACAAAACGAACTTGCTAGCGCTGGAATGCACAAAGACATAACTTCCCCCTCTGAAAATGTACATAATTAAACTTATTTTTAAACAATTGTAACATACGTTTCACATTTATTTTATCTAAATTTTTAAAATTACATTAACGATAAAGTAATTTTTGAAGTATATTTTTTACGTCTTCTAGTGTAAAAACAAACGGTTTTCAATGAAATTAGTACTAACAGAACTATTTATAAAATATTTTCACATCTTTCACTTTCAAATTGCTTAAAAAATTACAAATTGAAAGTAATGTAAGCATTAAATAGTTATTAGCATAAATTCTGTATTGATTGTATGAGAATACACTAAATATTTATTTATTTATTATTATGTAAATATGTAGTTAATATGTATTTTGCAGGTAGCTCCTTCGAACTTTAATCGTAGCAAAAAGGGACTGGGGTTTTTGTCGTTTAAAAAATCAAATTTCTGCTGATATGAAACCTTTTTTTTTATTGTTGACTATTTACATACTCATTTTTTTAATCAGTTTCAGATATTACAACTTTTTGCAGAATGTAGGGGAAAATTAAATGAAAAAATTAAAACCTTTTCATTTTTTTTACAAAACGAAGGAAGATGGGAGGAATACTGAAATGTTGACTGTTAGTTTTTATCACAAAGAAATTGTTCACGGAGCCAGATCAATACGTTTTCAGCATTTTTTTTACCTTACACCCTTTTACATCCGAACCTTAACGTTGCACCCGCACCCAAAAAAAGAAGAAAAAAGAAAATGAGCTGCATATTCTTTTTCTTTAAGTGGCAAAAGCAATTACGTTGGTAAGAGTGTTTTTTGTATACCAGCGTTATAAACGACATTTTCTGATGCAAGAAATCGTTCATAAAACAGACTTTTACGGCACAAATGATGTGTTAGATTTTACGGCATGAATGATTGCGTCAACACACATTCAGCCAATCGCAACGAGAGAATCTTGGAGAGATAGCGGTAAACGGAACAGACGACCACAGTTTTCTCCCACAGATGTCAAGTACCCGAGACGTCACAAAAAAGTCGTTTTACAAAATTAAGTTTGATTCTCTTAAAAATTTATAATGCTGTTATACAAAAAATAGCGAATGCAATTCGTTTATAATGTTGGTTTATTGCATTCGTACACATTTGGAAACTCGCCCCCTAACGTCGCTCGGTTTCAAAACATGCCATAAAGCTTAACATTTTAAAGTGATGTTGGGCGACGCTGGTGCGCAGGCGCCTGCAGGACGACGTGGCGTCGGCGGCGCAGGACGCGCGCCAGGCCAACCGCGAGCTGCAGGCGGCGCAGGACGAGGTGGACGCGCTCAAGCGCCAGGTGCAGGAGTACGTGGCCGAGATCCGCCGCATTGAGGAGATGCTCGCGCAGAAGGTGAGCGGGCGGACACGCGTGCGCTGGACGACGAATGATCGCTTGGGATGCCGTTTGCTCTCGCACAGGAGCCATTTGCCAGCAATATTTATCCTTTATTTGTTTTGTTTTTTACTTTCTCGTCTTACTACGTACGTAGTAATACTACAACGGAAATGCGACGATTTTTCGACAGAAACACTTGTATTGTCAGCCCTTGGAAACGGAAAAGAGTACCGGGAGCGGTAGCTCAGTGAATCAACTGATGTCACTGCAGCGCCTCTGACCGGGAGGTCCTAGGTTCCCATTCCCCACAGCGGTAGGATTTTCGACAGCAGGGGCGGTGCCCCGCTGGTGGGAGAGTCCTGGGTAGGGGAAAACCCCACTAGCCGACGGTAGGTCGGCGCCGGATCTCGTCATTCAGCGGGGGAAGATCACCGCCATCTCCCGAGAGAAAAAAACGTGCACTACACTAATGGGGCTAATGATCAAAGCAGTTAACGCGCCCGGAAACACGAAAAAATCAATTCAATCGGACAAGTGATTAAATCTTATTTCTGTACGAGTACATACTAAAGTACTTCCGCTAACACATTGAGTTGTCAGAATCCACGTTTTGTAGCTCCTTGATATCGAAAAGTCGATATCAAGGACTGTAAAACTGTCTGTCGGTCTGTCTTTAGTCAATTGACTGATTTATTATTCTGAGCGCGTCAACCATTAAGGTCATTAGTCTCGTATGTGGGGTATATGTTTGTATCGCGGGAGGTGGTGGTGATCTTGCCCCACAGGATGGCGAAATCCGGCGCCGACTTACCCGTCGGCTTGCGGGGGTTTCCCCAACCAAGTATCTCCCACCAGCGAGACACCGCCCCAGCTGGGACAAGCTCTAAGCTCCCGCAATGAGTGATAGTGTATTGCATGTAAGTTTAAGTGTGTAAGGAATGAGGGTAGGAAAGATTTCGCGCAGTTCGTAGACCTTTCATTATGGAACTGCTCCGGCATTCGCCTGGCGTTGATCGGAACAACAAAGCTACCGATCAGAGGAGCCGGCAGCTAGAATTCTCTTCCAGACTGCGACTGAATTCGACTCTAGCTATGTAACAAATGCCGAAAATTTGAAAATCCTGCCACCGTCGGGCATGCTGTAGACAATGTTCAGGGTATGCAAACGTCTACACTCTACAAGTCCTCTTATCATTTGTCTGTTTATAACTACTTTCTTATTACGTAGCTGCGTTGCGAATTTGTTGCCTTCCATAAGTCGGATTCAATTTTTTTGGGACGTTTAAAATTATATAAGTGATCTTTTTTTTTACATTTCATATTTTTGTATAGTTTTTTATAAAATTTTCATGTCAAAATATTCATCCACTTTCCAAGTACTCTCTATAATTAACAATAACAGACAGGGCCAACAATAAAGACAAAACCTTTCCTTCATCAAAATTGAAGAAACAAAATGTGAATGGTTTTTGAGATTTTTTTCTTTTTGTAAATTGCCTTAATTTCAAGCACAAATTACGCGAAAACTACTAGTTTTTTTTAAATGTAACCTTTCTAAAGTGCTTATTTTTCACAGAATTTGGCTAAGGCAAAATTCTTAATCTTCAATTTTATAGTTTTGAAATGTTAACTTTTTGTAATTTTCATAAAGACAGAGTTGGCCGAAAATGGGACTAGCTCCATGCTTTTTACGGTCCCAGATGAATAATACTTACACCAGATTAAAATTATAAGACTTTTTTTAATTATTATGACTTCTATTAAACTAATACATATTCATCAGGGTAGACAGTGCCTGTCTTGCCTACCCCAAGGAGCCGCCACTACTGTCGGGGCCTGAACCGTGGTACTCTCAGTCAGAGGCACTGCAGTGACACCAATTGATGCCCTGAGCCACTTAAGCCGGCCTCTTTGTTCAACATTAGTGCCTAAACCGTTCAAACGATGTTCTCCAAAAGTGATATTCCACAATCGATCTGGCTGAACTCGTTTCAACCAACGTATATTTTGATATTTGGGGATACTTTACATGAAGCTTTTATTATTTTTTTATCTCAAAAATGTCAATATTTTTAATAACTTTCTCCTTGGGAAATGTAAAGAATGCTGAAAAATCGCGCAGGTCTAATTTTCGTTGAAATTTCTTAATTTTCAGAAGTTGCAAAATGTTGCTTGATGAATGGTCATGTACTTTATTTGAAGCAAAAAAAAAAAAAATAAAATAAAATAAAATAAAATAAAATAATTCGGGAAGTATCTCCCTAAAGTTAATGCAATTTATATTTTTTCTCAAAAAATGGCTCCACATTTTTTCTTTAAATTTTCTCCTTGTATCAAAGGTCGGTATAAACGAGGCTATTTCGGTAATTAACGAACGGTAATTCACGCTGCCAATTTTAGTCAAACCTTCAGGATTATCGAAATTGCAAAAAATTAACATTGCAAAAGTACAATATTAATATAGAGATTTTTTCTTTAATAAAATCTTTTAAAAAATTAATTTTTTGAAAAGGTCGTGTACAATGTTTTGAAAAAAACTAGTAGTTTCCACGTATTTTCAACTTCAAGTTAAATACAATTATTTTTTTTTTCCCCAGATGCATTTCAGCATTTTTTTCTTTAATATTTTAGGTCTCTTTTGTTGAACGGTAAGAGATCATTTGAAAAAAGGTCTCTTTTGTTGAACTCTGAATTTTTGGAAAATTGCATAAGTTACCAATAATGAGGAAACCACTGCTAGGAACCACTGCAGGAAAGTTGAGCCAAACAACTTAATGAATAGTGATAATATGCCTGGCATGGACTTTAGTTTGAATTTCTGCATGGAGGTAAAATTTTTCCTGGTTGGAAACACTTTGCAGGTTCATGTAATATTGTGGAGCTGTTACAAATAATCCGAGAAAGTGTATACTGCTGTACATACTTGTATGTATGTAATATGTAATGTTGTGTTATATATCCTCAAAAAAATATATGTGTTAAGTACAATCTGGGAGTAGTATATGCACACATTTTCACACATTTTCATATGCACTCACTGAAATACCTAACCCTGCCCCTTTACTGATATTAGTTAAATTCAAAATAAATGATATTGATGTTGTTGACAAAATCTGATAACCAGAAATGATCACATCCATGTATCAGAACATATTTTACATTGAAAAACAAGCAAATGATTTGACATAACAGTCCTGTCATCAAAATACCCCCACTCTTGCATCTAACAAAATGAAGGTGTGAATGAATTGTGTGGATGATAATACAATCAGCTCACATTATTTGGAGCGTTAAATTTATTCAAGATTCGTTGTTCATATTGTACTATGTAGGCTATACTACTGAATATGCAACCTGTGTACCCACTAGCAGTGTTTCTGTACATGCCAAACATTAGTGCATAATGAGTGCCTATCAATCAGGGGCATGCTCTCAAAAAATCTGTTGTGTAATTTCTTTATGAGATTTCCCACCATATTGGCAAAATGGTTAAAAGTTAGAAAAATTAATGCTGAATCAATCTCTAACAGCGCTAAAAATGTCAAAAAAAAATCTACCCAGCTTCATTAAACCGTAGTATGTATAATATATTTGCTTAGTACATATTTCACTCACTGGGAAACACTTATTTTTGCAGGAAAACGAACGGACTGAGATGCTGGAACAGTTCCGAGGTCTCAGTGTGGAAGCAACACTTTTGGAAAGTAATAATCATAGTCTTGAATCGGAAGCAGCAGAAAACAAACATCAGTTGCATGCTGCAGAGGAACGAATTACAGATTTGGAACAACAATTGGAAACACGAGATAGTTTAGTTCAGTCTTATGAGAATCAGGTAATTTTATTACATAAATAAACAATAGTGATTATAATTTTGTGCTGGATTTGGATATTCAGTTTGTTTTGTTTTTAATATATTTTTACTACTTTTAGGTTATTGAATTTGTGTATATTAGATTTAAAAAATGATAGTTGCCATTTTCCTGGTCAGGTGTTTTGTAACGAGGGAGTATTTAAGGTTATTCTTTGGTTTAGGATTTTAATATATCGTTTGAAAATATATTCTTTAACGCCTGAGTGTCTTACATTCACTTAACAATTGACAAAGATGAAAATGAAAATATTTAAAAAAGATCACTTGCTTCATAAATTTAACTGACAGAAATCACATTTAGATGTACAAATTGCAGTTTGGTGAGTAACTGGTCTGTCCTGTCATAGTTAATTCATCACTCATGATTTTTGCAACATTTGCTCATTCTTCACTGAGAACCATTGTTCTAAGATAGGACCACTATGAAAATTTCTCCAAGTTAGGCACTTTATTTCAATATGAGTTTTATTTTCATGGCAAATATACAACATACCATGAGTCTTTTCACACACAGTCAAATCAGGGGCTGCCACTAAGCTACTTTAACCATCAGTTTTCCCACTCTGGGCACAACTAGTGACATACAAGTGCTGTCACTACGCTCCCCCCACTACTTCTACACCCCTTCGGATGGTCCCAGCACTGCGTGGTGCTCTTGATATCAACATACTAATTTGTATTGATAGTTCTCTCTTCATTAAAGTGCCACTGCGGAGAAACTTTCCTGGCGCTCTGTACTATGTAAAAGAAAGATTTAATTCAATGTTCTTCTTGAAAAAAGTCTTTGAACAAATGTTTTGATGTGGTCATTTTAAACAAAGAATGTTTTATTTTATCTTTTGAACAGTTTTGTGATAATAAAATTATATCTTTTTTCCATTAAAATCTTAAAGTTAATTTTGTTTTGTATTTTGCATCCTTCTGAGTGTTAAAAAAAATTCTGATTTACGTTAAACCAATTTCATTGTGTAGATTTACAGTTATAAAATTTTCACATGAACAATAAATACATTTATTTGTATACCTGTTTTCTCACATGCATTACACAAATCTCTAGCAATGTTAGTGGATGAAGAAATATAATGTCCAGAACTTGAAAATAAATTGTGAATATATGAACTTATAATATGTATTGTGAAAAAACTTTAATCAACCCTCAAAAAATATCTTTGTAATTGAATGTGTTCATTGAATCATATGAAAGATTTTCAAATTAAAATTCTGTTGAATTGAAATTATTTTTCCAATTAAGATAATTCAAAATCTAGGTTGCTAATTGCTCTTTTCTGAGAATTAATGAAAAATTAATATATCGAAATTAAGGAGGACGACTTCTGTTGCATTTTAAAACTGATAGTTTGCTTAGATTGCAGAACTTAGTGGCAGTATTGCAAGTTTGGAAACTCAGCTTCAACAATTCATGGAAAACAGACAAAAGACAGATGCAGACCTGGATGCATTGCGTGATTTGTGTGTTAAGTTGGATAGCCAAAAGGAAGCATTACAACAAGAGTTAAACAAACAGGATGTTGTTAAAATACAGGTCAGTGAAAAAAAACAACTTAATTTTATCATCTGTTAAGTATGTTTATCATATAATTTTAAATCATAAAATTATGTGGTAAAGTAATTTTGTTAATAAAACAAATCAAAATGTTAAGTAATTTTGTTTACTTTTTATATTTATTAATTTACAATATGAGAATTCTTATGTAAATTGTATGAATCTAATAGTAAATGTTTTGTTAGTGGGAAAGTGATATGTCTCGCCTGCAAGATGAACAGGAACTGTTGCAAGAACAGCTCTCTAAAGATCGTGCTAATATAGCATCTCTGGAAAATATGCTAGCCTCTTCTCGGCAAGAGACTGCTGAGCAGAGGCATCAAAATGAGAAATTGAAAGCAGATGTGGAGCGACTGCAATTGAGAGTTGACACCCTACAGTCCAAATTGTGAGTTTCATGTTTACTTCATCTGTTATATTTATGAGTGAATAGTACTTATTCCTTTTTTTTTTCTTTCTTTTTTTTCCTTAGAGATGCAGAGACTGAAGAACTACACAGATACCAATATCAAGCAAATGAGTACACGAAACAAATAAAAGATTTGCAAAGACAGATTACAAACGAGAGGTTTGAACGAGCTAGAACCACTGAAGAAACTCGAAGGTTAGAAAATCTATCATCAATCATGCTTTTTATGCCTCAATCTTGTTTTGTGATTGATATTTTGATTGTTTTATTTAGTTATGGTTTCTCTTTCCTTTTTCTGTTTTTTGTTCATTGTTGTTGTTGTTTGAGGCTTTTAACTTTTTGATGAGTGCTATGTGGTGCCAAGGACCAAGTATGGTACATTTCAGTTATTTCAAAACCCAAACCCAATATTTAAAACTATTACGTTGATACATTTCAAGAATAGTGGTGCTACAGAATGGGACAGACTTTCCCGTAGAAAAATTGTCTAATTTCCTTGATAGCTTTACGGTCTTGCCCCCATCCTCTTGGCGGCTGCCATCTATTGCCATGCAGAGCACTTTTTTTGACATATTCTCAATTTTTCGGTTTCCTAATAATAGAACCGAAATATTACTTTATGAATATTAAAGAAGAGTAAAACCTCGTCAAAAATGGCAATATTCATTGAAAAATTTGGAGCCACTTTTTAAGAAAATAGCATGTAAGTGTTACAGTAAATGCAAAATTTGAAGTTCTTTTCCATAAAAAATTTTTGAGTTTTCGAAAAAACTTCATTTAAAGTCATTTTAGGTACTTTAAGCCGCAAACACAATAGTTTTTACAAATTGCTGGA
The DNA here is from genome assembly GCA_011170035.1 of Teleogryllus occipitalis. Classification (NCBI taxonomy): domain Eukaryota; kingdom Metazoa; phylum Arthropoda; class Insecta; order Orthoptera; family Gryllidae; genus Teleogryllus; species Teleogryllus occipitalis. The sequence goes on along the minus strand of BLKR01000539.1, from coordinate 45,945 downwards.
AATGTGTGTATTAATGGTGTGAGAGATATTTAAAAAAATATACATTTGTGAAATTTTTGAAAAAACAAAAGAATTCAGTGAAATGAACTTTAAGTCATTTTTAACAGTGCAATTAGCACTATCTGTTGGAAAAAGTTGAAGAAAAAATTTGGAGCCATTTTCGAGAAAATGGCGTTTGAGAAAATGCGGAATTTTAAGCTCATTTTAACAGAAAACTGTTGTGTTTTCGAGAAATGTTATCTGACATTATTTAAAATACATAACTCATAAATACAATAATAATGTGAATAAATTGCTGCTAATGTAAATATTAACAATGTGAGAGACAAGTCAAAAAAATTACAATTTTTGTAAATTTTGAAAAAACAAAAGAATAGAGTGGAGAGAACTGAGTCAGTCATATATACTTCATAAATACATACGTATACGAGAAACTTAAAAAAAGAGATTGAAAGCATTCAAATAATGAATTTTTTAAATTCATGTGATCCTTGTCTTCCCTGTAGAGTTCCGGACACCTGTTGCCCTGGTCCTGGAAACCTCCCTCACCCTCCAAGTCCTGCAGGCATCTCTACAGTGCATGGCTGCGCCTCCTCACCTCCTCATCTTCATCCCATTAAAACCACACAACCTGAAGATTGGAATAGGAAATGTGGGCATGTCCCCCAGTCTGCCCCAGCCACAGGGTACACTAGGAGAAGACCATTGTACATGACCCCACCACCATCAACTGACTGGGGAGCTTTCAAAGCCTCTCTCCATCCCAGGGGGGCATCCCCTTCGTACACAACTGAACCGTGTGGCTTACAGTCTTGTTTACCTTGCACCAGAGCTTCATGCCCTTACATACAACAGTCCAGACCCATATACATGACTGCTCCTCGTTCACATGCCCCTCTTGTGGGGCCTCCTTCTGAATCAGGCTTCTATGTATGCAACCCAGGCTGCCCCTTCAATCACATAGCTCGACCAGTACATCAACCTCGGGGTGTACATGTAAATGTGCATGCATCAGCAAGTGGTAATCCACCCACTCAAACAACTCTTCACCTTACAAGTGATAAATCAGCCAAGGGAGACATCATGAATAAATGTTGTCCCTGTCCTGTTTCACCTGGGGTCCAAGCTCACCAAACAGATAGAGAAATATCTGACAATATAGATCTTGCCCACGAGAGTGAACCTGTGTCCAGTGATCCTTCTGGGGAGGGGGAAATTCAGAATCCTCTCACATGTGCAAGGTGAGATGCTTTGCCTTTTGGGTGAATAGAACTTCAGAATTTTCTTAATACAATATATTTATCATTTTTCTTCTTTACATAGTATTGTTCTTGAAACATGTATGGAGTAATTCGTAATTTTTTTATAAAGTATTGAATATTCATTCTAAGAAAGTTTTTTTTTTGCTGAATGCATTTGCTCAAAATAAAGTAACAATATGAAATAATGATATTTTCAAAATGTGTACTGTAAAATTATAAATGCCATCAAATTCAAAGAAGTTTAAATAGTAAACAGTTTTTAATAAGATGTATGACACTTATTAACACTTTTATTGACACTAATATCTTTTTTCTTGATAGTCTTCTCTTCCTAGAATAACCATGCACAATTACATAAAAGTACTTATGTGAAATAAAAACAACTCCATTTAAATTGGTGAATAGTTGTAAAATTTGCAGATTTTTTCACCAATTTGAATTTTATTAAATCATATCTTTTATTTAAAACAAAACAAAACAATTGCTATATTGGTCTTCATTTATAGTATATGCACTGGCAAAGGTACAAACTTTCAAAAGGGCCAAGTATTTTGCTTCTTCATTGTGTATCACGTACACTATCCTTGAATATTATTAAAAATATTGCTAGTTACCTTTCATATTTGTGTTATGAATAAAATTATTCAAATCAAGCTTTCTTCTTACCAGTCATGTGACAAACATATTCCCATTGTGCATTATATGCCTCATTTTTTTCCAGCATGTGATGAAGTGGCACATACTTGCTCTTCTCAGCAATATTTGTAAGTCATAATGCACTTCTTGTGAAAATGATATTCAATTATTCTCATATTTTATGAATCATTTGCAATATTTTTTATACTTTATATATGAAATACAGTGCATTTTGCTAAATTCAAAAACTGGTGTGTTCCAATTTCAGATAAATAAATACTTGAAGCCAAACATTTTTATTTGACATAAAAGGAAGATTTTTGTTTTGTAATGACAATTAGTTCAGTAGAGATGACTTGCAAGTTAGCAATGTAAGTGATTAAAAGGAATATTTTGTTTTCAGATTTCTGAAACAAAAATTACAAATTTGTCCTTCCTTGTATATGAGTGCGCTTTAACTTTTTGCCGGTTGTCATTCTTTATTTGCTATAATTCTTGGAATACGGCATTTCTGATGTAAGTGTCAGTTAATTCATGGCAACAGTTAATGCAGGAATTCAGAACAAAAATCGATACACTCAGGCCAGTTATTTAATTTTTTCCACTGACCACTTGTATACAGCAGCTACATTTAACAAGAGAGTTAACATTTCACATATCAGAGTGATATTTGCAATATGTGAATTTTGTTTTAAAAATCACCTATTCAGGCAAAATGTTTTATGAACTAAATCAATGATTTTCAAGAGCATCAGTCAGTGTAAGACAGAAATTACTGGTGCTCTTTTAGAAAACATTGATTCAATTATGTTTTTCCTCATTACTCACTTAATGAAATTAAATATGCCAGTCATTCTGTTATTTAAAATCTGAACTTGTACAAAAAGGCATCACATTTCATATTTTAATATTATTGCAAATTTTAGTTACAGTACAACACTATGAAGTGGCTTCCATCAGTTTATGGCTGCTGAAAGGATACAATTCCAAACTCAAAATATTTTATCTATTCAAGATCTGAGCAACATTTGTTTGCTTAGAGAACAAAGTGAAGGAGAACGAATGGAATCCCTTCAAGAAAGTGCCAGAGCTGGACAAACATGTAAACTGTATTAGTGTGAAATAGTTGTAATCATACAGGAAAGCATCTGAATGAATGTGTGGATTCCTTAAGTCAGTTTATACATAGTTCTATGTTGTGTCTGCAAAATGGTCAAAGACAAAACACATTGCATCTGAAGAGATGGAAGAGGAGAATGGTTAAGTGCTATCACTGCAAGACAATAGGAAGGCTAATAGCAATGATATTCCAACAAGAAAAATCGAATGCCAGTGAAGTGTTGGACAGGTATCCAGTGCCATAGGAGTATCCAGAAAATCTGAGGAGATGGAACAATGGCACTTGGTATGACAGTGATAATATCTGAAACCAATTCACTTCACAATTTATAGAACAGTGGGTCAATTTTAGAACCCCAATATTAAATATTTATCTAATTTTTTTTATTTATAACATTATTACTGTACAGGTGTACATTCTTGTAATTACTATTTATGTAAATGCAGGTACAGCATGAATTGCACAAATATTAAACAGTGCTAAGAGCAATTTTTTAATGAAATAAAATAATGTATAAAAATAGATAATACAAATATATTATATTATACATTTCTGTACAGCAGAGAACTTTATTTAATTTACACAATATCATTGTGTAAGGCATAACATATGGCAGTTACAATTTTTTTAAACAACAGATTATCCATTATTATAAATCACCAAGTTTCATCACTCTTGACTTCTCCCGCAGATATTATATCACTGCTTAGATCGTGGCTGCTCCCTAGTGAACTAGGTAAAGAAGGAGACTTAGAAGGCTGATCGGATCCTTCTGGAACTTTGGGCTGCTGCTCTTCAGTGCCTGCAAATGACATTTCATGTTCATTTGGAAGAGCAGAAACATCATGCTCCGTTTCAATTGCAGACTGAATGCTTTCTTTCCCAGGGGCGTTTTTGCTCTTCGTTTCATCTGAGCTAGTCTTTGCAATATCTTGAACTTCCTGAGCACCATTTCCATTGGCTTCTTGCCTGCAATCCTGTTGATCTTTTATGACCATGTCCAGTTCTCTAGACACATTTTGAGACACTTCTGTTTCAGATTTAGATATGGTTTTTACTGAATTGGTGGGTATTAAAGAAGTGTTTTCTGGATAATTTTCAGGCTTATTTCTAGCAATATTATTTTCATTATCCCTCTTTGAAGATAATACACTCTTTTCTCCTGAAGGGGTTTTTGATTTGATTTTTGAATCATTGTTGAGAGGAATTATTTTAGTCTGGGAAAAATTGAGTTGACTTTTATTAGATACCACCGGTAACTCATTTTCCCTTTTTGAAAGCTGCAAATTATCAACAGATCTTGAAGATTCCGAAATTAGTTTTGGATGCAAAGTGAGAGGCTCATCTAATTCAGTACATGATTTTGTGCTGTGCAATTCAGGTTCTTCAATTTGTTCTACAATGGTAGAAACCCGTAATGGAGAAGACAATAAACGTTCCCCAATGTTTTCATCTGAAGCACTTCTTAAGGAAATGTCTTCCAAGAGACCAAAGTGTTGGGAGTCCCTAGTAGCAGCGGAATTCATGTGTTGGTTTAAAAATTCATTATTTTCAACACCCTGTGTTTGGGAATGTTGATTCTCTTGATGTAAAAAGACAATAGGCGTTTCGCTCTCATTCTGCAAGTTTGATTCCTCCATTTGCCTTTCATTCTCCAAAGTTGCAACAGTCATATGAGGTACAGAAGACGTAAATGACGGTAATTCTTGTTGCCATCTTGAATTCCTATTCTGCTGTCGAGAGTTTGCTGATTGAAATGATTCTCTTTCTCCAGAATATCTTGGTGGTCCTCTCAAATTAAAGCCTGCTGGCAATCTCAGTTCACCTCTTGTACTTCCACTTGCAGATGCAGTCTGCGCATCATTTTGCACTCTCACTGAAGAAATTGGTGGACCATGCATCATTGATGTTGTAACAGCTCCTCCCAGAGAGCTCTGGGGGCGAGCAGAAAATATCTCTGTGGGCACTGAATATAAAGAAGTGACTGCAGGGCTAGTGTGGGCTTGACTGGTGGTGAAAGAATACGACTGCCTGACTTGATCATTTGTTCTGTGAGTGGGAAAGAAAGGAAAAGGTTGTAATACTCCTGTCTGGAGAAGTGTAGTAGATGGAAATTGATTTAATAAACCCACACGTGCAGCGTATGACCTATTTCGATTGTAATTTGTTGGAAAAGAGAACACTGGAGTATTCTGAGAGGCACTTCTAGTTGGAACATTTTGAGGTGTAGGTAAAGTAAAATTTGCAGTGTAATCACGAGACAAAGATACAGGTGGAAACAAAATAGATGCAGTGTTTGTTAAGCTGTCTGCATTACGCAGTCTAAATTCTTGATAGCTTCGATCAATGGCTGCCGTCTCTTCTTCCAACCTTCGCAATCTCCGTCTTGCTTCTCTTAACATTTCCTCAGTCGGGCTTGGACAGGACTCATCAGAACTTGAAACACTATGGACCATAAGTCTGCGAGGTGGCTTTCTACGCTGACCTGGAGATGAATAAAGGGGAACAAAGGTTTCTGGAGGTAAACGTCGTGAGAAGTACGATTCCTCTCCAGCTCCAACTTGGCTAGATCGAACAAAGCCTCTCGCTGGAGGTCTTGCTTCTGGCACCAAGCGAGGTTGAGGTGGTGCTGGTGGAGGTGTCTGCAAAATATGAGAAGTAACAGATACTCATGAAAGTTGTGTTACCAAGTGATTACTCACCCAAAAACAAAAATGCCAGTTTGGTTTTAAAATAAAAAAAGGGCTTTATTTCACTTTATTTCAATATATCTGTCAATGGGCTTTGAAAGTATGGACAATTTCCTTCAAACCAAAAAGATTGTCAATTTGGGATGATTTTACCGTACTTTATGTACTTGTTTTAGTGTTCTTTACGATTGTTTGAAGGTGAAAAACCTTCTAATAATTGTATGGCTAAATGTTGTATGTTTTTGACCATCCTTTACAATATTACTGAGTTATATACTTGTACTGAGTTGAACAGAAACAAACAAATCACCTCAATTTCTATCTTTTCTTGTTTTGACGAAAAATCATCCATACTTACAACACCTGGTAACAGATTTGAAAAATTTAGTGGTTTGTTGCTTATAGCAAGCTTTAAAGTTAATTTTCACCAACACCATTCTAAAGAGACTTCCATCTTTCAAGAGACAAAAATATATCAATTTGCAAAGTAAATTGTGGTAGGTATGATCATTTGAATTAGGCTCTTTTAATTTTTTGGTGCCCCTTTTTTTGGATCAATCATGAGTAGGAGACAAGATTTTGATGACCTTAAACATCAGAAAAATGATTAATAAAATGCTTTTAAAATGTTTTTAAAATGCTCTAAAACCAAAGAAAAATGTCGTAAAAGAAGTGGTGAAAAATAGTTCGGATGAACAACTCAAGCTTTTGAATATGTTACTGATGTAATTGAGGCTTCTTCTATACATTCAAGTGAACTCGGCTTGCAAATGTTTGATTTGGACTGTTCTTTACCAGGAAATCTATGTTTTTAGTTATCTCGAAATCAGCCAAACTGACAAGGGCGCTTATAGGCGTCATTGTCCATTTCAAATGTCTTAATCACATAGATTAATGTACTCACATGGTAACCATAAGCTCCAAGAGCCAGCCCAGGGACAGAGTCCATGACTGGGACAGCAGGAGGAACAGCTGCTGCTATGGTTGTTACAGGCAGTGGTATCTGACTGTCAGGAGAGGAACGTGGACTTGTCTGCACAGCATGATGGTCACGTTCAGCAGGTACAGGTTGATGTCTCAATCTTGTAATAGTGCCATGAGCGTGTCGTAATTGCTCCATTAATTCAGAAGCTTGGGTTGTTAACTCTTGTATTCTAAGTCTTTGTTGTTCAATATGACCTCGTAATTCCAAATTTTCTTGCTGCAGTTCGTCAACTAGATTTCCAAACATTGCATGTTGAGAACGCTGCCGTTCCGCCTCCTGCAACATTAGTTTTAAAAGAAAATCTAATGTTAAACATTTCAGTGTGTTGAATGACACACCTAAACACCATAAAGTTTCTTATTAAAATTTATAAAGTGCAAGTAAATATCTTTTAATAAGACTTGTTTTTCACCCTACCAACAATGTAATATTTTTGAGCAGAAAGGTCTGATCAGTGTACTGAAAACACTGTATGGAATTTCATACCCACCAAAAATTTACAATAATTCTTAATTGAAAATATTTTTGAAAAAGTAAAAATATTTTTCTGATTTGAATTATGCCCAGAACAGAAATTAATACACTTGTAAAAAGAATGAATAATAATATAATTAAACTAACAATCAATTCATTTAATGTGTTTCAACTTTTTTCTGAAAGAGAAAATATTTCAAAAAGATACTTTCTCTCCAAGATACATCTGTTTAAATTTTATAACTGAAGGGCTCAGTAAAACAAGGAGCTATTCCACTTTTTTTTGTGACACTGAGTTATTAATATTAAAAATAACTTCAAATATTATTCTTTTAGAGTAATATATTTAAATCCGGTATGTACTTTTATACGCAAGTGTACCGTTTAAAAGTGTTCCGAGTTATATTATGAATGTTTTAGTAAAACCATTAATATCTCAGAACAAGGTCCATGGGGATAGCCCCTTTTTCTACTAAGTCCTTGAATTAAAATTAGTGAACATGAAGATAGACACAAGGTTAATTTGAGTCTGCACTTTTTTAAATTTATTATGTGGTGTGGAACTTATTACTAATATAAAATTAACCTAAAATACACAATTATCCAAAAATACGGACAAATCTAAGAAATGTCCTGTGTATTAATATTACTGTAGTATTGTTTATATACATGGAAATGCTCCTGCATGGTCATTTAATGTTCTGTAAAAACGTATAATTTAATTTATTCCCCACCACCACCCCCACCCTCTTCATGATATTAATTCCTAATACCAAACAATTTTGCTTTGCCAGAGCCCTGTGTGCGGATACATGAAAATACACTAAGAAAATAGTGCCTTGAAACTTGAACAATTTCTTATAAGTACTTGACTAATGTCTCCCTTTCCAAATTCTGTACTTTAACCTTTTGAATCCTCGTATCACAAAATTTCAGGCAATGGCAGAGAATGAAATTTCCTTCAACAAAAAGGTTTATATATGTCACTTAATTATTATGACTTATGCCTACAGTGTACTTCTGGGGGTATGTGAACCACAGTTTGAGAACCTCTGATTAATTCAAAGATTGCACAGGGTAATTAACTAACGTGCACAAACTTCTTGTACTGTACAATTTACTACAGCAAACATTTTACGTGATTTAAAATCTGAAAAGGTGATGGAAAAATAATGGTGAATTCTGAGAAAACAACATTGTGCCTGTAGATAGATTCATGTAACCGCTAACCAAGACTTGAAATCTCTAGATAACAGAAGCAGTAATTATCTGAGGAATTCATTATAAATTGCAGACATGATTGACCAACTCCAACAGTGTAATGTACAATCCCATGAAATTAGTTCTTGAACTGCAAATTCTTTCTAATTATCTATCCTTGATAACAAAAAGCATTTTGTTCAAGCAAAACCTGTCTTCCAGCATACACAAAATTTTCATAACATTTTATAGTTTTCATTTCCTTATGATTTTTATATTTCTATTTACTAAATATAATATACTTACAGCATTCTGTTGTCGTAATTGCAGAAACACTTCTTCCAGATCACTAACACTGATCTGTGTTTGCAGACATTGATTTTCTCGTGAAACTTTACTTGTTTGCTGATAAACATTATGCTTCTTTGGCACAGCTCCTTTTTGTTTATTTACATCAACCTGAACACCTTGAGAGCACAACTCTGGCCTTTTTTTCCTAACTGATGCGTCGGATTTCTTTTTTGATGCTTCAGTTTTACTGTGTGTAGGATCTAACTGCAAATTGTGTTCTCTTTCTTGAGCCATTTTTAATTGTAGGTTGTGCTCCCTTTGTAACTCGTGCAAGAGGGCAATTTCTGACTGAGAGTCCTTTATTGCTCTTGATGCTTCTTCAATTTGCAAGCGATTAGCATGAAGTTCTTTCTTCTCTAGCTCTCTAGCATTTGTCTCTGCTTCTAACCTTTAGAAAAAACAACAACACATATTACCTACAATTGCCCCTTAATATTTTTGTTATTTTGACCGAGAAATTTTTATGGGTATTAAAAATGGTACTCAATACAATGTGATCTTGTATTTCACACCTAATGCACAAAGAAGAAATGAACCACAATTTTTAGCATTAAACATATGTGATTAATAATTATATTGTCTCATTTGGATTCCAGAAAATAACAGAAATATTCTATTCAAAATGATCCTAACGTGCATGTGACCATTCCACAGTAAAAAATTGTTGAGAAACAAAAAATGATTATACCTTGAAAGTTGCTCTTCAAGATTTTTTTCTTTTGCATTTAATTCTCCTTGCTTTTTTATCAAGTACTCTTCTGATTCTTTCCTCAATACTTTTAGCTGTATTTCTTTCCGTTCTAACAGATCACTACATTCCTGCAACAAAGAATTCACTACATTTCTGAATTTAAGTAAGGTGACTTCAATAATAAGCAACATTATTTTAATCAAACCTGAATGTAGTTGAGACGAGTGGCCACATCATGCTGTTGTTCTTGCAACTGTGAAGCCAAAACAGCAAATTGGGCTTGTTTCTTATTCATTTCTTCTTTAAGTTTTAATCGTTCTTCAGTCAATTTTTCTTCTGACTTCCGCTGCATTTCCTGTAATTCAGTGTCATGTTGATTCCACACTGCTTGTATGCGCTGTTCACGCTCGATCAATTCTTGATTATATTTTTCTTCTTCTTGCTTTTGGGCTTTCTGAACTTCTTCTTCAAGAACCCTAAACAACCAAATCAAACAGTTCTTACATGAAGATTAACGGTAGAACTAAAAACAAAAGTTATACACTTTAATACCTTTTCACAGAATTGTGAATCAATAATATTTGTTCAGCTCCTAAATTTGATTGCTGTATAACAGAACGAACATCTTCAGTGAACAACAGAGACTGTTGTAAAGCAGCTTGTTGTTCAGCAACATTTTTGGGTTCTGGGCTTTCTAATTTAGACACTTTTTTCCCAAAAGCACGATTTGAATTTGGAAGAGAACGAAGAAGACATGTCAACAGAGATTCTCCCTGAGAATGTTCATACATGTCATTAACTGCCCTGCTTTCTTCCGAATTTGATGCAAATCCCAGAGCCTCCAATATGTCAAAAACATCTCTTTCATGGAAGCCAGGAAATACATCATCTTGTACTCCATAATCTACCCCAGAGGTAGAATTACTGACAGCAGTTGAAAATTCTGGCAAATTTCTTAATAAAGGCACTTCACTGGTAAAAACTGACAAAGTATAATGGCATTGTTGTCGTAATAAAAATTCGGCCACTAATAAATTAATGGCTTGAAGTTTGGGGGATCCAGCCTGATGGAAAACGCCCGCAGATTGAATATTGAGGGATGTATCCCTCAAAGCCACTATCATCTGATGTCGTAGGTGTGCTTGAAGATCGGACAAGAGTCCTCGATCTTGGAACCTGGAAATTTAAATATTCTCAAAATAATTCCTATCTAATATTTTCACCCAAAAAGTAATAACACACTCATCTTTAAAACTGCTACCACTTTGGGGTTAGAACTTACCAATTAAGCAGCTGCTTTTGAAATTCATCAGCAGATAATCCATTGTGGCTTGTATCTTTGGATGTTAATGGTTTACGGGCCATGGCTGGATCCTGGCATTATGGTTAACTACATCCTTGTTTGAAGAACATGCTAAAATTATTCCACGATCATGTCCGTATTTTTAAACGGTAGCACCAAAATTTTGTTTACGCGTTGAACGCACAGAATGCTCTGGCATGTGCTGCACTCTGTTGTTAGTACCTATCTATGGTCGATTCGATTCTGTTTTTAATCACAAAAGACCAAATAATTGGAATTTAGTGAAAAAATATCTACTACTAATTTGAAAACAAGAATATGAACATTCAAAAATCAACTTTTCTTCGAATGAAATGTCGACACATATCGAAAGTTGAAATTTATATTTACAATTGTGTAGGGAGAAGATAGACTGTCCCTGTGGCGCAGAGGATAGCGCGTTGGACTTCTAATCCAAAGGTCGTGGGTTCGATCCCCACCAGGGATGCTTCAATTTTTGTTTTAGTTCAACGTTTCCCATTCATTTTAGAACATTCATTGCATAGCATTAATTTTAGAATAAAAGCACTGTGTACAATTAAGGAATATTCTGTCACTATATTCTTGTCATACATTAGTGAACTGATGTTGAAAATATAACTATAAAGTTATATTACTTGATTGGTGAATTAAAAAAATATCGTAATCAGAAATAAATCTTAATATTATTAAAGATTACAGTTATTAAGTAAATATTATACCTAACCCACTTAACAACAAATTTTCTTTAAAAAAAATATATTTATACTGTAAAATTAATTCAAAATTAATTTTTAATACAAAATTAAATATCCATGAACTTATTAAATTTTTAGTGTATACTTCATTAAATGTAGAATTACATTTTCTCTGAAATTAGTCATATATAAATATCACATATATAGTTAACTTGATATCACATGTATTAGAAGTAAACAGTTTAGAAAGAATATTTGATTTTAATAAACTTTTATGATTATTGTAATTTGTAATTTTAATACATTATTATGATTATTGTATTAATGAGCAATTTGCAGAAAATATTACTAATTGTGAAATCTGTGGTTCAGCAGGACACTAAATCGAGGGAGCATTGACAGTGACCATGAACTCTTCTGTAAATCAAAAAGAACATGTGAAAGATCTTGCACTTTACCTCTTTTTTCATTCTCATCCAAACTAGATGATTGTCAAAATTTGAAGCAGTGAAAGCTGTCAATACCCACCACTCTCGAGGAATGTCATTGATGCAATAAATAAACTGAAAAACAACTCTTCAATAAGTGCAAAAATTAAAGTAGGTGCTTTACCCCCTTGAAAGCTATTTATAAGTCTGATTTATTATGTAATGCTTCTGGTAGGTGGTCCTGGAGAAAATAAATCATTGAAAATAAAATTTTCTCCAAAACAACAACAACAACAACCTTATGCAATTCCATACATAATTATTGCACAAATCTGCTAAACATGTTCAGTCTCCTGAAATAATTGAATTCAATTAGGGGTACACATATTAGAAAAGCAATCTTTGAAGCAAGGAATTTCACCGAAAAGATAAGTGGGGTAAATGAGAAAGAAAATATTTGAGAAATGAAAAAGCCGAGGCTTAATATCGGTGTAAGTTATCTAAGAGAAGAGAAAAAGTTAAAATTTTTCTATATTTATTTCCCTGTATGCCTGAGATCTTGTAAATAATCACGTAATTTTGGTTGTTTGTAAATATTATAAACTATTTATTAAAATCAAAGTATTGATACTTGAGAAAAAAACATTATCATAATTAGCATAACAAAATTAAGCAATAAACTTCAATCACCAAAGATATAGTTTTCATAATATTTTATTATGTAGTTTAATGTATTAAAAACAGCTAGATAGCTTTGCTTCAACTTGGAAAATAAAGAAGACTCTCAAGACATGCTACCTCATCTCCCTGGTTAAACTAATGACACATGTCAAAATGTTTACACTAGTTCTTCCCAAAGACATCAATTCTCCCAATGGTTCCTTTTGAACTAAAAACCAGGAAATTTTATGGTGTAAAGGACCTGACTTGTTTTTGCAAACAGGGATTGAGCATTATGTTTCCCCTATTTTCTTCCCCATTTTTAACCAAAGTTTGCTGTGGATGGAGCAGCAAAAGTTTACTACACTCTAAAAGGAATGAGAAAGTCCCAATGGCCATTGTCCCCAAACATTTTGAATGGAGTTTATTTTCGTTCTCATTTACTCCGTATATCTTTTTGGCAAAATTCCCAATGGTCATGGTCCTGTAGCTTATTGTAATAAAACATTTATTTCAGTATGTTCAATCCTTGCTTTTTTCATTTTTTAATCTGTCAATTTAGGAAAATGTTTTACATTTATGGAAGCAGCTCTTCATGTCTTCCGGAAATACCAAACTAGTGCTGCTGCAACAGCACAAACTTTCTTGCATTGGAATAATGCAATTTTTCAATTTTTAAAACTTCAGAGAGTACAATGAAAATGATACTTATGCCACTCTTTAAAGCATTCCGTGTTCTACCCGTGGAAAAAAATCGAAGAAAAAATTTGGAGCAGTTTTTGAGAAAATATTTCTTTTACAATTTTCATTAACTTCAAGCATAAATTTTTCTTTTTTTAAACAAATATTAAATGACTTTTTACTTTCTCATATACGGACATATATACAGAGTAATACACGAAGAATATAAATTGTAATGCTGCGGAAAATCGATTTCGAGATTTCAACGAGAAATACACGTTTTGGAGTCCTCTGGGACTTTTTTTTTCTTTTTTCAAAACATCCAACCGTCCGTCCGACCGACTGTCCGTCCATCCATCTGTCTGTCCGTTTATTCGTCTGTGAACACCTCTATAAGCTTATAGCGCCAAAACCATACGTAGGATTATTTCCAAAATGGATATTCCCTGGACGATATGCCTCGACTCGAAGCTTTGTGATTTTGAAAAACTGCTGTTGTGCATCACATATTCACATTCAAAGCATAACCTTTTGATTCATTTTCATCACCAATCCAAGTAAAACCAAATTTTATGTATTTTTCATAATACTTTAGCTTTTTACGAATGGGTAAATCCGAATCACCTGACGACTTTTTGGTACGAAAATTGTTTCGTTTTCAATAGTTGTGGAACTAGTTTCCGTAACCGTGAAGCTTACAAGTTTTCCACCATATATTCATTATTGCTACGGTAATCTAATTAAAATAAATAATAAGTGTAAATAATTACTAGGAGCTGTAAATAAATTATAAGGGTTTTCAATATGATATAAAAACAAAAATACTCACGTGTACGCTTGTAAGTGATTGTGTTTAACGGAACTCTATGGCTACTCTAATATATGGCATAATATTCTGGGGAAATACATCTTATAGCTCCTAGACGTTTAGATTACAAAAACGAATTGTACGAATAATAACCAAATCCCACCCACGTGATTCTTGTAAGCCTATCTTCATTAATCTAGGAATTCTACCATTACCGTGTCTTTTTATTTACGAATCAGTGGTTTTTGTAAAAATGACTTGCTTAAGGGCGGGAATATATTTTCAGAAAATGCCGAAGTCTATTACTATAATACTCGACGTAGAAATCATATTCATCAGGTGACAGTATCAACAGCTCATTACAAAAAAATCACATACAATACATGTACATTATTTTACAACACTTTGCCAGATGACATTAAACGATTAAATTCAATAGAAAAGTTTAAATCCCAAGTGAAATCGTTTCTGCTGCATAACTGTTTTTATACAATTAGAGACTATACTGAGCACCACAAGAAAAGTAACATTAATTTTAACAATGATACATAATGCATTAATTACCATTTGGACTGTATAAATGAGTATAAACAACCTGTAACAACTATTGTAACACAGCTTCCGGGTCAATGACCCCCATCTCGATCAGGTTTTTCGTCCAGTTTCCCTGATCCATTGAGCAAATGCCGAGATGGCCCCTTGTTTTGCTTCTGGACATAAATGTAACTTCATTTTCTGTGCACGTCTTCTAGAATTCAGTGGGAAATGCAATTATTCAAATTATCGTTTCCATGTTGTCGCGGCAGGAAGTAATAAGAGCCAAAATTTATTGCTTATTTATCCTTGAAAATAGATTTTATTACATGGGAGTTTTTTTGTTTGTTTTTTTCTCCCTTCAAAATTCAAAATTTATTGCTTATTTATCCTTGAAAATAGATTTTATTACATGGGAGTTTTTTTGTTTTTTTTCTCCCTTTCAAAATTCAAAATTTAAGTAGTATATGATATAGGGATCACAGAATTTTGAAAATGTGCACATAATTCACTTTTCCCCATAGCACGTCATACGCAGTTTTTAACTGTTTTTCGACGTAAAATAAATAAATAAATAAAACAGCGTTAAAACATAAAAAGAAATGCCCTTACTGCAAAATCAAAACAGGACTGTTATACCATTAAATTTCTTTCACGTAAAGGAAACATATGCACTTTGGGGGAACTGATGCACTAAGGAAATGTTAACATTTGTTGCGTAGTGTAGTTTTTATCAAATCGTTCTCAACGTCGAAGAAAAATCTTGAGCTGTCCGCGGAGGTTGGCGAACGACGCTGCACCGCAGATATCTATGTTATTGAATCTGGCCGATAATGACACCTTCTGATCTTCACAATTCATAAACACCCTCTTAAATTTGTGTGTCTGTTGAACGAGTTTAAAATCCCTTTGACATCATTTTACCTCTACAACGTAATCGTGGTATCAATCTAGACATTGAGCAAGATTACAATAATAATAATAATAATAATAATAATAATAATAATAATAATAATAATAATAATAATAATAATGATAATAATAATAATAACAATAACGTTACATGCTCAATTCTATATTTTTCAGCCCAATAAGTTGTACCGGAGTAGTGGTAGATTACAGCAAAGATGCGAAGTGATAGTTTTCGATTCTTAAAACACTTTGTTTATTTACAAGTAAAACACTTTCCTTCAAATTCGCGTAATTCATGGAGTAACTTCTTCAATGTTCATAAGTGTCTATTGGTTTCCACGCAGTTGGTTTCGGGAATTTTGGTTTGTTTACAGATGGCCTTGAAAGACTGATCCCGTAAACTAAATTTTCACGAATTAGCAGATGTGGGCAATGTGAGCAATGTGGGCGATGTTTGGTTAATCAAATTTAACAATGTCTGAGGACATCAACCTAACGAGATATTTTATAAGTGGAGCATTTGGTGGCGTGTGTTCGGTTACAGTTGGTCATCCCTTTGACACAATTAAAGTGAGAATGCAAACTATGCCCAAAGTACAACCCGGAGAGCAACCACTTTACACCGGAACTGTGCATTGTGTGAAGAAAACAATAGCGACAGAAGGATTCCGAGGACTTTTTAAAGGTATGGGAGCACGAATCGGGGTAGTAGTACCAATATTCGCAATAAGATTTTTTTCATTTGGCTTTGCCAAAAAGGTGATGGCAGAATCGTCGGATCATGAACTGACGCCACTTCAGCTGTTTGCGGCAGGTGCTTTCTCAGGCATATTCACTACAATTGCAATGACTCCAGGAGAGAGAATCAAGTGCATACTTCAAACACAGGGAATGACAAAAGGTCCTCCTAAATACAGCGGCCCGTCTGATGTTGTCAAGAAACTCTACAAAAGCGGTGGAATACAGAGCGTATACAAAGGGGCGGGTGCAACGCTGTTACGTGACACCCCGGCAACGGGAATGTTCCTCATGACGTACGAGTGGCTGAAAAGGACCATCTCACACAAAAATGACCCGGATTCCCCTGGAGGAATGGAGTTTACTAGTACCTTGATGGCCGGAGGACTGGCCGGCTTTGGGTACTGGTTCATGGCACTTCCCGCCGACGTCGTTAAAAGTAGAGTGCAATCCTCCGATACGGGATTGTATTCCAAGGGTGTGAGGGATGCCTTGCCTGAGTTACTAAGGGAGGAGGGTGTCCGTGGTTTGTATAAAGGGCTTTCCGTCGTTTTGTTAAGGGCGTTTCCTGCCAATGCGGCATGCTTCATAGGTTATGAATGTATGATGAATGTGCCGAGAGTACTGGTTTCAGAGCTATGAATCTTTTATTTTATGAAATGGTTTTAGAATTGTATGTACCTTTTTTATTTCCTTACGTAAATGTATAAGATCTTTTAATAAAATAGGTTAACAAACTCTCAATGGAGTGCGACATAATTCTTTCTACTTTTCCATAATGTGGATCTAGCATCACTTGTTCCTTAGACCAACTCACAATACACGGACGTTTGGTCGGTAGCATAATGCTACCGGCAGCTAAACGAAGAATTGTTGCTTCAAGAACATCGGCGGTTTGAAACTGCGTTTGGGGGCATTTATTGCGTCTGGGTGATATTAACTTCTATATCAACCAAGAACTCGTGAAATTTTTTTCATTATGTCATCAGCATTTAGTGGCGTCTGTTAAGGTTATCTAAAAAAGGACCAAAACTAAATTAATAATACTTGCAATAAAAACATCGAATATAAAAAAAATATTGACATGGAAAAAATAATTAACGTGGATTATTTACGTGATGGGGTCGCTATTTTTTGGGCTGCATATAAATTCCCCCAAAAATTGAATAGTTTCCATTTAGTAAAAATGTCATTCCATGTCAAGTGGTCTAAATTTGGGGAATTGTCCCTCGCAACCATCTTGGATTTTTGAAAAGATTCCATCCCTGCTAGGTAATAATAACATTTATTGTTTGTTTGTTAAAATAATTAGAATCTGGGGATGACCGTTTTTCGTCCAAAACCTAAAACATACTGTATATTACATTAAATAAGTGAAATATTAATAAGTTTTCATTTATAAATTAAAATAGACGTTATTTAAGTCTCAGATTAAATGGATATGAATATTTGTGTCATTGAAATAGTATCAATAATTAACAGAAGAAAAATAATAAATACATGTTAAATCTAATTTCTGACTGTCAGTTGAAAAGTCCATTAGTGCATGGTTACAATTTTATATGGTAGAAAACTAGAAATCTACATAGATTCAGAAATCCTCTTCTGGATGATGATCATCTGTACAGGGTCACAAATAAATTTCTTCGTAGAATGATAAGAACTCATTTGAGATGTATTGCAGAAATGTTTTATATCCGCAATTTTCTTGTTATTTATGGCAACTTTTTCAGAATATGCTTCCTTGACTGGTAGTGGAGGCACTTTCAGGGTACATTTTTTGTTCAGAGCAAATATAAATTTACACAATTCATCAATGAAATGAGATACTTCCACTTCACCAGGTGTCGAACTTTTGTATGTAAAACTGCTATAATTTGATACCTGAAATTGCTGATTCTCATTTCTTGTTTTTCCATACGAGCATTTTGATAGCACAGTATTTTCCAGTTTATTCAGAGAACAGGTCATCTCCTGGATACGCATGTTCTCGAACCCGACAGAGATTTCTCCACTCAGAATATTAAAAATCCAGTAGGAATATATGATCTGTTTTCAGTCTAAACTGCCTACATTTGTGGAGCTGGAAAATAAACGAATCTCAATTTGGTAAAAAAAATTGAGATGACTGGTTTTCGGACTCATCGATTCAATTTTAGAAAGTTTCGGACAGTGCGGGAAGTATTCTGAAGAATATCAGGCTTTTATATTAATGTGAAGTGTCTTGGAGGGATATAATTTTTCTGAAATTTTTCACTGATGTGATCTTATATTAGAATGGCACTGAAGATAACCAATGGGAGAAAGAATACATCGCCAGCTTCCATATTTCTGTAATTTCATATGCTAGATCGTACTTATTTTTTCAGCGAACAACTTTTATGTTCCTGTTGGAAGAGCCAGGAAAATCAACAAGAAATATAGTTTTTGGCTTCGTGAAAGTTATTACAAGAACTGATCTGTTATGATCCACAGTCCATCAAAATTGTGTGATCGAAATAAATTCTTACCTTTTCATTTTCCACTACAAGTTCATGTGCAGTAATGGGTATGATATTCACTAAATTAGAGTTGGTGGCAGTTTGTTCGAGTGTAATAAAAGAGATTTGGTTATGGCCCGTTGTTTAATCTGTATATACTAGAGTTGCACCTCCTGAATGGATATGATCTATATTTTACGTGAACATGTTACATCTGGAGCATTTACCAGACTGAACTTTACGATATTTTTGAACTTATTTACTGTGGTTATGGGTGGAAATAACTTCATCTTAAATGGATAACATAAAGCCCTGAGTTTCACCATGTAAATCTCCATCTGCTCAACATTTTATAGAGACTGAGAAGTCTGGATCGTGCAAGGTATTTTAGATTTTACCGTGAATTTATTTTCATATGTAATTCTTTTGTTTTTATTTTTGAAAAGTAAGTATTTCAGGAGAGTGCTGGTATATATGTACAGGGGTAAGATTTCTATCGGCTAACATAATTACTTTATGTATCAATGACAATTTTGATTTTTTCAAGGAGTATTCTCGGAGTGAAGTTGAATGTAGATCCTTGATTTTAGTTAAGGCCCTCCCTCCTGGGCTTCCAGACAGTGTAGACCTTGGGCGATACAAGTTTTTGGGTGGTGCTTTTTTACTTTATCGCCCTTACGAATATAAGAAGAGAATGTATTGTAATCGTCCGCCGGAAAACGGCAAATTTTCGACAGAAAAATTCTTCCGGTATCTGGCTCTGGTTACGAAAGAACGGATAAATCCTGTTAATATATATTATTTTATATAATATTAATATCATTTATATAATATTAATTTCTTCCAAAACCTCTTCCTTTCAGTGGTGAAGCCAAAATCCATGTGTTGTTAAGTCCTTGATACCCAAAAATTGATTAATGGCAAAACGACTATCTGTCCGTCTGTGGTCAACGCTTGGGGTTACACCGTTTAGCCGATTTTGTCCAAAATTGGTACTCTGCGATAGATCTGAACAAATTCAAGGCTATGGGAGTTACAAACGGATATTTTGATTTTTGAGAGTACTTTACATGCAACTTCAAAAAATTTTCAAAATTTTCTCGAAAAGGGCTGTATATTTTTTATTAAACTTGTCCTCTGATTGCGTAAAAGGCGCTTAGCAGAATGGCACAGCATGTTCGTTGAAGTACTATTAAGACATTTGTTGTATACCAAATTATAAACGACATTTTCTGTTGCAAGAAATCGTTCATGAAAAGGCATTTACGGCACAAATGATGGGGTATTAGATTTTACGACACGAATGATTGCGTCATTACACATTCAGCCAATCGCAACGAGAGAAGCTTGGGGTGGTAGCGGTAAACGGAACAGCCAACCACCGTCTTCTCGCACAGATAACAAAAACCCGAGACGTCACAAGGAAGTTGTTTCGCAATATTAAGTTTTATTCCCTTAAAAAATTATAATGCTGTTATACAAAAAATAGCGTATGCAACTCTTTTATAATGTTGCTTTATTGCATTCGTACAAATGAGAAAACTCACCCCTAACGACGCTCGTTTTCAAAATATGTACTCATGTCATAAAGCTTAACATTATAAACTAATTGCATAAACTACTATTTGAACTTTTCTCATATTATTAATGACAGGGACAACATTGGAGACAACAGCTCAGTAGCGAACCTAGTGACGTGACCCATGAAAATCGGTGACAAATGCACGCGCGCCCGCCCACACACACACACACACACACACACACACACACACACACACACACACACGCACACACACACACACACACACACACACATACACACATACACAAACACACCACACACACCACACACACACATACACACACATACACACACATACACACACACACACACGTACACACACATACACACATACACACACATATACACACATATACACACATATACACACATATACACACACATACACACACATACACACACATACACACACATACACACACATGCACACACATACACACACATGCACACACATACACACACATACACACACATACACACACATACACACACATACACACACATACACACACATACACACACATACACACACATACACACACATGCACACACATACACACACATGCACACACATACATACATACACACACATACACATACACACACACAATATCTTTTGAATTGCTCTGCGCAATGTAAGTAAACATAATCGTGAGGAAACTAAAAATATTTCAAACTTAAAAACTTCGAACTTGTATAGAACGATTTTCCTAAGGATGAGCCAAAGTGACAGCTAGTGCTGGCAGCATAACGGAAGGATCTGTAGTCTTTGCGCCCTTGAGCCCATTAGACCCTCCTCCCTGCATTCGTTCGTTTGCGGTTGGCGAACTTGTAAATGGCTTCGACGCTTCCTTTTCTGATGTCCTCGCCCGACAAAAATATAGTGCGCCGCGAGAAATAATTGACATTAGGAAGTGCAGTGTCATGTGCTCATCTGTAAAAATTCTTTTTTTCTTTATATATTACATTGAATTTACTTTTTGTTGAATCACATTAAATAAATATCACGTTTATTTTAAAACCGATACTTGAATGCGAGGAGTGCCGATGCACATGGTTTCGGCCTTTGTGCTGTGTGGCGAGCTGTGATTGAGAGCTTTCTATTTACTGATTGTGCGAGCATGTTAAGAGATTTTCCACATACGAAATTAAATTGAAATATTTCCCGGACTCGCGTACGTGCATATACCTCAGCGAAACTCCTAGACTTCTGAATAGGGATGTTTTCATAGGAGCCATAACCTAACACTTAACGAAGAAACATAGCTGAACAGCTGTCGCGGCGGAGGGATACTTGTCTGAATTACATGTGATGTTCACTTCTTACGCGAACTGTCACTTTGACTCATTCTTAGGAAAATCGTTCTATAATCCAATGCCATCTCGAATAATTCTTTTCAGAGCTTTCCAACGCTTTCCATAGGGCGTTGTTGTAATCACAATTGTTAAGACAGGTCGACCCACTAGGGGCGCCAGCTTCAAAAGTCTATCTTTATATCGCAGTGTCATGAATACATGACACTCCGCGACAATAGTCTCTATAGTATTTGGTTATATCATACTATAGAGTCTCTATAGTATGATATTACTTGTGAAAGAATATTTATAGATAATTTTTGTTATAAAATAATTTTTGTAATACAAAGGAAATAGTACGCACACACGAGGGCAATGGTTACTATGTTATGAAGTATTATGTAGTGATAAAACGATCGTGAAAAAAAAGTTTGTGATAAACGATCACTGACTTTAATTAATGTATACTTTTAAATAGAAACGAAATATACCAGTTCATCGCTTCCGGAAAAAACGAGGACTCTTCGTCGTTCGGATGGTTAATGCTGTGGTGGCGCCACCGTGCAGCCGATGCGGCAGGGCCGGCAAGGAAAAGTCCTCTTCTTTTGTGAGGAACAATCTCGTTTCGAAAGAGCTTCCTGAAATACTTGACAGGCGCTTCGCGGCGCACTGCCCGCGCCGTCCGCTCAAAGGAAGGAGGTCGCCCGCGTTGCTTGACGGGTCTCAGCTGCTGCCACATCGCGCCCGCCTCTGGCCCGTCCCGCTCCTCACCTCCCTCGTCACCACTCAGCTCTCACAGGTTGGTTGGTTGGTTGTTAGTGATTCCGGGCGCGTCAACAGCTTAGCTCATTAGTCCCGTAAGTGTAGTGCATGCTTTTCCTCAGGAAATGGCAGTGATCTTCCCCCGCTGGATGGCGAGATTCGGCGCCGACCTACCGTCGGCTAGCGGGGTTTCCCCCTAACCGGGACTCTCCCACCAGCGGGGCACCACCCTAGCCGGGACAAGTTCTAAGCTCCCGACCGGTCTCCCGGAAATGTGGCAGTGTAGTGCATGTTAGTGTGATCAGATCACACGGCGCCGACCGCCTTCTCGTCTTCATCTTGACCAGGGCTCAGTACTGTTGATATAGGATTGTAAAATACAGTCGACTCCGGTTATAATGAAGTCGGATGTATCGAACCCTCGGTTATAGTGAACTTAAGTCATTGGTCCCGTTTCACATACATTAGAAATAAGCATAAGAAGATTCGGTTATAGTGAACCTGAACCTCGGCTACAGTGAACGGAGGAAACAATGGAAATGAATTCCCTCCTGGACAAGAATATTTCGTTCCACTGTCACGGATTCCAACATTAGACAGTTGTCGGCCGTAGGTCATAATTGAAGAAGTCTCCCCTGAGGTGAAGGTAGTGGACTCGGCATAGGGACCTAACTGATGACCTTATGCCACGCAGTTTCACTGCGGAAACAAATGCGGTGTCTTGGGAGGGCTGCAACTGGCGGCGGCGACGCGCGATTGCTTGCTTCAGTTTCAGTCTTGCTGTTACTTGATATTCTACGGGACAAAGCGCGTTGAGTTCTACGTAGGCGACAGGATGCACGCGACTGCCACGGCCTGGCGATATCCGCCGTGCCGCGCGTTGAGGCGATCAGTTTTTTTTAATTAAAAAAAAATTGTTACGTCTTACAAATTGACGTAACGCGTCTGCAATAAGGGGCGTTGAGCGCTTTGCGCTGGGGAGTAATCCTCCATTACCTTTAAGTCATGTCACGTCGCAGTCAGTTGTCAAGAGGACCGCCAGGTAGCATCTCCGCGTACGCGCCTCCTGTGTCACTACCCAGCGGCCAGAATCGGAAAGAATAAGGATAGGGTCTAGCCATTGTGAAGCAGCCAAACTCGTTTTGTTGGAACACATTTCACATGAGATTCGACGGGAATCGAACCCGGACCTCAGTGGTGAAAGGCTAGCGACTTCGCTATGTGCCACGAGCGCGACTTTTATTAGTCGAGTTTCATTAGTCGTTTCCGCCATCCCGCTACCGAAAGCATTTTGTATGTTACTAGGCGAGTAATAGAGTCTTCGGTGATTGGGACGGTGTTCCAACAGTGCAAGATGCATTGAAGGGTGTCAGGACTGCAATGCGATACTTAGTCGCAGAGGACAAAGCAGAATCAAGTATGAAAGTAGCACAAACTCTGGAGAAGGATCTAGAGAAATTACTAATGAAAACGTACGAAGCAAACAATTGATAATAATTGATTTGTAAGGACAAATAAAGATATAAAAATTTTTAGGCTAACGTTCAGTTCGTATTTTGCTACATGTCTATATTAATAAAATCAGTCGTTATGGAGAAATTCTATTTAATTTTGACATCATCGGATACAGTGAACCTCTGATATAGTGAACCAAACATTTCAGTTCCCAGAAGTTCACTATAACCGGAGTCGATTGTATATATCACTCACCTGGTTGTTTTTGTGTAGATTGTTTTTCTGTTGATAACATCTTTTCAATAACTTCACTCACATCTATTCAATACATACTATTATTTTATTTATTATAAAATACAAGACTGTTCTAATACATGTTTGATTAAAGTTTCTATTTCAACACTCACCTATGGCTAAGATTCCAATCATCACATTTTAAAAACAAATGAAATTCATTTAAAATTTACGTATTAAATATGTTCGTATGTAAACCAATCCATAGTACAACAATTGCGACATCGCTTTTTTTAAGCATTGATAATATAAGTTAAAATATCGATGTTAATAAAACATCGCCCCAAAACCATCGATGTTTTTTAAACCTTAACCATAACTTTTAGTTTCCATTAAACTTCACGGGGAAGGTAATTTTTGGGTGGTCGCGTTTATTAATTGAGAATTTAAATGATAAAATAAAAAAAGATTTTTAATAAACAAAAGTTCTATTATCTGATTCGATAATTCAAAAATAATATAGACTACAATTTTTGACGAAACCCCTTTTAATTATTTTTTACCCTTACTTTGGCCTGAAGAATGTCCAACTTGTGGATATCTAAAAATTATTGCAAATTTTTATTATGATGGTAATTATACATTCGAAAATAAAATATAAACCACGTAAAAGCATCGGACACGGAACATCGACGTAAAAAAAACATCGAGTTAAAAAATCGATGTTAAAGATCGTACAAAACTTCAATAAAGCTCTACATAAAGATTTTAATGATGTATTTTATTAAAAGTCCTTATAAACGTACTTTATAAATAAAAAATATGTACAAAGCTATAAATGAATAATGTGGTGACATTCCGAAGTATCACAGACTTGGAGCGATGAAATTCAGGAGCTTCATAAAGCATTCAAAACCCAGGAAGCACGCTGCATTGGCAGGAAACGCCCGCAGCATCACGGCCAACGATCCTTTATACAAACCCCGAACGCCATACTCTCGGAGCAATTCAGGCAATGCATCCCTCACACCTCGTATGTACTTTCCCGTGCCGGAGGCTTGCACTCTGCTTTTAATGACGTCGGCGGGAATCCCTACAGTCCAATACGACACCCCGGCCATTCCGCCGGCCAGAATCGTGTACCACATGTTGGGGCCTCTAGAGTTGGGTTCCTTGGGTGTGAACTTCGTTTTCAGGGATTCGTACGTCATGAGGTACACTCCAGTTGATGGTACATCTCGCAATATCGTTGCTCCTGTTCCTTTGTACACGCTCCTTATGCCGCCCTGATCATACAGCTTTTTGAGAACATCCATCGGGCCGCTGTATTTAGGAGGCCCTTTCTCCAATCGCTGAATCTGGAGCAAGCACTTGATTCTCTCTCCAGGAGTCATTGCTACCGTGGTGAAGAGTCCCGAGAAAGCCCCGGCTCCATATAATTGAGGTAATGACAGTGATTCACTCGGAGATTGTTGCATGTTTTTGGCAAAGGCAAATGAAAAAAATCTTATTGAAAATACAGGTACCACTATAATGAACGGCGCTCCCATACCTTTGTAAAGTCCTCGAATTCCTTCGGTCGCAACGGTTTTCTTCGCGCAGTCCACAGTTCCGGTGTAAAGTGGTTGTTCACCTGGGCGTGGTTTGGGCATAGTCTGCACTTTCACTTTAATTGTGTCGAAAGGATGTCCGACCAAAACTGAACACACTCCACCAAAGCCTCCACAAAGGAAATATTTAAGAGAGCTGATCTCAGGATACTCATCAGGCAAGGCTGGCATGATGATCAGAAGGCACGAGTTTTGTTGACCGAACGTCGCCCACATTGCTAC
Source organism: Teleogryllus occipitalis (assembly GCA_011170035.1). Taxonomy (NCBI): domain Eukaryota; kingdom Metazoa; phylum Arthropoda; class Insecta; order Orthoptera; family Gryllidae; genus Teleogryllus; species Teleogryllus occipitalis. Next base: position 20,115 of record BLKR01000539.1, on the reverse strand, counting down.
AGTTCGTTGACAACATAGTTTTCAGGATCAGCCATCATGTTAAATATGTCTGATCTCATGTTCAGAATGCATAATTGTTTTCCGTAAAAGAATGTCACACATGTTGATACTAGTCTATTAGTTAAAAATTTAGTTTACGGGGTCAGACTTTCAAGGCCATCTATATGTAAACCAAAATTCCGGAAGTTGTACATTGAAACCAATAGGAACGTATTTATGATCTCTGAAAAAGTTATTCCGTGATTTGCGACTATGTGCAAGGAAATGCTTTATATTCAATGTAAGTTTCAAAAGAATTTGCGGAAAATTTATTTTCGCGTCAAATAGATCTGATTTTTAATGTAGAGAACATCCCTGACTCTGCTTTAGGCTGAACAGAAATTGAAGTGAGGATTTAAAATGCATTTCAATATTATAATCTTGCTCCAATTCACATTTTTTCACACACGATCGCGGAAGCACATGGTTCAACTTCACCCTACTTTCCTCAAGACTCTCTTTACAATTTAGTTCGAACACTATTGCTGTATTCGCTTACAAACAACATTATCAAAAATATGAAAATGCAACAATAAAAGTATGATTTGAATGACATTTAATTTTGCACCTTTGCGTAAATCATCGGCACTATTACCACGTATTTTTCTGAAGCTGTAAATTAAGTCCTAATCAGTCAACATAAGTTGTTAAGCTTGTCAATCACCATTCACAGATATTGATGCGTTAATACAATAGATTTTAGACATATTTCTGGTTAATAGATACCGGTACATCCTTTTGGTGTTCTGTGGATACATCTAAATGCACAGATTGGATAATCTAATTTCACAGACGTTGCAAAGTGATGTACACAGTTCCACAATTAACACTGCTGGTTAGAAAACTGTCACGAAAGTGAAGTCTTGATTTTGGTGGTGAGGAGGATTCTATCGAGAAGGTAGTGGGAGGATATTTTTGTGCACGATACACAGGATAAATAATACGTTGCATCATCTATTAAAGAAGTTACATGTTCTGATTTATGTAAGGCGGTCACACATTTTATTAGTGAATTCTGCAAAGCTGTTGTCTCGTATACAACTGAAAGAAATCCTCAATATTTGATTGAAATTCATAAACGTCAATGATCAGATCTTGTCGCAGTTTCTAAAATGAGTCTATAGTGGTATGGAGAAGGAAAAGGAGACAATGAATAAACGTGGGAAATTCATTTAAGAGTGTATGGATGGCCTATGTCTACTTTAAATGTTCAATTTTGCAAAAAATATTGATGTAGACTATAGGAATTAGTCGGATTTGATTCATTGATACTATTATATTTGACAGGTAAGTACATGAAGTGAAGTATATACTTTTATATTTGAGTCTTATGACATTTTAATGCACATCCCTCAATGTAATATTTTAATCACAATTTCTGGTAGTTTTATAGTTTCCCTTATATTTTCTGCATTTAACGTTCATTTAAGTATTTCATTATCCGTTTCAAAGGTGAGTGCCCAAATTTGATTGGGTCAAACAGAAACCCACTCCTTTACCATTAATTCGAATTAAAGGAACGAAGCGCTACATTGCGTATGAGTAGGAGCAGGGGCGACCGAAAAAAAACCCGGCCAGGAGTAGGTGATCCATGGAGGCCCTTCATTTCAAACAAAAAATTCCCTCCTCCCCCAATTCTTAAATAGGATTTATTTATCCATACGTCAGAAATAACTTATAGCGTTAAATTTGAATTGGAGATGAATACATTTTTTAAAAATTTCTTTTGAATGAAGAGAAATTCGAGGCTGCAATTAAGTCAGAATCTGTGACAAGTTACCCCAGCTGCCCCCCTCTTTTGGTCGCCCCTGAATAAGAGTGATAGCTATTGGGAAAGCAAGACTGACGGACAAAGAAATCATATTCTAAAATCCAACCTGCATAGATTCTAAATTTCAATTCATCACATTCTGCTCTGCGGAGAGAACGCGGTCTTTTGCTACCGTTAATGGGCGCCTGCCTGTCCACCATGTGATCAAACTGAAAAACACTTACTCTCCAGCTCCAGTAAATACTATCGCGGTTCCCGACGGCGCGTCGGCCGGATTTTCGACACTAGCTTGTTAACTCGGTCGAATTCAGGTGCTGTCTGCAGGAGAATTCTCACGACCGGCTGCTCTGATCGGTAGTTTTCCGCGAATGCCGGAGCAGTACCCTAACAAACAGGCCACGAACCGCGCGCGATCTTTCCTTCCTCTTTCTTGTCCTATCCTCACCCCTTACACACTCACTTCCACTAACATGCACTACACTACCACACTTGTCGGGGGACCGGTCGGGGGCTTAGAGCTTGTCCCGGCTGGGGCGGTGCCACGTTGATGGGAGATACCTGGATCAGAAAACTCCGGTAGTCGACAGTAGGTCGGCGCCGGATCTTGCCATCCAGCGGGGGAAGCTCACAGAAACCTCCCGATGAGAAACATGCATCACACTTACGGAACTAATGATCTCAGTAGTTGACGCACCCGGAATCACTAACAACCCAACAGTCAAGCAATTATCGCGGAACGGGTACTCCACAAATATTTAGGTAACAGCGACATGAAGGATCGGCTATTATTGTACACGGCATGGTATATCGGGCGCTTGCGGGTCGCCATCATTCGGGAACTGTTGAGGGCGCTGCGATGGGGATATTACCAGGGATGGCAAAAATAGCATTGATGTTTTTAAAACATCAATGTTTTCCACCAGAAACATCGATATATTAACATCAATATTTTGCTTTCGATGTTTTCTTCGCATCGATATTTTGTTGCAAAAACATGGATTTTTTTAACTTTAATTTTTAATTTTTATTTTTTAAAATTTTTATTGTTTTATTTTTAATTTAATTTTTTTTATTTTTAAATAAAGGGGTTTAGGCACGTGGAGTAGCAGCAATCCACAGCAATATCGTTGTTTTGCGTCATTCTCTTTATCACGCTGCACATTTCGCCTGTGCAACCTGAGGGAATTTTTTGTGGTTTTATTTCGATGGTGTATGAATGGAAATGACTAAAGGGTAAAGTAGCGAAACACAATTTTATTTATTGTAAATTTTATTCTTTACATTCAATAATATTTCTTATTCACATACTACTAACATGTTGGTAACCAAACAATAAAATATATCCCTTTTACGCACTGTATCAAAAAAATGGATAGGAAAATAGCATGTTTATTAGTCTATACTTAAAACATCGATATTTTACACATCGACGTTTTTTCGTCGATGTTTTCATCGACATCGAAAACCCTTTAACGATGAATCGAAACATCGATGTATCGATGTTTTGGTAAAATTTGTCATCACTAGTCATTACCGGACCACGCAGCTCGTTGGCGCTAACGCTACCGCCGTGACCGGGAGCGGTCTGGAGGAGAATTCTAGCGGCCGGCTGCTCTGATCGGTAGTTTTCCGTGGTTTCTCCGATCAGCACCAGGCGAATGCCGGAGCAGTACCCTACCAAACGGGCCACGGACCGCGCGCGATCTGTCCTTCCTCTTCCTTGTCCTATCCTCTCTACTTACACTAACATGCACTACACTACCACATATTCCGGGAGACCGTTCGGGAGCTTAGAGCTTGTCCCGGCTGGGGCGGTGCCCCGGTGGTGGGAGAGTCCTGGTTAGGGGGAAACCTCGCTAGCCGACGGTAGGTCGGTGCCGGATCTCGCCATCCAGCGGGGGAAGATCACTGCCATCTCCCGAAAAAAGAACATGCAGTACACTAACGGGACTAATGACCAAAGCAGTTGACGCGCCCGTAAACACGAAAAAATCAATCAATCAATCACGCTACCGCCGCCGCTTTCTTCGCCGCCATCGGCTGCGAGTTGTCTACCTGGTGGACTTGGCAACGAGTGATCGGATGAATCAATTGTTCTTTCCCGCCTTCTCAATCTACTTTCAATGAATATAATCTTTCGGCGAGTACGTCAGCCCGCACCCTTTGAAAGACTCTAGGTCGAAAGGACAAAGGTATTCTCATCCTTCTTTTACCTAGAAAGGGACTCCTTCACTGCGCATCTCAGAACCAGTATGAAAGCAAATTTCATTGACTAAACAAACTGATGGGGAAGAAGAGAAGAATAGTACGTCAGTCCCTGTGGCGCAGAGGATAGCGCGTTGGACTTCTAATCCAAAGGTCGTGGGTTCGATCCCCACCAGGGATGCATGGCATTTTAAAATGTGTATTTGCTGGCGTGGGGTCTCTTCAGTGATAAACTGGAAGTCACAAATCAGAATCGATGTCTATTGAGTGCAGTTCGAGAAAGCAAACGCAATAGAAATGGTTAAGCAGTTCGAAATTAGTGCAAGAAAGAAGCTGCTGCCATGTATTTAAATACGGAGAAACATGAGAATATTATGGATTGTTTCTTCGGCAAGCAATAACATTCAAAAACGCAACATTTTTTATATCCATTATTTTTCCACAAGTTTTTAATAAAATATTATTAATAATTAAATATAATGAAAGTGACTAACTCTACATCATATAGGATTAAGAATTTATCTAATGTTGTAACTTGGTTTCTAAAAGTAATCCAGTTTGTTTAAATATTACTTTTAGTTATAGTAAGTAAGGGCTCATTGGGACACAATCATGGACTTTGGAACAGTGTCCTAATGTGCCTATTTAAAAAAAATATAAATTATTAAACCAAATTTATGTCGCACTTCATGTGTAAAAAAATGGTCAGAAAATATGAAAGTAAATCAGATCGGGTTTCCATTTCTGAAAAGGATATGTCTCCTGCAGTTGAAGCAGTGTTTGAGAGAAAGTTCAATTAGAGATGTTGCAGCAACCTACAACTTAAAATAAATCTACAGTTCAAAACAGATTAAGCAAAACAATATGACAGAAATTGGAGCAGCAAAAAGACGAGACAGAATAAGAAATAAATTAGACAACTCACATGAACAAATAAAAATAAAAATATGTGTTTCTTTGGCAATTTCAAACAAAATACACTTTTAGAGGAAGAATTCAGAGCTGAGCATGAAAAGTTACTCTATAAATACTTTCATGGATTAACATATGAGGAAGCACGTTTGGCTTTTGAATAAAAAAGAATATGATGTAAGATAAAAGTATGAGAAAGAAAAAAGAGGAAGTGACTAAGAAAAAAGTGTTAATGCATTCATTTTTCGTACTGTTGTTGATAAAGACGTAGAGTTAGATCAAATTGAACTTTAATTACCAAATCCAAAAGAAATCAACAAAATAGCACGTGTAAACTCAAAAAAAGTTTCCAATTAATCTAGAGTTGTTCAATATTTTGTAACCTACTACATTGTTTACAAAATATCATATCTTTTTAATGAAGTAAAGTCGTTTTAATAAAGTGATTTTGGAATATTTATTTTTGTGAAACAAGATATAATATAATTGGTTATTAATCTTAGCTTTTTTAATTAAACCTGTCTGTAAGTGCTCCTGGTGTGTCCAAATGTACCCCGCTCTTGAGGAACATTGAACATATGATACAATGTTGAAAAACAATAAATTACGATAAAAGCGTATTACTTTTAGTTTAAATGATTATCATATTAGTCAAAGCCAAATGTTTAATCATGTTTTTCAGCAAGTTTCATGGAAATTCGTTAAGAAAAATAGCCTCAATTGCAAAAACTTTTCCAACTGTCCAAATGAGCGCCTATCTCATCTCTCCCCATGAGTATGTGTGTGTGTGTGTGTGTGTGTGTGTGGGGGGGTGTTTTACAGCTCTAAAGGAGTCTCATACTGTTAACAGAAAAATACGTTTGTGAGTGTGATTTAGAAAAAGTGAATTTATTTTCTCTTAAAACTTGTACATTTCTTTCACGCATGTGTAGGGTACTCAGAATCCACGTTTTGGGGGGTCCTTGATATTAAAAAATGTGTTTTCCTCAAAACGACTGTCCGTTTGTGCTACTCCCTCAACCTATACACATTTGTCACCGAAATCGATGTTTCGCGATCGATCTGGATGATATTGTGGCAACTCGAATTTGAAACGGATCTTGTAATTTTTGGAGTTTTTGGGGCATTTTCGAATTTTTCTTCAGAATAATTTTACATTTTTCCCTCAAATTTTTGGTTTGACTAGCGTAAAGCCCGCCCTTAAAAATGGAACAGGTCCGAGTTTGAGTAAAATCTCTGAACTTTCGAAAATTTCAGAAGTTCAAGTTTGTTCTTGTTGGTGCAGGATGGTTGCTGTAGTACATAACCAGCGAGACAGTACTATAATAGATAAGGGCGTTTATCGCGGTACCTATTCTTTGAAGTTCCAATCCCAGCTCGGACAAATGATGTTTTTGCGGATTAAAAGTACTCGCAGAGGCATGTATTGGGTCAACGAGATGATCCCTTAATTATCGGCCCATTTCTCTTCTATCAGTTTCTTCAAAAATATTAGAGAGACTTTTTTACGTACGAATGGAAACGTTTCTCACTAAACACGACGCGCTTTCAGATTGCCAACATGGATTTAGAAAATCAAAATCAACGGAAACAGCTATATTTTCTTTTCTTAAAGATGTCGCCTCATCATTGGATCAAAACGAGGCACCTATTGGATTATTTTTAGATCTCTCAAAAGCTTTTGACGTCATTGATCATGACATTTTACTTTCAAAATTACCTTCATATGGAATCCGTGGTATTGCTCTAGATTGGTTATGTTCGTACCTTAAACAACGATCTCAGAGAGTTGAAATACCTTACTGGAATGATGGAACATTACGTACGCACCTTTCCGACTCTTTGCCCATTGCATGTGGAGTTCCTCAAGGATCGATTTTAGGCCCTATTCTGTTCCTACTTTACGTAAACGATATGCCCTCGACGATTCGAAACGGAAGAACGGTTCTCTTTGCGGATGATACGAACATCCTTTGCAATAAAGAAACCGTAAATAGTACAATATCAGATGTTTCAAATTGGTTCCGAAATAACAAATTAATAGTAAACGAAAAGAAAACGGTTTTAATGCAGTTTTCCATTTCAAATAAACAATTCTGTGCTCCATTGAAAATGAACAGTGTACCATTGACTGATGTTAAGGCAACAAAATTTTTAGGTCTCTCAATTCAGTCAAACTTTAAATGGAACGTCCATTTAAATGAATTGAACACAAAATTAAGTTCATTATGCTACGCGTTCAGAATTCTTTCAAATTCAGCCAGCCTTCATACTGCTCGTTGTGTATATTTCGCGAATGTTCATTCCCGCCTGAGATATGGCATAATATTCTGGGGAAATACATCTTATAGCTCCCAGACTTTTAGATTACAAAAACGAATTATACGAATAATAACCAAATCCCACCCACGTGATTCATGGAAGCCTCTCTTCATTAATCTAGGAATTTTACCATTACCGTGTCTGTTTATTTACGAATCAGTGGTTTTTGTCAAAAATGACTTACTTAAGGGCGGGAATATATTTTCAGAAAATGCCGATGTCTATTACTATAACACTCGACGTAGAAATCATATTCATCAGGTGACAGTATCAACAGCTCAATACAAAAAATTCACATACAATACATGTACATTATTTTACAACACTTTGCCAGACGACATTAAACGATTAAATTCGATAGAAAAGTTTAAATCCCAAGTGAAATCGTTTCTGCTGCATAACTGTTTCTATACAATTAGAGACTATACTGAGCATCACAAGAAAAGTAACATTAATTTTATCAATGATACATAATGCATTATTTACCATTTGGACTGTATAAATGTGTATAAACAACCTGTAACAACTATTGTAACACAGCTTCCGGGTCAATGACCCCCACCTCGATCAGGTTTTTCGTCCAGTTTCCCTGATCCATTGAGCAAATGCTGAGATGGCCCTTTGTTTTGCTTCTGGACATGAATGTAACTTCATTTTCTGTGCACGTCTTCTAGAATTCAGCGGGAAATACTATTATTCAAATTATCGTTTCCATGTTGTCGCGGCAGGAAGTATTATTCCGAAGGTCAACATGGATAAGAGCCAAAATTTATTGCTTATTTATCCTTGAAAATAGATTTTATTACTTGGGAGGGTTGTTGTTGTTTTTAATTTAAGTAGTATATGACTTAGTGTAGGGATCACAGAATTTTGAAAATGTGCACACAATTCATTTTTCCCCATAGCACGTCATACGCACTTTGAACTGTTTTTTGACGTAAAATAAATAAATAAATAAAAGATTGCGATGACTTAAGAAATAGTGTTGAAATATAAGTTTTCGCAGGGGTACTAACTAGTTTAATAATATTTCATGGCTGAAACAAACAATACGTAGAACTATGTGCTGTAGCTCCTCTATATTTTTACGCCAGTGATACATTTTAAAAATTTCTCAAACATGGGTTCAAATTGTGACTTTAATTTTTCTTCGCAAATTACATTTATAAATGTGGTATAAATTCAGTTTTCATTAAAATCTAAAATTTCCAAATAGTACGCAAATCCGGATTTCCTGCGCATCTTTTGCTAAGGAGTCTGTTTTGGGATGTTTGAAAACTTGCTGTGCAAGTTGTAATATTACAACATTACCTTTGCAAACAAATTCGAGAAAATATGTGGTCTCGTTTCAGTGCTTGCGCACCACTCATTTCAATCCTTTGCTCAACTGGCCACTAGTTGTAGTAATGATCTGTTATGATAACTTTCATACTCTTGAAACGTGCTCTAGAGTTGATCGTTTCGTTTCAGTACAAATGTACTGATACAGAATCATATGAAACACTTGAGATCGAAATCACTAGACTTAAGGGGCCTTCGAAATCAATGTGCGACTGAATAAGATGTCTGTTATCTTGACTGTGTTGGATTCAAGTTACTCCAAATTGCAGTTCCATGTGATCTAGTGTTACGACTGCATCCGTGTCCAACTTGCACCATGTTCTCGTCTCCAGTTGTTTTATGTGTCGTGCTACTGGTGATAGGAGGTAATGTGCCAATTGCGATTTGATCGCAAAACCTTTCTGACATTTAAATACCCCTAGCGCTCATTCCACGTTGTGGATTGTAGAAAATTATTTTCTTTGCATTACATAAATTATTTATGATGATATTTTAGCTTTTTTCGCGATCAGAGATCTGTGAAATCTCTCGTTTGTGCTCATTATGTTTCATATTCTTATGAAAACCTGTACTTTCATTATTGAAATTGAACTGTCAACTTATTCCAAAACATTATTCGGTACGGTCAAAATGGTGATGTATAAACATTAGTTCATAGGTGGGAATTTTAGTTGGGTTTACTTTTATTTGCTCGAAAATTATTCATTAAATTATTCAGTTTTTATCGTATGTAGAGCAACAGAAGAAAACGAATTAATTCTAAGGCCAAATAGAATCCTTTATGATGTAGTTATGTTAAAGGATTTAACAATTTTAAGCAAAAATTACATTTTCTCAATAATTTAACTTAATATTAATTTTGATTTTTCTTCTTTTTTAATTTTCTTTCTTCATTTTGATATCTTCGGCGATTGTTCAGAAATGTTAAAATGTATGAATAATTGAGATGTTCAGAATAATAATGGCAGATCACAACCGAAGTTCGTTTTGACACGAGCGACTTTTTCCATTTTCGTTCACATTCACTTAAGCTCCGGATACATTTTTGATGGTGGATTTGAGGGTTTACGTATCCCAATTTATTTTTCATATATAATTCATATATAATATACTAAGTTCATTAAGATTTTTGTATTCATGGGAATCTTAATTATACTGATTAGCCGCCGATTCATATTCGTCAGTAGACGAATATGATCCCCAACTCTCGTCTACTGATTATATATATATATATATATATATATATATATATATATATATATATATATATATATATATATATATATATATATAATATTTCAGCATATGATAGGTTGCGCAGGAGTTTACCGACTTCTAACTGAAAGTACGAGGTCGGTTGGAATCTGCTGTTATTAACCTGAGCGCCTCAGTTATCTTCGCAATAAATTGAAATGAATGGTCGAGTTAATGGATTTTGATCTGTTTCTCCATATGTACAATTTATTAGACTCATGAACATTTCTACAAAAAATATATGTGTACTTTTTTGTGCCTACTAATAAATATTAATATTTTATGTGCATGTCCTTTGCACGTGTAATCTATTTTCTCTGCTTTTTGTAAGAAGTAAGTTCTGTTCTTTTTAAAGAGTGTAGTAATACGTTATGATAACGGAAGTACGTGTCGTGAGGGACCATGATCCCGAAAAAGTTTTATTATAATAGTTTTGCTTTACACATTAATACAATCAGAGCATGTCTAACGCAAGGATTCCCAACCTTTTTCTTTTATCGATCATTTTCAAGAGAATTGTTAGCTTCATCGATCCCTATGAGTTTTCTCTATAATATACAGCATCTATACTAATAAAAAATTGCATATAAATGCCTATAAGATAACAGTTTCGTATACCAATATTCTTGTAAATATCTCAATTTTCAATAATCGAAGGCGCTGCCACATTGGACTTGCTGAGTTTCTAATTTTTGTTGTGAACGCACAATTATAATTTATTCAGTTTTTCTCAACATCCTTAATTAATTCATTAAGAATGTTAAAATTTGTTAATGAAAATAATTAATTAATTAATAATTTCATTAAGCTTTTTATATTCATGGGAATCTTGATTATACTGATAAGTCGCCGATTCATATTCGTCTACTGATCCCAAAAAGACCCCTCGATCATCATTGACGTCCTTCGAAATTTCAACGCCCCCGGAAGTCGATAATGACCCCTTTGGGAACTCCTAGTTTAACGCAATGAGACTCACTTGATCTGGTTATCTGTTTGATGTGAGGAACACCGAAAGGCCATATAATCTTGTTTCAGCTCAATGCAATCAGGTAAGTCGTATTTTCAGTATTCTGGCAGTAAATCACTTTGTATGTAAGAGTGATAAGATATATTCTACATATGGTATTAATAAAAAAAAATTAAAATAATAAAATATAAATATATATATATATATATATATATATATATATATATATATATATATATATAGAACGTGTCCTTAATATTTTTTAAAAACTGAACTGCTTGTTTATATGCACATTCACATTACATACTGTTCACTTTCTCGCCTTACTTCGTAAGTAAGTAGTACTGAGAAAGTATTGTTGTCGTGCGTCGGCCGAGGTGGCAAAGAGCGTGTACCGACTCAGTGCTTCGATCCGGAAGATCGCGGGTTTGAATCCCACTTGGGGCATGGCTGTTCGTCCCTTCTATCGCAAGTACGTGTTGTCAAGTTCTTCTGACCCCAGATTAGAGGTGCCCGCAAGTGTTTTGGTGTCTAACATAGTGAATTTGTTAGTTTTTGAATTTGAATTTGAATTTTTGAATATATACTTTATTTTTTATATATACTTTTTATATACATTATATATCTATCCTTAAAAATCCAATTTCATTGAGGGAAAGCTTGATTAGCTTTCGTAGTTTAGCAACTACTTTATCTAACTACTACTAATTGTAGTTGTAGAAAGACTCCAAAAAAATTTTGAACTTTTGTAATTTTCGAAACATCAGGGTTTTTAACGAACATGAGACCTGTACCATTCTCTTAAACGTCCTTCACACTATCCAACAAAAAAAGTTAATCAAAACGATGAAGCCTTTTTTTGAAAATTTGAAAACTGTCCAACGGGTTTTTTGTAAAGTACCCCCCAAAATTAAAATATCGGTTTCAAACTCAAGGGACCGCTACATCACCTAAATCTATTGATGAATGTCAATTTTGGAGAAAATCGACTGAACGGGTTAGTCCCTAGCGTTGTTCGTAAACGGACAGATGTTGCGCTGTCATTCAATATTTCGTTATCAAGGATCCACAAAACAATGATTCTGACTACACCACGTAATAGAGGATTGTTTTTCTTAATTTAGAAACTAAATTTATCCACCTTTACGTTACCAGAAACCTGTAATAAAAGCTGAAAATTCTGATGATGAAAATTCGCCGTTTTTTCGCGTAGCATTATATATCTTTCTCTCCACTCCGCAGCAAGAAAGTAAAAAAAAAAATAACGTGTACCTATAGTTGGGAGCTGACTTGATTGCGAGGCTCAGGAATGCACTCGGTGTTATTGGAAGCTATCCTCACCCCCGCCAAGTCCGCAACTGTTAGCTGTCCTATGTATATTGCTCCAAGTGTCCATAGGCAAACATTAAAACGGCAAACGAGAATAAGTAAAACAAATAAGTCAGACACCCCACTCCCCGCACGCAAACGAGTCGGCTGCCGACTAAGAGCTACACAGGCGGCGGCGCCGGGGTGGAGCGAGTGGCTGATTGTTGTGTGTCCGGCAGCGTCGGCGGTACCTGCGCGCTCCTCCTACCAGAGGCTCCCGAACGCCAGCGGCCGGGGGCGGCCCCAGGTGGACCCCGCGGCGCCACGGAGCTTCGACGGCCCTCGCGACGTCAGCCTCCTCCTCTACACGCAGTGAGTCCTCTTGCCTTCTCTTGCCTTCTCTTGCCTTCTCTTGCCTTCTCTTGCCTTCTCTTGTCTTCTTTTGCCTTCTCTTGCCTTCTCTTGTCTTCTTTTGCATTCTCTTGTCTTCTCTTGCCTTCTCTTGCCTTCCCTTGCCTTCTCTTGCCTTCTCATGCCTTCTTTTGCCTTCTCTTGCTTTCTCTTGCCTTCTCTTGCTTCTCTTGTCTTCTCTTGCTTTCTCTTACCTTCTCTTGACTTCTCTTGCTTCTCTTGCCTTCTCTTGCTTTCTCTTGCCTTCTCTTACCTTCTCTTGACTTCTCTTGCCTTCTCGTGCCTTCTCTTGACTTCTTTTGCCTTCTCTTGCCTTCTCTTGTCTTCTCTTGTCTTCTCTTGTATTATCTTGCCTTCTATTTGATTGCTTGATTAGGTTTATAGGGCGCTTCAACTGCTAAGGTCATTGGCGCCCATGCCTTCTCTTGCCTCCTCTGGCCTTCTCTTGTCTTCCATTGCCTTCTCTTGTCTTCCCTTGCCTTCTCTTGCCTTCTCTTGCCTTCTCTTGCCTTCTCTTGCCTTCTCTTGCCTTCTCTTGCTTCTCTTGCCTTCTCCTGTCTTCTCTTACCTTCACTTGCATTCTCTTACCTTCTCTTACCTTTCCTTTCCTAACCATGCCGACCCTTTCGAATCAAGAGGTTCCAACTAACATTTCAATAGTTTTGAGTTAGTTGGTGTCGACGTTTCTTTAACTCACTACTCAATAATCTCTCCACCTAAAATAGTGATTTTTTGACGTAGATATTTGTCCACAGATTTCAGCACAGGTAGGTTATATTTGTAACAGAAGTCAGATAACACCTTGTCACATTAACGAATTATTTTCGTCGATTTTGCTACTTGGAACCTTTTTATTGCAAAGGGTCGATGTTCACGCTTTTGGTGGGCTTTGGGAGAGCTATGAGTATTGAGCACATCATGTCATTGATTACGAAAGTGTAGCGATCACGTGAGATCCGGCACTGACCTATATGACTGCTTTTCCTTTTCCACGTGTCTCCCCTAGTGAGGCGTCACTCCAGCCGGGGTAAGCTCTAGCTCCAGCCGAGTCTCCTGTAATGAGTTGTAGTTTAGTGCGTTGTGTAAGCGTGCAAGCTTCGTAATAAAAATAGTATAAAATATATTTCATAAAACTTAATGTTTGAAAATGTAAAAGAGGGACTTGTACATAATAGCTGTCATTAGAAGTCTCTAAAATAATTATTTGTGGGGTGATTATTTCTCACTTTAATTTAAATTCAATTCAAATAATTGTAAACATTTTTAAAAATTAGTACATTAAATATTTCTTCAAAACATTGAAGTTGGAGTCACTCACGTAGTTATTTTGGAATTAGTCTGTGTACTTTTGAGCTAGTATTTCAACAATGGTACTTTTCTCTATTCACTGTCTTTGGTGTTGCAATGTAATTTTTTTTTCAGGGGCAACCCTTTGGTCCCAGAATACGTCACTCTCAATGATTCTTCTGCTCCAAGTTTCGATGCGAGTAATCCTACACGTGTTATAGTTCACGGATGGATATCCAGTGCTGCTGACGGTCTCCAAGGATACAGAGAAGGTAAAATTTAAAGACGATTCCTCGCAATGAATTCCACAACTTAGATATAAGAACTACAACGGATTATATAGGACATAGAACATTATTACATATGTGTATATATATGTATATATATGTATATATATATATATATATATATATATATATATATATATATATATATATATATATATATATTGAGATATACAAAATTTCTCTACATTAATATCTGGCAAAGATCTTAGCGTCCGGCTTGCTGGGTCAATGGGTCACGATATATTATAATCCTTATTACCTTTATAATGGATTATAGGATCCGCCGACTATACAGCGCTGCTGGAAATCTGAAAAAGAATGATTCTATTCCTAGTTCATTACTGTTTGGATTGACTAAATGAAAGATCACTTTCTTTTCTGAAGAACAAAATTTAACAAAGTTTATTGTTACCTATTTAGCAAACAATTTAGTGAATTTAACAAAATGATTTTATGTTGTGCCTTGGATCAAGATATCTTTGAATTTACAGTTTTATACCGCGGTTAACTTATCTATTCTTCGTTGATGTCCCTCGTAGACTTCTCAGTCGAAATATCTTGGGAGCTTGCCGTAGTCCAAAGTCCCAAGAAATCCTCTTCTGCCCCTATCCAAACTGGTCTCAAACTATCAAAATTATCAGTCCCGATTACGTCCTATGACATAGTCCCGAAATCTATAACTCGATTACCACTCCCGACGAAGTCCCAATTTATGCATCAATATTACTTCCACATGCAATATCTGCAATATCATTTACTGTCCTTAAAATTTCACGATCTGATAACCCGACTCTGACTATCTGCACTACACTCGCTCCCTCGCACGAACCTACGATCAGTTCAGACACGCGATGCCGGTCAGAATGAAATCTTCCTGCATGATTCACCCCTCGAAGACTTCGTATTAAACTACCTTCCTCTTTTTTCATAACATTTGACCGTCCTTCTCTCACCCAGCCAATCCATTCGTTCGTTATATTTTGGTGTAGCTGACCTTTCAATCGTCTAAACTTCTTCGCCCAATCCCAAATTTTCTACTTTCGGCATCCAGCCACCTCTTAATGCATATTCCATATGTATAATTATACAAATAAATGTTTGTTTATTTTCATGTGACATATCGGTATGTCTAATATATATATATATATATATATATATATATATATATATATATATATATATATATATATAACATTATTACATATGTTGCATGAAAAGTGTGTTGCATGCAGAATGAACACAATTTCGAAAGGTAAAAACCCCTACGAAATATATATTTATGTATTTCGAAATTGTGTTTATTCTGTGTCAGTATTAAATTAAAAGCTTTGTAGAATATATTCTGCAATATAACGTTTTCAAATAAAGGTTCAAGGAAGTTACTGTGACTTCAGATAATATTGAAATTAAAAGTATGCCAGCCAAGAAAAGGTTTTCATTGCTGCAAATCACGTTTTTGTTGAGTAAGAAGGATAGAATACTAAATATCTATTGCTGCAAAATTTAGATTTTGTTTGTTTTTATGGTACCCTATAATTTCCCAAGTATTAATGTATAATACGTACCTTTCCTGACAAAAGGAACTAAAGGTGGAATGAATGTGTACATTCGTGTGCTCAAGGTTTCTTATTTCGTGTAGTGCATACGATACTTTTTACAGGATAATTGCCACAACATAATTTTCAATGACTTAGATATATTACAAAATTTCCAATGCGCGTAGAAAGTGGAAGAAAAATATACAGCCTCCGACAATATGAGAAGAGTCTATGATTCCTTTAGTGTACTAATGAAGCTCTGCCAGCAGTGCTCTTAGGGACCTGCCATCTGGGGGCTTGCTAGGAGGCTGAGGGGCGACTGGAATTGGCTGGGGGCCGTTCATAAATCGCAAAACCGAACACTGGCAGCCTGCTAGGCCTGACAGACCCCTGGCAGAGGTATATAAATACGGCCCTTAGTTACTTAGAAACTCGGGAAAAGTAAAACACAATGAAGTATTTTTTCTGATATTACAAGTATTTGTTGCACTTACTCTCATACTGTGCGTTCAGAATGAATTCTCATACCTAGTGGCTGCTTACATCACAGGTGATGTCAAGAGACAGGAAGTCTCGAAGGAAGAGGTCTCCCACCATTAAATTCACTGTCAGGAATTTCTGCATTACTTTTAATGTAAAAGTACATGAAAGTAATTATTATTTACGCACATTAAATTTAATGTCTACGTACAGTAACTTTAATGTACTGCAATTCAACTGCATGAATTATATCAACTTTCCTAAGAAATGTGACTTATATTCCATTATAAAACAAAACGTAATTTATAAAACGTAATACGTTGCGTTGTTAGATCTGGGATGTACTAAAATTGTAGAGGTCTATATAAAATACATGATAATCTATTCTTACATTTATAATGATGCTGTTTTATCATGACACAATGTGTGTGTATGTGTGTGTTTGTGTGTGTGTGTGTGTGTGTGTGTGTGTGTGAGAGAGAGAGAGAGAGAGAGAGAGAGAGAGAGAGAGAGAGAGAGAGAGACAGACAGACAGACAGACAGACAGAAAGAGAGAACTCGTATCTTATTTTTTAGAGTTTCGTTGTAGGGTCTACAAGAGTAACGTTTCAAATAATTACATTATCAAGATAAATGTTTGTTTGTATACTCTTGAAAATGAAAAAGGCACCTGACAGAGTTCAACTTTTGTTTTTCTCCCCAAATATTTAATGTAACATCGTTTTAGAAAGAAGGAAATTTAAATAAAATACATCGTACGTAATAAAATCTTGTAAAATCAGAATTTTTCAGTAGCACTTGAAGTAAGGAATGCCGGGACTCCATTTCCCAAAAAAAATCTGCATAAGTGTTTTGTTTGCTCCTGCTGTTGTTTTCGATCATATGTGTCCTTGAGATTAAATTTAGAGCTGTAGGTGCTATCTTATCAGAAATGATTGCTAATGAGACAATGCTTTTCACGTGTGACTACACTTCACTAGTACTTCATTACACCTTTGATAACAGGGAAGTAGAATGTTTGTAAGCTGTATGTCTACCTGCTACACACAATAAGAAATCATTAGACTGACTAACCTCAAAGGCAATTTATCTTGATCTTGTGAACGAAACTCAGTGATGTTTTGCGTGTGTCACGAACGTGCTCTAACCATTTATTCTCTTACGTCACTCACTCAATTTTTTTTTAAAAGTTGTTTCTTTCTGCATCCACTCAATAAAAAATTGATTTCACCCCAAAATGTCTACCGTAGCGTATATTTTTTTGATTTCTAAAGAAAACCATTTTAATTACCAAACTTCAAGGTAACGACCAATAGATCATATAATGATTTGTCTGTACAAACAAATGCACACTAATATCTTATTATTTGTCTCTATTTAAATTGATCATTAAGTTGGAGTTTGATTGGGATTGTTTGAGTTTTGTTCACGTGTGAATTTAGTCTTTTAAAAATTAATTTTTCTAGAATTTTTGACAGCGTGAGAAGAATGCTTACGGATCTATAGTTGTCAGTGCTGATGAGATTCTTCGATGGCTTGGGGATGGGTATTACATTTGAACTTTTCCAAATAATGGCAAAATAGCCAGTTCTAATTATATATATATATATATATATATATATATATATATATATATATATATATATATATATATGCGTGTGTGTTTACTGAGAAGCGGGGGTGTATTTATATATTATATATAGTATTATATATACTATATATAATATATAATTAGATTAATTAGTTAATTATATGTAATATTCATATTTATATTATTCGTATTTATTCTCAATAGTCATAATCGCTCGCTATCTGGGAGCCAAAATGCTAAAGCATTGGCAATAAAAACCATTGGTTGCGATTGGGGAAAGTGAGGAGTTTTGGGGCGGGAATCTAAATTATGATAGTCAATAAATCAGAGAGGAAATGATCCATCTCTCTCACCACTGCGGACAGGGAAGACACAACGAGGTACGCAAATTGCGCCGGAGTTAGCAGCACCCAACTCACACAGCAAAGCGAAATGGTGCTACACCGCCTGTTCAAACTTAATCTCAAACTTTATCTGCTTTTCTCCTGTGCCAAAATGAAATGCCCAGTGAGGGTATTAAATTACATAAAAATCATATTTGATCTTATAACCTTGAAAATATTACATTTCAAATTCTTTTATGTTTACTTACAAATAAACAATTACATATTTGTTGAGATCCACTTCTATCTATTTTCAAGAAACATTTACACGCCCTTTTAGAGCACCTCCAACAATGAAAACCACACTTAAGTTTGTGGAAACAAAACTTGAAACCTCCTGTCGCGAGCATTTTCTTTTCTCGGTGACTTAACATTCACAATTTCGAAGATTCCGCCATATTCAACAATGTTCGAGGTTTTCTCTGGAGAGGTGCGATATCTACTCGGACTATATAGAATGGAAATTTAACAAACAATTTTACTACCTTCAAAACCCCGGGGTAGCAAACGGGATGCAGTCGGGCTGTGTCTTCTCAGGTAACGAAAAGTGAAAGAGTTACATTACTAGAGAATTAATAACTGAGAAGCGAGGGTGAGTAAAAACTGACCATGGGATGCAGTCGGGCTATGCCTTCTCTTGTAACGGAAAGCGAATCAGGATTTGATGGGAAGCGAGGGTGAGTGAAAACTGACCACGGGATGCAGTCGGGTTATGCCTTCTCAGGTAACGGAAAGTGAATCAGGATTAGATGGGAAGCAAGGGTGAGTGAAAACTGACCACGGGAGGCCGACTGGCTATGCCTTCTCTTGTAACGGAAAGTGAATCAGGATGAGATGGAAGCGAGGGTGAGTGAAAACTGACCACGGGATGCAGTCGGGTTATGCCTTCTCTGGTAACGAAAAGTGAAGCAGGATTAGATGGGTGAACGAAAACTGTTCGCGGGATGCAGTGGGTGGATTCCCGCGGTGCGCGTTAGGGATGGTGCGTGAGTGGAGCAGGTCGGAACCAAAGAGGTGTGCCGTGTGTGCAGCGTACATCGCCACCGGCGAGGAGTACAACGTGATCCTGGTGGACTGGTCAGGGCCGGCTGGCGCCAACGTGAACGCGGCGGCGGAGAGCTCGGTGCTGGTGGGCGACTACGTGGGGCAGGTGCTCAACCGCCTGGTGGCCGCCCGCGGCCTCAACCCCGACCACCTGGTGATCGTGGGCCACAGCATGGGCGCGCACGTGGCCGGCATCGTCGGCAACCGCGTGGGCGGCGGCGCGCCGGCGGAAGTTGTGGGTGAGTCCAGGTGGCGGCGGCAGTAATTACTAGACCTTGGAATTATTGGCACAAATACTGAAATTGATTTAGACACCTAATTGATTTAGACAACTAAAATAATTGATTTCGACACGTAAAATAGGTAACACAATTATGAAATTAAGCAATAATAGGCATGAAAAGTGACGTTCTAGGCTCCTAAAATACAATGCAAAATAATTAAATCATTTAATCTCTTAATGTATCTTAATATTTTAATGTCTAACTAATCATTAGACATTAAAAGTTATGTTCAAGACATCTAAAACTGATAACGAAGGGGATTATTTAAGCATTTTTTGGTATTCAAGACAGTAAAGTATTTTTACTTTAATGAGAATGATAACAAGCATATTTATTTATTAACTTTCATAATTAAAAAACACAGTTTTTAAAGTTGGTTTCCGGGTAGACGAACCTGTTTTCTAGGAGCAAGATTCTCGTCACTTTGGGGTTTTGATCGTTTCTCAGGGAGCAAGAATTTCGTCACTTAAGGTTTGGATAGATATAGAGTTAAAACGAGTCTTTATGAAGCTAGATGCTCGTTAACGAGGGTCACCGGGTCGACGATCGTGTTTTCTAGGAGCAAGACTTTCGTCACGTGGGGTCTGGATCGTTTTTAGGGAGCAAGAATCTCGTCACTTAAGGTTTAGATCGAAATAGAGATTCATAAAGCGTGTCTTTATGGATCTAGGGTCTCGTTAATCAAGAT